>OX578233.1:6151239-6751239 GCA_951216915.1 Tetheella fluctuosa | reverse complement strand
CAATGACGTGAAGTAAATTTTTTTTGACCTTGTAAATTTCTAATCCTCAGACTCGTGCATCAAAAAGAATGCTTAGTTACCCGTCAAATTTTTTTACAGCATGATCTCATAACTTCCCTAAATAATTATTAAACAGGGAAGCACGCGACGAACTTGAGAAACGAATCGCAGCAGGCGAAGAGAAGCCTTCAGAAGTATACTCGTACAAATCCCGGCCGCAGCTCACAGTGATGTTACCTGAAGCAACCCTTGAAGCATTCACTATGGTGTTAAACTACATATATACAGACAGGATTGATCCCACTGAGAAAGGTTAGTCAAGTCACATTTCAATGATGATCAAAATCTTTTTCAGCCCAAGGATACTGAAGGCCTCCGGTAGCATTAGCCTTTACATTAAATTTAGTGCCCGTAGATCTAATGAAGTCAATCTATTTTCCCTACAAATTTATAAAAATAACATTTCGTATTACAACCCTTTGACCAGGATGGCTCGTCAATATAACGAGATGGCAAAGTGCAATCACTTACTTGTGGACATATTCTGTCACAATATTAATAAATTCATCAGTGTCATTAAAGGCATCCTCCATCGTAGGTTAAGTGCTGACCCTTGTGGCCCGAGTTGCTATACCTAAATGACTTGACCCACCCTCATCGTTAAACTGGTGTCGAGGAACTTCTTATATTTTTTTACTATGTTACCTTTAATAGTCATGATTTTTTCATTATTGTAACATTAATTTTGCAGTGTGCACATAGTTTTACTTTAGAATCCAGTTCAAAACTCTTAGTTTTAAGTTTATTTTTGTAAAGATTGTAATGTGTTTTGTGCATCAAATAAATAAATAAATAAAAGCAGTCATATAAAACTATATATGTAGATTACATAACTTTCTCACAATCTGTTTATATTTCAAACAACCTATTTGTCGACGGAAAGTTATAACAATAATATGTACAGTCCATTTATTGTCACCTTCCCATAATGTTGGCACTATTGACTGACAATGTAATTTCTGTCGGTGTCGAAGGGAATAATAGGGCTACCAACTTTTGAACGAGGGGACATCTTACGGAAAACGGTCTGTAGTGCCCACCCGGTGGGTTATCACTCTCAAGTTGAATAACTGTCGCCAAACGTCCATCGGTGTGTTCCGCCAGTTGCTCTTGAAAGCCAGTTGTCTTCTTGGCTAACGTGTCATTTGGTATTCCCCTAGTATTGCTAATAGTCCATAGGCGAAAATGGTCGCTTACCATCATCAGACACATCTCAATCTCCCATTGATAATTAGATTGGACAAGAGTAGTGCATCACTCTATACTATTTAGAGTATTGGACCTAGAAATATCCTTGAGACATTCCAACCACTTTTCAGTTCTACTCAAAAGCATTTTTCTACCATCAATAATTAGTTAGCTGTAACATTTATTGTACAAATGCTAATTAAGATCGTATTACCAACAGACGAAGACCCAGCGTCCCCGGCGACTATCCTAGCAGTGTTAGCGGTGCTGCGACTAGCTCTGCGCCTGAGCATTCCGCGCCTTCGGGGTCTTTGCGCTCGATTCCTTCGAGCCAACCTGTGCTACACGAATGTACTGGCGGCTCTACACGCTGCACACCATGCCGCGCTGCATTGCATCAAGGAGTACTGTCTCAGGTATTGACTATTTTACGAAATTTTTCACGGAATAAAATATTGCTTTAAAAATTTTGTGATTCTGATCTTGAGAATAATTTGTCGTATTGAACATGTAGGTTCGTAGTGAAAGACTACAACTTCACGCCGATTGTGATGTCTGCGGAGTTTGAGCAGATGGAGCAGAGTTTGATGGTGGAGGTGATCCGACGTCGCCAGCAGCCGCCGCCCAAGCAGCCCAGTGCGGCCGCGCACCACGAGTGCGATGAGGAGATCATTGGTAACTACACTCGACAACTTTCTCAACAATCCCACAAGACCGTTGTAAATTAAATAATCGGATGCACGAAAGCATACATACCTAGCAAAACATTATCAAATATGACGAAATTTGGTATTGAAAGTGCGAAAGCGACAGATTACAATGATGACGAGGCGCGAGGGAAAAGAAACTTTAGGCATATAAAGGGTTATTTTTAATTCACGTTCCCTACTCCCCTTGTCTAACAAAAGACCTACAATTAATATGTCACTTTTTATATAGATTTTATCCGTCGTCTTCTAGGAGAACGATAAATAAGTGTTTCCCCCCCTCAGGTACAACCCTAGAGCAAGACATGTGCGTGTTCGTGGGCGCGGGCGGCGGCGCGGGCGCGGGCGGGGGCGCGGGCGGGGGCGCGGCGCTGAGCGACGTGCGGCTGCGCGTGGGCGCGGCGAGCCGGCCCGCGCACCGCTCCATCCTGGCCGCGCGGGCCGCATACTTCGAGGCTATGTTCCGATCATTTTCACCCCACGATAACACTGTTAATGTTAGTATGCTAGTCTAGATGGCCCCCGCGATTTTCCAAAAAAAAGTCACCTATGTCCCTCTCCATACCGCAGGCTATCTGCGTACCAAATTTCGTCGAGATCGACTCGGCGGTTTATGTGTGAATAGGTAACATACACATTCGCATTTGTAATATTACTTAAGAAAGTACGGATTATTAGATTTGTGTGTTGCCTAAAAATGAAAAACGGTAATATGCAATAGGGTATTTGACTGACATTCAAATCGGCAACTTTTTATGAAATGTCAAATCGATAAGTTTATATGGAGTTTTTTTATGAAATACAAGCATGTGACGTCATAATTATATAGCATACTCTTTATGGTTAGATTGGTCATTAAAAATCATAATAAGGATAAATTTAATAAAATAATCGTGGTTTCCCCTTTTTAGGGTTCCGTAGCCAAATGGCAAAAAACGGAACCCTTATAGATTCGTCATGTCTGTCTGTCCGTATGTCACAGCCACTTTTTTCCGAAACTATAAGAGCTATCCTGTTGAAACTTGGTAAGTAGATGTATTCTGTGAACCGCATTGATTTTCACACAAAAATAGAAAAAAAACAATAAATTTAGGGGGTTCCATACTTAGAACTGAAACTCAAAATTTTTTTTTTCATCCAACCCATAAGTGTGGGGTGTCTATGGATAGGCCTTTAAAAATGATATTGAGGTTTCTAACATCATTTTTTTCTAAACTGAATAGTTTGCGCGAGAGACACATCCAAAGTGGTAAAATGTGTGCCCCCCCCCCTGTAACTTCTAAAATAAGAGAAAAGATGGTCACCCAACAAATAAAAACTTTGATTTTTGCGAATGAAATATGTAGATTTCCATACGCCTGGGGCCTAGGTATCTATCAGTTGATGAAAAATTTTATAAAATTACTTATAGTCTCCGTTATAAGAAACACTTTTTGACGTTTTTTTTTTTTTCTATTTGTATAGGCTTGTGTTTGACCACAATCTCACTATGGTAAGTGATGATGTGGCCGAAGGTGGTAAGCACACAAAGCCTAGAAGGAACTGGCTCTCAAGTGCAGCTGCCGGAACACACCAATAGGTGTTTGGCGACAGATTTTCAACTTGAGGGTGGTAGCCAGCCAGACGGGTACTAAGTACCCTACCACCGAGCAAAAACGTTTAAGAATGTCAAAGAACAATGAACCATATTGCGTAGCCATAAGGTTATCTGTTAAATCTATGGTTAATTTGTATAATAATATAGTTGAACCTTATCCTAAAGCAATAAGGTTTATTTTTTATTGACATTCTTAAACGTCAAAAAGTGTTTCTTATAATGCACAAACTATAATGTAGTTAAAATGACCCACACGTTCCCACAGATTCAAATCTGCGACACGGTCCCATCGGAAGAGGCGTTCGACTCGCTGCTCCGGTATATCTACTATGGAGACACAAACATGCCCACTGAAGACTCGCTGTATTTGTTCCAAGCACCCATTTACTATGGTAACATGAATTTAATTATCTGCTAAAAAAAAATAACCAGGCAAGAACAATCTATTGGGCTTACGAAATTAGGATACCGTACCAATAAATTAAGTACATTTTGCTAACAAATTTAGTGACGAAAAATTTACTCTAAATAATAGAAATAATGGTATTTCCGGTCTTGGGCAGCCTGCATCCAACTTTTTCCGACAACCTTTGCACCGACGACCGGTCCTATTGGAGATCCTTAGGGGAGGCTTATGTCCAGCAGTGGAAGTCTTGCGGCTGAGATGATAATGATGATGATGGATGTTATTTCCAAAATTCGTGGGTTCGAACTTCGAACTACAAAACAAAACAAAAATTTCGGTGAAGGAATACATTGAAAAAATCGTTGCACAGTGGTAGGGTACTTTTTATATACCCACCTGGCTGGCTACCACCCTCTGGTAGCTGCATGAGAGAATTTACTTCTAGGTTTTGTGTGCTTACGACCTTCGACCGTCACTTACCATTGTGGAATTGTGGTCAAACATAAGCTATAGTAAAAAAAAAACAAATGATGAAGATTTCTAAAAAAATAAGAAGCAATATTCGGTTTCGAACATAAATACCTATAGGAGAGAGAAATAATACTAGCTGTCCCCCACGGATACCTGCGTTCCCGGGTTAAAAGTTGCCTATATTTCTCTCCATGCCGTAGGCTACCTGTATGCCAAATTTCATCACAATTGATTGTGCCGTTGAGACGTCAAGAGATAACAAACAAACTCACTTATAATATTAGTATGGTGTATATAAAGGGTTCACAAACAACCGTCTCCAAGTGTTCTGCAAGCACAATCTACAAAGCAACGTGTCTCCTGAGAACGTCCTCGCGATCCTGCAAGCCGCGGACCGAATGCGAGCCGCTGATATCAAGGAGTATGCCCTTAAGATGATTGTGCATCATTTTGGACTGGTAATTTATAATAATAATAATGTTTATTTCATCTTCTCAAATTACATTCTTGTTCTTAAATAAATGTAGTTGACATAACGGTTAGCAAAATTAAAAAAATTGTGGGAGATCTGAAGTCTAAACTAACCCCAGGCCTGTTTTTTAGAACTCCAGGCCCCCCATTACTTAATATTGTATAATGTGGTGAAGGTAAGCTAAGCAGTGCACTGCAGCTGCACTTGACAGCCAAGTCCTTCTAAGCTTTGTGTGCTTACCACCTTCGGCCATAACATCACTTACTATGGTTAGATTTTGTTTAAAGAAGCCCATTGATTGTAAAAAAACTACCATTTTTTATCCAGATTTTTATTACTAAGGTTCTAAATATAAGGATGCATCTTCGAGATATTGAGCAAGTAAACAAGTAATCAATTATTCAGAATCTGAAAATTAGTGCAGTGTCAAAAGTAATTGACTAGAAGCCTGAAATCGAAACATATATTCGATCATATTTACTATAGTGCGTTCATAGTAGGGATTTCGTACAATGACCCGTCAATACGTGTCTCTGTCACTCGCACACAAATATATAGCCGTCGTATTCGCACAGATGCGGTGTGAAATTCCGCCTGCTATATGGATATTATGATGGCTTGTATGTATGCCTGTTTGACAACATAAATTACATTTAAAAAACAATATAATCAGCATATTACATATCTAGAACATAATAATATTACTATAGAAATAAATGCATTCAGTAACTGTCATTGATATAATATGACCTATGTAGATGTCTTTAAAACCTAATTTTGAATTTTATCTTCATTATGCAAGCAATTATGGTAGACATACAATAACGGTACAGGTTGCCCGTCAAGAAGCAATCAAGAACCTAGCCCAACCTCTCCTAGTGGACATGATCTGGGCTCTGGCCGAGGAGCCCCACGCGGACGCCCCCCTGCCGGTGCAGCCGCGGCCGCTCGCCTCGTCCTCGTCGGCCGACACGCTCACCGAGGACCCGGAGTACATGCGTCACAGGTGCGGCAAGTCTTAATACAGGCCCAAACTAACAGACGGAAAATTGTATTTGTTGGTACGACCTGGCTATCATTGTGTGTGATTTCAACAGCTGCATTTTTGACCGTAATACAGGGAATTCAAATTTGAGTTGGAATTGCAACAATTTAATTTTAAATCATGGGTCTATGACGTAAGGCTTCTTTTCGATTGACCGAATTTATTTTTATTATGACATTAGCGCATACGCATTCCAATAGGTCTTTTGTAAGCGAAGATGCGGCTGGAGTATAAGAGTGTTACTTGTAAAGTCGTTCGTTCAAATTGCCATGAGAACAAATTGGAGTGTTTTATATTTAGACTTATATGTGAACTAGTTTCCACCCCGCGGTTTTACCCGCGTTCTTGATCCCCATGTTTTCCCGGGATAAAAAGACCAATATTTTATTCCAGGGTATGATTTACCCATGACCCAAATTACATCCGAATCCAGTCAGTCATTATGGTGTGATTGAATAAATTGCTCTTTTTTAACATAACACATGGACATCTGATTCCAAACCAATAAGCTTGTACTATGGGGCAAGGAGGTTAGGAGGTTAGGAGGTTAGGAGGTTAGATAGAAAGCCATTTATTCAGTTTAGGCCCTAGAAGGGCACTTATGAACGTCGAATGTGTAAATGTCGAACATCTTGTTATTTTAACCGGCCCGTTAAGTAATTTATAAATTACTTAGTAGGCCATTGTTATATTTGAAGCAACCGAAATCCACTATTCAAGAAAATTGATTGCTGGAAAAGATGTTGAAGTTACGCAATATGCCCTCAGCCTTCCATGTCAGCTTACCTAGTGCTGACACAAATACTTTGTCAATTATATAAGAATTAAATATACTTAGTTTATGAGTAGTCATAAATTTTGTCAGAAATCGCGAAAAAGCGGTATTTTTCGCAACTGTATATACGCTACCGTAGCGTGAGTGACGAAAAATGGTAGTGAAAAATCCCAATATTAAAATTACTACTTACTATGAATTGATTTTATAATAATTCGATTAGAATTTTTCAGAAACTGTACAACTTATATTTTAGTATAAAATATACATTTTTGAGTTGGGCAAAATTAGTGGCTTTACCCATATGCGCCAAATGTTAACACAGAGTATTATAATTTATAATAATACTGCATTTACAGATATTGGTGCATCTTATAAATGTTACCTATATGAAATTTTAACATTTTTTTCTAATTACTAAGTATATTACTGTTCCCTGTTGTAATAATAATAATTAAATATATCCAATAATTATGTATATATCATGATTCTGTAGAATCCAAAAGACATGTTTTAAATAGGCCATTTCATAGCTTCAAGAAATCTTAAATGATTCTAATGTTATATTGTTTATACCTACCAACTGCTGTTTTTTATATATTATACATACACTCCAGTCCATGATAATATGTAAATTGATAAATAACTGTGTTAGTATAACATACCTTGATTGAAGAAGCTCAGAATATAAATGTAAATAAATTGAAATTATTCTTTCAAACTTTTATCACTTCAACTACAACAGCAGTAGTCCAATAAAATCAGATTTATCTAGTCATTATAAAAATCTATTTATTATAAATACTATATCTGTGAGATTTTTGTGAGTAGAATCAAATAAAACTGTAAGTAATGTGTAATTATAATTTAATCAAATTATATAACATTTTTACTAATAAATTATTCCATTTCAATGTTTTTGTTTCGTTCTTCTATTTCTCATATTTGTCTTTGATGTCCTTCCATAGTTTCTGAAAAGAAGCAACATTACAATTATTTCACCTCAAGTAATATGGGGCATGAGCAAGCTCAAGCAATAAATGCATTATTTTACCATATAAAGCATTTAATTTCAACTATTTCCAATGATGTGAATCCACTATTTTATATAATACTAGCTTTCCCCTGCGGTTTCACCCGCGTAGCGATATGAAAAATAGATTAGGACCGATTCTCAGACCTACCAAATATACATATAAAATTTCATAAGAATTGGTCAAGCCGTTTCGAAGGAGTTTACAGACAAACATGAGAATTTTATATATTAGATATAAAATTTGTTGATGGAATCGAAAAATGGATCAAAAAAAATTAATCGATCCGACGATACCTACTGACCCACATATATATGTACACTAAATAACGCAACAAGTATCACGATTTGTATTGAAACCATGCGTGCCAACTTTTCAACAGAATATGTACGCATAATATAATTTTTATTTTAAAATTAGCCTGTGATAGAAAATATGTCCTTGCATTTGGGGGCTCGAAATTTTTGGGCTATTGCAGTTAATTATCACGCAACGAGGCAATTTTTAGTTTTCGCGACCGTCCGGCTGTAACAACAGACGCGCGACGCCGACTGTAAGTAGCGGCGGCCAACCTTGACGCTTTGTCGGGGTTCAGACACGGGTTAAGACAGTACATGAATTTGCGTTATCTAGTGTACATAATATATATCTGTGTACTGACCATTATTTTTTATATACATATGTATGAACCTATGTTATATAACATTTGTTGAAAATAATTCCATTGAATTTTCCAGTTTTTTTTTTTTAAGTAAAAATCCATGAACCTATCATCTTGTTTTTTGGGTTCCGTACACAAAGGATAAAACGAGACCCTACTACTAAGACTCCGCTGTCCATCCATCCGTCTGTTACCAGGCTGTATCTCATGAACAGTGATAGTTAGACAGATGAAATTTTCACAGATGATGTATTTCTGTTGCCGCGATAACAACAAATACTAAAAAATAGAATAAAATAAATATTTAAGGGGCTCCCATACAACAAACGCGATTTTTTTGCTCAAGAAGCTTGAAATATTCACAGAATATTTAGTTATACAATGTGTCACAAAATACCCCGTAAAAAATATAATTAATTATCAAAGCCAAAAAATTTGTCAACCCTAGTAAACTGTCATGTCAGGGAACCAGATTATTTAACAGAAAGGCCTACATACATATTTTACCTAATAATTGTCTACTTTAATAGTTTTTCTATTTTTCATTCACAAATGTTTGCTACCTCAATACAAGGATGTCATTATACTCAAGTACAAGAAAAATAATATGTTGTCAATTTATGATTATTATTTTTGTCGTTCCGCGAATTAGGTAGAAATGTAGGTACATTCTGCGTAGTTTACTCTTTAATTTTACTGAAATAGGGTTTGCACATCAGTAATATTTTTTATTTTTTTGGGGTATGTTATACAGCGTTACTACGGATCTTAAATATTGTGAATGGACTCGTTATAAGGCCCCATTTAACCTCCTTTCGGCTTTACGGGTAGTTTTGTAACAACCTGTATATTCACTTTAAAAATAAAAAAGTGCCAACAAGTGAAAACATTTTTTTTTGAGAGATTGAGATTGAGCTCTTGTATCAATCATCATCATTATCATTAAAATTATTACAATCTAAAATAGTTTTTTTTCTGAGTGAGTTTGTTTTGTTATGGTGCCAAAACTACTGACAGCGACTAGCAACATTACTGGCCGCAATTATTTTAGTGGGAGAAAAAAAAGAAACTAAACGTCAAACTGCGACTCGGTGTCGCGAGTCCAGAGGTTTTACCTTATCTAAAAATATGGGTACCACGCTAAAAGAAGTTTACACTTCAATAATTAAATTAAAACAAATAGGCTCCCATACAACAGATTATTTTTAGCGTTTTTATAGATAATGGTACGGTACCCTTCGTGAGCGAGTCCGACTCGCACTTGACCGGTTTTTTTTTATTTTGATTTTACCTTTAGAAATTTACCTATCAAATAGAACTTGTGAGTGGTCTCAAATAAAGAGAAACTTCCTTAGTAGATGGTAGATGTAGGAAGTTGAACTCAGGGCTCGCCAATATAGTTAGGGAATTGGGAAAATCACAAGATATTGTAATTTTCCTATTCATGTAAATTTTTATGGTTAGATTTTTTTAAATCTGAGTAAACAGATTGAATTGGATATAATAAACTGCCCCTAAGGCTACTCTCAGACCTTAAATTGCATTCCTGGGTTTCATATGAATTACTACGTATTTTTTTACTTTTAAAAGTAACAACATTACACGACCTTATAAGGTATCCAGTTAAAATAGAACTTTCAAAAAGGGGAAATTGGCCATAGGATTTTTTATGGGATATTGTAGTTTGTAGAGCCTTGTCAGAAAATTACATAACATACTCACTCCCTTGTTCAAGCTCTCGAATATAGCGACAGAAGCCACTTCGAAGGTTCTTTCGAAGAAGAAGGTTCCACAAGCCACTGCTAGTACGAACGTGGATGTTCGCTTGAAAACTGAACGGTTCAAAGTCCCCCACATAGACATTTTGAAAAAGATTCAAGAAAATCTCTTCCTTCTCGTCGAAATTATCGAGCTATGAAAAAAAAATCTTGAATTGGAAATAGTGTCGCCAGTATGATCCCCGAAAAAATACAATAATCATACCAAAAAGGTATGAAATTTAACAAAAAGGTACAGTTTTCATAAATTAATATTTGTACCTTTTAGCTTGCACGTGCAACTATATGCCCTACTTGTTACTGACGTTATGTGTTGTTAAGTAAGACAGACATATTTTTCTTATTATAAAAAGCTGTCAAAATACTGATGTATGTAGTGTTTGTCAACATAATATAATATGAATTTATATATTTCGGTTCTGTGCCTTACGGCCCTGGGTTCGAATTGAAAAATTATTTTAGTGTTCGATAGCCCATTTATCGAGGAAGGCTATAGGCTACTTTTTATCCCAGGACATAAGATCCCTCTGGAACGCGGGTGGAAGCTAGTTTCAAATATAAATTACTTGTGACCAGAATGCTGGCCTATAATACCTTGGTCAGAGAATCAGCATTGGCAATGCCGCCAGCATTCTGGGTACACTGCCTTCTGATAGCGACTTTTTAAATTTAAATTATTTATATAAGTTTCACACTTTTCAGTATTTTTGTCAATAGTATGTAATAGTAAATAACATTTAGTTACAGATAAACTAAATAATAAAATATTACGAGAAAAAATAATTAAGGAAAATTTACTGTATTTTTAGAATTCTTCCATACGCTAGACTTCAGAGTTGGCAACACTGATGATTAGGCCGCACGCACACCACGTCTTACATGCATGATGCATCACATAAGTATGACGTGAGACTTTTTGGCGGAAACTTGCAGACATTGTTTTCATCCTTTTTTTAAAACCGAGTTTTTTTTTATTTTACATTTCATTTATTTCAATGAAAATCATTAAATATTTTTTGCTTCTAAGCCTGGTCCAGGAGCAGTGGAGACAGTGTTTGTTGAATTCTCATCTACATACATTAGCTGAAGACTAATTATGTAGAATAAATTAAAACATCTTTTTATTATGGGCAAAATATATCATATATTTACATTTTTAAAACAAATAAAATGCTGGTACCTATGAACAATATTTCTTAAAAATAATAATGAGTACTGAAGTGAGACATATCATGCATATTAAAATAATAACGCCATTATATTGTACAAACTCTCGTGTACGGAATGATATCATTTGACAATATTCAGGTATAATTATTGTGTAATCTCATCTAATTTGCATTTTGTGGAATAAAATGTTTTGTCATTGAACAATATCGCAATACATACGATTATATTAGAATAATATAACTTTTTATCAAAATATAAACATCAGCCACATAAATATCAGGGTTTCATTCTATTGCTCAAATTAAAGAAAAATCTGTTTAAAACAAATCATTAATTTTATGTTCCCACCAATGGATATTTTAGGTAACTTCCGCTTGCAATATTAGAATCTGGAGAAGTCCTTTGATGGATTTTGTATTGATCACCAAATCCCTCGATTTACCTACCTTGATTGAATATTTTTGTTTGCCAATTTGTGATGGATAGTATTTGTATCTGGCGAGTGTATTACATAACTTTGTTGCAATCAGTTTCAAATTGAATTATATCGGTTTTGCCTATTTATTTATTTATTTATTTATTTATTTATAAACTCCTTAAACTATCATTACAGGTGGGTACCTAATGCGATAGAAGGGCCTTATATTTATCTTATGATCATAATTTTAATTATATTCTGATAGCTGCATTTCAAACATTGCTTGATTTCAAATGGAACCATTTTCGACTTTCTTATTATTCTATCGGATTACAGCTTATTCGGACTGAAACTGATTGCAACAAAGTTACAAAATACACATAATGAAACCCTGAGAAATCATAAGCACTATCAATTAAAGTACAATAAAATAATGACTATTTGATACGTCAAACCACAATAATTGGAGACATGGAAGAAACTCGGGATATCTCTTGTGACTATTACATTCTATAATTTGCATTATGCTGCCCCAAAAATATACCAACAAGAACTAAGACACATCCAATATGAAACAAAATCTCCGAGTCTACAATACCAGTTCCAAATAAATGTTTAATTAATATCTCCCTTAGGTTATAAAATAAATAAATTTGGAATAAAAAAAAGCAAATACTGTACTCTATACTTTGCCAATTTTAAATTAAAAAAAATATATAAATATGATCTCACCATTATAAATTACACACTGGATTCCGACAATGAAATATATTTTAAAAGTATACTAGTCAAATTAGGAGATTAAACATAAGTAATAGGAATAGCCCAGTGTATCTTTATCCTCATTCATACACAAAAATATTTTCCTCATAAATCATAATACTTTTTTTTGTAAAATAATATGTTCTATGTAACAATTGACTTGTGATTTAGAAAAGTCTGCTTTTCATGCACAATATTCAGTGATTACATTGGGATAAAAAAAAAATTAAATTAGTGTGGTATACAATTATATACGATGCGCAACATTTCCCATATCATACACGACACTCCATCACATAAATTTTGAGTTAGAATACAATCATACACATTAACTATGCATTCACAATATCCTAGTTTAATTTTTGGAGTCAATAATTCCATATAGTGTACATTGCTCTAAAACATGAGATTGTTCAACCCAGCATTGTGTAACTATTGTCACAACAGAGCAATATGTGATAGTTCAGAGGTGACATATTGTCTTATAGACAACACTAGAGATCAATTATTGTGTTTCTATTCAAAATCCATACACTTTTGAAACGGTTATCTAACATTAATGAATATGCACCATAAAGCAATGAAAACTTGGTCATAGTACAGAAGTGTCCAGCTAGGTTGTGCAACATATCTCTCGACATTTGAGCATTGTATAAGCAACGTCCGTGGCACTGAGGCGTTGCAGGTGACCACTAGCAACATTTCTTCTTGCTGGGTTTGTGAGCCTTCTTTAGGTTTACTGTGTCATTAGCTGATGTTACATGTCTCTCATTCATTTCCTTCTTTGATTTTAGTACCTGAAATGTCACAATTTTTTTTTTAATGTAAAATATTAATTTTGACATGTATGAATGTACAGAACTCAGAACCAAACAACATAGTAATTTCCCTGTAGAAATTTCATTGATAGAATGAATTGATATTTAAAGAGGCGTCTTTCCTCATGGATCCAACATGTATAAGTACTTCTCAATAAAATTGTATTGTTCAAAGGCGATCTTTCAACAGATCTTAGCAATAAAAATTGCATTATATACCTACCATTGGATTTAATTAAATTTCCTTCATAAACAATATCATTACAAACTTTTTCGTAATCTCCATTGCTCAATACACATTTCATCAATTAGCCTTGTAAATAATGCAATCAAAGTGAATTACCATTTTTGTGATAGTGAGGAACATATCCTCAACATTGATATTTTCTTTCGCACTGGTCTCGAAAAGTGGTATGTTCATTTGGGTGGCAAATCTCTGTGCATCCTCTGTTACTACCACCTTTCTTGACGGACAGTCATTCTTGTTACCAACTGAAAAGTTAACAATTTATTTAAACATGTATGTTTTAGTCCTGAGCCTCCAAAATCAATTGACATGTAGTGCTCTCTCACTCACTGTAAGAATGTATGTGTGCATTTCCATAAGATAATAAGTATTAATGAAACAATATGGGTTTTGTTGACTGTATTTAGAGATTGCTTTGATATTTATAAGAGAGTATGCATGCATGTATGTGAATGAGTAATTAAAATTATATCATCCATTTCACTTCTTACGTATTTTTTCCTGTCAGACAATGTTTCAATTAATAGTGATATTATTAATATTTTCATAGTTATATTATATTTCCTAACTGTTGTTCTTTGATGCCTTTTGAGTTTGACTTAAGTTTGACATAAGTTTTTTAAGAAATTAAATATTTCTACCAAATACTATGTAAAGAGACTTTTATGTGGTTTTACCAAACCTACATTATATGACGAGCACTTTGGAGAAAATTGCTAAAAATATGCATGTATTAGAGCTGCATAGTTGAAAATTATCAAACTCACACTTTCTAAGTAACTTCTTATAATATTTTTATCACTAAATACTATAAAGTCAAGAAGAATTGAAGCTTTAGTTAAACTAACTAGCAATAACCCAACAATAATTAATTTAAAGAATGACTCATTGATTGTGTATGTCTAGGCTTATCAATGTACCCAACGACAAAGGATAAATTTAATATTTTTCCCCAGTTCAGTTTGATGACTGTACAATTTATCCACCCACATTAATTGAACTTCTCAGCTGCAATTTTCACTTTTTTTTTTATATATGAGAATTGAAAGGGTTGTAATAAGTATTCTGTAATCTAAGCTACTCTTCTTAGAAGAGATAACATTGATCCTGGGGTTTTATTTAACCCCTCTGAAGTAGAAATAAATTCAAATATGTATATATACAATTGACCATTTCATTACTTTATTTACTATGCTTTTACTTTATCTAAATAATTACATACTTAATATGTAAATGATGATGATGTTAATGTAATAAAATATAACAATATATTATTTATTATGCTTTTACTTTACATTCTAAACAATTACATACTTAATATAGAAAGGATGATGATGTTAATGTAATAAAAGATAAATTCTGCAGTCAGTCAAGCCAGGCTGATTGATTTAAATTGCTCCTCACAAAAGATTTACTCAATAGCAATGAATATAATAAATTTGAGTGATATTCCTTTACCACAATGAGTATTCTGGCCCCCTAAAAAGGCAGATCAAGCAATATTGGTAATGCAATTCATTTTTCGAATTCTCTGCAGATCCTACTTATTTCAATATGTTTTATGTAAAATAGTCACTACAAATAGTCACATATATACAATTTAATTCATTCTCATGCCATGCTCTTCATAATCGTGCCCTAAATTCGGAAAAAAATATTTCATTAGCAATATTGCTTGAGCATTATTGGATGTACTTTGCACTTCAGTATAGATTTACTTTATTTCTTAATATTTTACTTGTTTTACAGTTTTATTTATTTAATTGGTGTAATTTTCTGATATAACCAATAAAACTTTGTAAAAGTGATTAAGGACTGAAAAACTGTATATCTGTAATTAAATATAAACTTAACAGTAATTTATATTATATGGTTTTACAGCGTAATAGATTATTAAGGCTGCTTATAGCTCTAATGGAAAACTAAGATGTTTATATATAATTAGTAGAATTGTGTACCTTTTTGATATTACCAATAAAGTTTGTGAGATCCAAGTACATTAGGGACTAAAAAACTGTATGTACATATGTAATCAAATATGAACATAACAATCATCAGTACTAATTAGTGATAAGTATTATATATAAGTGTAAGCACTCACCTAAAACTTTGTTCACAACATCACAATTCTGTTCAATCTCATTCAGCCACCGCTTGACATTGGCAAAAGACTCCCCGTTCGTAACATCGTACACCACGATGACGCCGTGGGTACCTCTGTAGTAGGTGCTCGTGATCGTTCTGAACCTCTCCTGCCCTGCCGTGTCCCATATCTGTAGCTTTACACGCTCACCGTTTATTTCTAAAGTTCTTATTTTGAAATCGACACCTATTGTCGTAATATAACTACCGGAGAACGTGTTGTCTGCAAACCGAAGGAGAAGACAGCTCTTACCCACACCTGCAAAATATGAACGTTACTTCCATGACCAAACTCCAAAGGCCTCAGTATCCGTTGTCAAGTTATAACATCACAGGCCTCGCCCACTCACCACTGTCACCGATAATCAGTAGTTTGAAAAGGTGATCAAACTCGCGCGCCATAGCTTGAGTCTGCTACAACTATTTGTCTAATTGGTCATGTATTTACTGTTAACGTTTTGAATAGATTTAAAGTGACTATAAGCGTAGAAATATTGATAAAACGCATGCCGTAAAACGTTACACTTTCGTCATTTTACAATACGTCCGCCATTGTTGATTTTAGTTACCAGGATCAAAAAAAATGCAAAAATTGTCATTTTTATTTATTTTTTAAAATACAAAATTAAATTATATGTACCTTCTTTCTAGATTATTCAAATATTTTTTTACAAACCTAATGTATATTATAATTGGTGTTCTTATTAAGGGCACAAATTATAAAGTAATATGATTAAGGGGCTGCTACACGGTTGTCAACCAGCTACTGGCAAGTGGCAGCTACAGAGGGCAAATATAGATCGTTGAGTCGGTGACCGACCGTATACAGACCGTTGAGACAATAGGGAATATGCATGATTTTTTTTTATTTCTTAAATTTATCATTTACATTTTTATAACATGGAAAAAAATATAAATAGGCTTGAAAAGAGCCAAATTATTTTTCAAAGTGAAATTTAAAACCTTGAATAAATTTGAGCCGTTCAAACGCCACCATTTAGCGCGCGCTTTTGATGACGTTATTTGTTATATCCCACGTTTGTTTACTATAGTGTTTCAGTTACTTCATACGTATTTTCAGTTTTAATTGCTATACAAATCATGGAAGTAGTTAAAAAACCATCTTACAAGTATTGTATGGTACCGAAGTGCAAAAACACTATTATTAGTACACCCGATAAAGTGTTTTTTCGTATTCCATGCGATGCGAAATTACGAAAAAAATGGTGTAAGATGATGAGAAGGGATATTGTATCTCCATTATCGGTTCTATTTTGTTGTGAAGATCATTTTAACGTAAGTATAGCATATATTTATGTACAGCTTAGTGTGAAAATAGGAGGTTTGGTCTAAAACTAACCTAGCCTTGTTTACAAAAGTTATTTAAAAATGTATCTAAAGATCTTGCTTATTTATCCGTATTGCGGTTTTACGAAATTTTAATGATTGATAATTTATTTCAGGTTAAGGCTCCAGTCTCCCTAAAATCAGTGTTCTTGCGGAATTTATCAGAAAAGAAATATTTTTTTTTAGTCATCAGAAAAGCAATAAATGAAATATATTTTACGTTATTTTAAAGTGTATGATTTGAAGTTTCTAATACATATTTTATTTTTTAATTTGACGCCACTTTTATTAGCTTTGTGAGGCTTTAAGCTTACCTCTATTTACGTTCCACGCATCAAAATTCCATTCAATTCCGCTGGGAATTGACAGCGTTCGTTGTGTTATATATTTAGTTTCGGTAAATTTATTTCAAATGATTTTTTGAATGCATATATTTTTTATTCGACAGATAAGTAGTTGCTTTCGGAGTGGTTAAAGTGTGATTTCTCTAAGCCATTACTTTGTAATAGAAAAAAATATATGTTGCAAGGGTCAAATTCAGAAATTTATAACTTTTTAAAGGAGTTTAAATAAGAAATTGAGATGATTTTGAAAAAAAGTAACTAGATAAGATTATTGTAAAGGACTTGCCGACAAATGTAATCTGAATACATTTCTTGTTTTTATTATATTTTTTTCGTGGCGAGTGCATGAATGAGACCCTCTACGCGTGGAACGTAAATAGAGGTAAGTTTAAAGCCTCACAAAGCTAATAAAAGTGGCGTCGAATTAAAAAATTAAATATGTATTAGAAACTTCAAATCTCAAAGTAATGGCTGTTCAAACAAAGTAATGGCTCCAACGCCTTTCGATAGACTGATCAGACTATCGGATGAAAAAATCTGACGTGTATTCCCAGCCTTAACAATACGAACACTAAACTACGGGATTCCATAATAGAGATATATGATGAATTATGGATCTTTATCTGATTTCAAAGAGATTTATTTATTTACTTAAGGACAACCAACAAGGCTTAACACTAACATATTTACACTTCGATCTAAATTTTGATACGCTGTTGGAGAATAAGTCGAGATGGGAATTCTTAGCTAAATAAAACGCATTTGAAGCCGTTAAATGTTGCCCCGTGACTCCTCTATCTACGTTGCCCCATACTACTTTTGAAATCTTGAATTTATCACAGACTGAAACAGACTGAAACCTTATAAATTTATTGTCATAACGTATTATATTAATCATATCACATATTATTAAGTATATCAGTATTTATTTATAAGTAGAAATAATAAATTGGTTATTTATTCAAGCATTCTACTTCTATATATTATTACAATTGATTACATTTAATTATTATGATTTAAGTTAAATCAAATCATTGTTTTTGAACGTTTTATGAGTCATCGAATTAGTTTTTCGTTTCGATAACGAGTGAACTGTCAAGTATAACGTGATGCCAACATTGCTACTTTATAGCTACATCTAGCTATTTAATCAATACCATTAGCTACAACTTTGAGAAGTTTGTAGGTAATGTGTTTAACTACTTTTTAGGGTTCCGTACCCAAAGGGTAAAACGGGACCCTATTACTAAGACTCCGGTGTCTATCCGTCTGTCTGTCCGTCTGTCACCAGGCTGTATCTCATGAACCGTGATAGTTAGACATTTGAAATTTTCACAGATGATATAATTCTGTTGCCGTTATAACAAAAAAATATTTAAGGGGGCTCTGCGTGCGAGAGTCCGACTCACACTTGACCGGTTTTTTCTGTGACGTGTGACTCTGTTGTTATTGGTTAAACTGTATTTATTTATTTATTTATTTTTAGCATATAGACATAGACAGTTAATTGGAGATATAGGACTTTGTATCCCATAACGAAATGCACAATAAAAAGCAGTATCCGACTGAAGGTCGATTTTTGGCCAAAGCTGAAACTTATCAACCCTAAGAAATTCAGTCCAAGATTGGCTAAAATATAAATGATTTTCAAACTCTAAAATTTAAAAGTTTTGATTGGTGGCGCGGTGGCTGGCACAGATCCACAACGCAATGCGACCCCCCGCGCGTCTCCACGTCCATCGCGCTCTCACTCATTCGTAACAGTTCAGTCAATTTAGGATATGACGTCGGACACGAAAAACATAAAACAAAGAAACTAGACATAGAAAGTGATTGTGGGACATAGAGAGACAAAGGACATTTAAATCAAAAGTCCTTATTAAATTTTTGCTACTTCTAGCAACTTATTAAGAAATCTGCAATCTGGCTATATTTTGTAAAAGAGTTAGCTACCGCGAGAATGGAACAGTTGGGAACACTAGTATAGTAAGTTGTGTGCAGTGCTGCCATATCTCAAACCTGAAAATCTGTCTTGCATAGTCTAAAAATCTGTAGAAAATCTGTGTGAGTTCAATAAACCAAAATCTGCATGAAATCTATAAGGTAATAAAAAAATATCGATACTACATTATAACACAAAAAAAGAGTGTGTGTACTTATGTACACGCGTTAGAAGTTATACTTTATTCAAATCAGTTTTATCACTAATATTCAATATATATATACATAGATATAATAATAAATAATAAATTATTAGTATCACCGTCGTATATGAAATTGATTTAATAAAAACACCAAAATAATATTTATTTATTCACACTGTTTAATTGTACCCTTACGAAACACGTGTTCTACATATAAAAATACTAGAATATACAACTTGAACATAGTTATCAATTTTCATACCACCTAGAACTATCTTCATGCTGTTAAATTTAGGTGTCGGTGTGCGCGCGCATCGTAAAAATTCACTCTCATCATTTTTCTCCATCGCGCCAAAAGAAGTATAACTTCAAAAGATACAAATAACAAAAGACATTAAGTAAAAAGCCATTTTCAGAGAAACATTGAACATCGAAGCTACTCAAGCTACCATTTCGGAAGTCGCCGTAAACAGAGAAGAATCGGCAAGAAACTCAGCAAGGTTACATTTTTTATGTATTTTATTTATTTTTTGGACAGTCTGACAATGTTTGCCTTTTCCATAAATCATGCTGAAATCCATTTCTTCTTTGAGTATCTAGAACTCAACGCATTTTTAGTCTAGTTTCAGTTCCAGATACCTACTCAAACCTTTTTTCTATTCTATTCTTCTATTTTATCATAGACTAAGCTCAATTCCAAAAATCTGTATAAAATAGAGCAAAATCTGTCATCTGTATCGGATGTCGAAAATCTATATCGATACAGATAAATCTGTATATATGGCAGCACTGGTTGTGTGTCAGCTTTTGTGTCAGTGAAGTGTCAAATAAATAAATCTGAAAATCTCTAGGTGTGGTAAAATTTTGTCGAAAAATAAAATAAAATGTCGGCTACTTTGAAACCCTATCTAACAGCGGTACGCCACACGCTAACAGCTGCGATGTGCCTCGAACATTTCTCATCACAAGTGGTAGAAAGATATAACAAACCCGAAGTGGAGGTAAGAACAAGTAAAGAATTGCTGCTCAATCCAGTGATAATTTCGCGGAATGCCAATGAGAAAGTGTTAATCGAGTCGTCAATAAACTCGATACGAGTGAGTATCATGATTAAGCAAGCGGATGAAATCGAGAAGATACTTTGTAAAAAGTTTATGCGATTCATGATGATGAGGGCGGAAAACTTTATCGTGCTGAGGCGGAAACCCGTTGACGGCTATCATATCAGCTTCTTGATAACGAATTTCCACACAGAACAGATGTTTAAACACAAGCTGGTTGACTTTGTTATATACTTCATGGAAGAGATTGATAAGGAGATCAGTGAAATGAAATTAGCTGTGAATGCACGTGCCAGAATTTGCTCAGAAGAATTTTTGAAAAGATTCTAATTGCCACTCAAATGACTTACTAAAGTCTGGTGCCCACTAAGGTATACCTTTCTATGAAGTGTAATTGTTATTATTGAAATATACAATTTATTTTCCTCAATGTACTCTTGCAAATCTTAAGTAATAATTTTACATGTTTTTGGTTTTGAAGAGATAATTTTATATAATAAATCTGAGTTGGTTTTGAAGAGTTATTGCTAAGTTTCTTGCTGGCTCTTCTCAGTAAAAGCAACCTTCCGAACCGAATGTTAGAGTCAGACTATACAGATGTGCTTGTAAAGGCCTATTTGAATAAAAAATATTTTCATAATATAAGTAAGGATACATTTACAGAGTAATACCTTAGTGAGATAGTTGGCTGACTTGGTGATGAATCATTTCCATTATTTAAGTGATATTGAGTCTATATAGTTATTTAACCTACTTGTAAAAATCTGGCAAGTGTAAATTGCATTCCTAAGTTAATGATAAATACAAACAACATAGAATCGGAATTATGTTACTTGTCATTATTTTACTTAATTTTATATAATTTAAAACAGTATTTCTTTTGTTAAGGATGTTAACTTAGGCTCATTTATTGTAAATAAGCCCAGAAGATTATGGACTGTGAAGACACAATGTGAACATAATTTTTAATCATTCAATATACTCAAAAGTCATCAGGTAATTTTGAAAAGGTGATGATTGACAACTGCTGTTTTTTTAAGAACATAATATGTTCACTGGTGGGCTGGTGTAGTAGATGGTTGAGTTTATATGGTCAGTAAATGCAATAATAAAATGATAATATACTAATGTTTAATTGTATCATGTTTCAGATGTAAAAATTGTATCAAAAGAAGGTTTGAAGTGAATAGGAGTCTTGTGATTTAACATTTGAAGCATTTTAATAAATATATTCTTTTGTAAGTAAACAGTGTTTAATATTGTTCCCTACAGGATAAACCCTCTATGGATAAAGCTATCTCACAAGTCCATTATTCATAAAATACGGCTAAGTTAAATTTAAAAAAACTTGTAACTCATTTAATATGTAAAGCTAAATAAAATTTAAAACCACCAAAAATAATAAGAAATTTTATTTATTTTCATATTTTACAAGAAACAAATTCATTAAATAAATGTCTTTAGAAACATGCCACACAAACTGCAATTTAATTTATTAATGCCAAAAATATTTTGAGGTGAAAAAAAAATTTGTTTATTTTTGTTTAGTTAATAAACATGTAAAACAGTAACAGGTATAAATTAGAAAATGATATACAGTATACATACAATTTACAGAATGAGATTGAACCAACATAAACTTATTAAAAGTACCTAACATTTATGGAATTGCAAAATAAAATGTGGCTTGTCTATCACTTACTTGAACTAAAGGAATTAATCTACCACTTTTCCTAAATTGACGGCAATAAATCAAGTAAATTGCACTGAATTAATGATATATAAAAAACTCCTTATCCACTAACATTTCAAAACAAGCTCAAAGCTCAAAAACATTTAATAATCACAAGTATAAACACCCTACAATTTACATAATATGAGTAGAAAATCTAGTTTTAGTGTGCATTTCTTTTGGTGCAGAGACTTATAGAGACAGACCAATAAGATTGTGTGAAATAAACATTTCATCATCTTCCTCACAGGCTGGTTGTGACCGTCGCTTTGCTAGTCCCCGCATCAAAGGAAATGCATCCTTATTATCTATATTCAGTTTTTGGATTTAGCAGTCCTTAAAGTAAAGCCTTCACCTTTGAAAGCTTCGAAGGGTTCAGTGGGTGTCTCCTCTTTGGCACTTTGCGGGCGAGGGTTCCGGATAAACCTTAGTGTACCTATTACAAAGTCGTAGTCTGGGATGCCGCGTACGTAGGGCTGAAAACACAAATTATGAACCATAAAATATTTAATTCTACCCACAGAGGGCACAGATAACGTGTCGGGCGCGGACTGGCGCAGTTATGACGCTGAAATGGTGCGTCATTTAAATAGAGAGAGTTTAGAGCATTCCACAGCATTAATGTGTTGAACATATCGTTACGATATGGTTGTAAGGGGTTGGATATTCTTCTGCTGATTCACAAATGCAATATTAAACTCGATGTCAAGCAATTTGGCATCCCTATCAGACATCCATCGCAAGTAAGAACAAACTGCAACCTGTCGACAAACGGGCGCATTCAGCGCGTTCATTCGGTGTATTTTAAATTGCACTTCACGGCAAGACACCCGCGCCGTCATGTCGCGTCCAACGTCTTATTGGGTGGTTTGGACTATTGGACCTGAGACTTAAAGACAACACATTGTACATCATGCAGTCCCGTGTAGTGCAGATTATACTTCACATGACTTTTAGGCTTGTGGCCCGTGGACAGGACAGGCGGCAACGAATGCTTCGGCATCCCTAAATGTTAGCGCAAACTGACGGCATACTATAACATGGTATTCTTAGAATTGTTTAAACTATAAAAACATACGATTATAATTTGTCAACTAAAAATCTGTTGCCATGCCGTCTCGCCAGTAAGTGCCGAGCTTTAGACAACTGTACCATTAAGTGTAGTATGTACTTACCTGTCTAGACTGCGAAGCCTGCGGTTCGCTATCACTCTCACTTATAAGCTTCTTCTTCTTGCCGTCGAGGCGGTTCCCCTCACCGCGGAAGGCGATGAACCCGCTCGGCTCCGGCATCAACGCCGCCGGGTCCTCGTCCATGCTGGCTCCAGCGTCCTTATTGCGCGGTATGCGTTCCTCTTCTTTGTAACCCACTGGTGGGGCGAATTCCACCTGTGTATTGCAAGTGGTCATAATGATCCCAAACTAAACAGCTATAGAAACCAGATTAGTTGCTGTCACTGAACAAAAAGGGCTTGTACCCATGGCCATAAAAAGTTTTATTTATTCTGTTTTATTATTATGGTAGGCTATCCCACAGTTTTATATAAAAACGTAAAATATTGTAACTAGTCTACAGAATATCATTGCTATTCAGTTAATATAATACAGACCAATTAATAAGAAATTACTTTAATATGGCTCAATAACAAAAACTGACACTAGAAATTATTTTCAGCTACCATCAGATTTTTTATTGTATCCAAAGAGTGCAATTGAGAGTAAACCTCTCAATTGCACTCTTTCCTCAGTGTAATAAAAAGATCAAATAAAATAAACTCACATTCATATCACACTCAATGATAATAACAGCATTCCCCGGCTTGGTCTCCAGTACGCACAGCTCGTATGCCTTGGAGTTGTACTTGATGGCGATCACATCACCCGTAGTCAAGCACGAGAAGTTTCTCAGGCAGTTCTCTAATACTGGAGATATAATTTAAGCATTATGGAAAATGTAGGCAGCGGTACACAACTTTTTTCACAATGAATAATGAAATGTCTTTGTTTGGATGGAAACTCGGGACTTCAAACCACTGGAAATGTAGCACGTTTTTTTTTTAATGTATTTTGGATTAGCTACTTTTTTACAGATCATCTCTGAGAAACAACAATTATATAAAATACAGAGACTTATTTATCATTGTACTATAATAATAAGTTTAAATGTAAATTTAAATTTTATGGCGCAGATATTTTCTGGGATAACATAAAATTACCTGCTTTAGGATTTGATATATCCAGAAAGTCTTCAGACAGAGGCTGGAACTTGGAGAATGTTGCCACTGGCAGGGAGACACTCTCAACCTGCAGTAAAGCACCTTCTTCCAGTACTAAGTTGGCCATCATCTATGTGAAGAAACATTTTATCAAAATTTTAGCACAGCACCTAAACAATATGTACTTTTAATTTTATAAACCCGAATGCTATGTAGATTTTTGTTATTTGTAAATTTTTGACCAATACAATACATTCTGTTCTGTCTAGACCTCACATAAATAGCTTGAATGATAAATGCTGCAATATCACAACATAAGCTGTAACAGTCCCAGTAGTAGTGTGGGAGAAAAAGGTTTGATGAATAACCCATTATCTTTATCATGATATGGCCACACTATAGGGATGCAGTAAATGTGTGAATCACTCACTATATAAATGAAATGAATGAAAATGAAAATATTTTTTATTCAAATAGGCCTTCACAAGCACTTATAGTCTGACTCTAACGCACGGTTCGGAAGGTTGCTTTTACTGAGAAGAGTCGACAAGAAACTCGGCAATTACTTTTTTCTTGAAAACCAGCTCAGATTCATTACATTAAATTATTTATCTAGTCTCACTGACAATATGTGTGTGTTATATGGCAGTAAGGAAAATATATATCAAAATTATTTATTTATTTTTATTATAAAATCCACAGCTCTTACAAGTTTAAACTTAGGTATATACTTTTATAAACAATATTTACAGCCAATAACGGATTTACAATTTTTAAATCCGTTATTAGCTGTAAATATTGAGTTACAATTATGAGTAACTTAGTAAACAAATGGATTGCAAACTTAAGCAGACCAGCCCCCACAAGCAGCACCTGTTCACAAGTATGACGCATGTGGCAGCCATCGCCCTCCTCGCACATATTATAGGGAAGTGAGCGTCCCGCCACACGACGCCGCCGCAAGCAAAGAGCCCAAGTTATAAATAGCTCGCACTGCCCTCTTTTGTAAAATAAAAATTGTTTCTATATCAGCAGCTTTACCCCAAAGTAAAATGCCATAGGACATGACACTATGAAAATAACTAAAATATACTAATCAAGCAGTATCTACATCTGTAAGCTGTCTAATTTTTCTAACTGCGTAAGCTGCCGAACTGAGTTTCGCCACAACTGATGAAATTTGGGAGCCCTAAAGAAGCTTTGAGTCTAAAGTAATCCCTAAAAATACTGTTGACTCAACAAGATTAAGAATAATTTAATTTTAATTTAATTAAAGAATAAGATAAAGAATATTTAACATTAAATTACAGCCTAATGTTGGGTAATGCAAATTTAATACATTTAGTTTTTTTTGCATTTAACACTAGATTATTAACAGTAAACCAATTCAATACCAGAGCTAATGCGCCATTTACATCGTCATAATTGGATTTATGATTAATTTATTTATTCCACAGGTATTTTTAACATAAAAAGGAAGGTCATTAATATAAATTAAGAATAGAAAAGGACCTAGAATAGAGCCCTGCGGTACACCCATACGCATAGGAGAACCAGATGATTTTACCCTATTTACATCAACACTTTGAATTCTCTGTCCTAGATATGATTTCATAAGATCAAGTGCCATACCTTTTACCCCATAATAATTTTACTTATGTAAAAGTGTCCCATGATCAACGCAATCAAAAGGCTTGGATAGGTCACAGAACACACCAATTACATTTTGTGACTTTTCCCAAGCATTAAATATACCTTTTAAAAGTGCTACCCCAGCCTCAATTGTAGAACGACCTTTCGTGAAACCATACTGTTCACAATGCAAAAGTTTATTTAAATTAAAGTGAGCAAGTAGTTGCGATAGAATATTTTTTTCGAATATTTTACTGAGGGCTGGCAAAATGTGAGAGTGAGATAGTGAGAGAAGTATTGCTATAAAAAGTTTGCTGAATCCCCATAATATACATAGCTGTTGTATTACAATTTATTAGGTACTTATAATATACACATATTGTTATGGATAAGGTTCAACATTACCCAATGTGGTAAGTAGACTTTTCCCTCATCAGCAACAAACTCCAGCACACCACAGTGTGTTATCCGTTTAGTCTTTTTGTTTGTCAGTTTGAATATCATTGGGTATTCAATGTTAAGCCTTGTTAGCTGCTCCAGTGCAGATGGAGGCATTATAACTGAAAATTTATTGGATTTATGTAAGTATTTGCAGCATAAGGAAAATCACCTACCATAGTGAGATTGTGGTCAAACACAAGCCTATATAATGTAAAAAAAATAAGGAAAATAAATAAATATCTTGGGGCATCACTTCACACAGCCATGTAATCCCAATCTAAGCAGAGCTTGTGGTCAGAGAGTAGTTATTGTAGAAGTCCCTAAGGCTAGTCTCTGACCGTAGTCTGTTCAAAAAGGCTCCAGAATAAGGATATCTTTGAGGACTCAACCACTACGATTTGTATTCACAATTAGTATATGAGAATTGTAACATACTATATTATAAGAATGGTTTTTTTCATACTTTTGCCTCCTCGTTCTACATCCTGCCGTTCGTTTCCAGGGAGCATGGAGACGGAGTAACATCTGTAGGACATACTGAATGGTCTTGTGATCTCGTGAAACATGTTGAATCCAAACTGAAACTAATTAGGTGTATGATAAGCCAACAATGGCACCATGTAAAACATATATTTTGAAAGAGTCAGTAAATTACCATTTTGATTTATTGACTGTATTGAAATCCGTAGAAAAATAAATGCAAATCATGCAATTTTATAGTTAAAACTTTTTGTTGTGAGTGGATTGATTGGATTGTCAAGTTAGTTTTGGTTTCTGTTTTTGGAAATTGTCAGTCAATCAGTCAGTCACCTCACCTGTCATAATAAGTGAGTTTCAGTTATCACTAATTGATATTTCTAGCATATAAGGAAACCTTATGGTAGTACCCCACATGGCTATTTGTATTTGTGATAGGCATGTTGACAGTATTTGGCATATATTTGACGTATATGCAAGTAGGCGATACGACCGTCCACATATTGAGCCAAATACCATAACAAAAAACATATTTGCTACCATGTGTAGCCGGTATATTTGCGTATTTGCCTCTTTGTCTCCTTTGATATGCCTTGAAAAACCGACAAGCTTAGGTATACGCGTGTTTGTTATTTGCTTATTCGCCAAATAGGCAAATATGCCCGAATATTCCCCTCGAATAGACCCTCCACACATGGAAGTTATTTTTCAAATACAGCAAATACGCCAATACGCATAGCCATGTATGGTGCTAGCATAATACTGGGACGCACGCCTATCGATTTTTCAAGGCACATCAAAGGACAGGCAAATATACCGGCCACACATGGTAGTAAACATTTTTGTTGTTTTGGTATTTGGCTCCATGTGTGGACGGTCGTATCGCCTATTTGGCTATATGTCAAATATATGCCAAATACTGTTAACATGCCTATCACAAATACAAATAGCCATGTGGGGTACCGCCATTACAGGATGGTCTATTATATTTGACGGCCCGACAACGGATAATCCTCATTCTCCATCCTATTCTGATGCTCAAACATATCGTTAGATAGAGCGGGAGAAATTGATTCACTCAGATGTGTGCCGTGCCGCCGTGCCGTAGCCTGTGACGAGTCCGACCCTTATCAAATCGGTGTAAAGCGGTTATTACACCATCCAATTTGTAGAAAGAAACTCTAAATTGAAAATAATTTAGGAAGTAGTGTGGTTGGGACCTCCCAATCGCACTAAATCGGAATCTAACTACGATTACAACCTTCTGATTTCCTAATTAGGCCCGGTTTCCACCAAAGCGGAGAGGAGAGGAGATGTGTTTTGAATAGCCAATCAGGTTTCGTTTTTTCCACATCCCCTCTCCGTTTAGCTTAGGTGGAAATGGATCATGCGGAGATGAGAGGAGATGTCTTATTTTTCTATAGCATTTTGTGCCGCGAGCAAGCTAGTGGCGTGGCAGAGCGGAGATGTGTGTAGTCAGGCGACCAGGCGGCGCCGCCGGCACCCGCTCGCGCTCGCTCGCACCTTTCCCCGCTGCCTTCTCCCCGCACCTTGTACACCCGAAAGCGTCATTCAATTGGCTCCTCTAGACAGCTCACATCTCCACTACGCACAGCTAACATCTCTTCTCCGCTACGCATCTCCTCTCCTCTCCACTTTGGTGGAAACCGAGCCTTAGAATTTTCACAAATTGAATAGTGTCTCTTTATCCAATGTCAAGAAATATCTCTCTATCTTCCATATAACATAGAATCGATGTTTACCTATGTCAATGAATGATTCGACTCATTCGACTTAATTTGTTGATGCGTTTGCAAATAATTGATTATTTCCGTTTTGTTACTTCTAGTTTCATTATTTGAAAAGGTTAGTAAATTAAGGAATAAGTGTATATTTTATTTTGAAGTTATATGGTGATTTGGTGTGTTTTAAAAATATTATTATTCAATTGATTTCATTTTGAGTAATTATTTCAGATTTAAGTGAACGCATCTATAATCAGAAAGTTCGGTTTCTCATTTTACGGGTTTCTCCTTCTTTCTCTTTCATTATCTGCCATTTCATTCTTGTTTCATTCATTTGTATATGTGGCAGCCGAGGGTTTAGATTGTTCGTCATATTTCTCGGAAATTATTAAATTAACCACCCCCTTTTTTCCTTCATGTAGAATTAAAATTAAATGTGAGTAAAACGAGTTAAAAAGATCTCGAAGCCAGTAAAACATTTTCATCGGTTCCGGTCGTTGTCAATTTTCTTTCGAAAGAACGCCATGTTGATTGTCAAAAGTGTTTTCGGATGAGACAGCAGTGAAATTGATTTGTGATATTTTTTCAGACCCTGCGATTTCGAAGGATCGCTTTTTGTTCGGTTCGGTTATATAGAGGCGAAGGGATCCGCAGCAATGGCGCAAGTTTTACCGATACGTTTTCAAGAGCATTTGCAGGTGAGTACGCCCATCGGTTTATTGGATTTGCCGATAGCATTTCCATTGAGGAAGCAATTTGGGTGTAGGTATCGGGAGATAGTTGGGGGTTTGGTTGGTGCATTTCTTTGTTGGTCAAGGAGTGTAGGCGGTGCGTGTTCCATTGCGCAATGATGAAAGTGACAGTTTCCACCCCCCAGACCCCATTCGCGTCACGGGTGTGCGGCCGGTATTGATTTGTTCCATATTCCTTTCTGGATCATATGGCCCGCCAACTAAATGCTACATTATGATATTATACACATGTAAGAATGTGCTATAAATTATTAGTGTCTGAGGAATTAATATAGCTTCATAACATAATTTTCAAATTATAGTTTTTGTACCTACATACTACACAATAACATTGTTTTTTTTTAATCAATCTCATCACAGCTAACAATTCTTACTGGATTCCAGTAGGATAGTTTAACTTCTTTTCAACTATGATTAGCTACTAAGATTAAAATAAATCTTTTTGTTTAGCTTTATAATATGAAGTAATTATATACATGGTATTATGCAAACAATATTTGGCAAAGTCGAGTTGTTTTTAAGATAAATTTTTATCATGACAATGATTTCAATAGTCATCACAATCAAACATGATATTTTATCATGTTTTTATCTTTTTTTAAATTGTCAAATTGCTTATAAGTATAGAAATAATTTAAATTAACACCTGCAAAGTACTGTACTTTGTAAAGTTCCTGTATAGACTATTAATATATAGATAGATATATAATAGAATATAATAGATAAATTAATTTGACTTTGACTTTAGAGTCTTAGCTCTTATAATGTTATTCCCCTTCATACGATAGCACTTTCATATTGGCAATTTTTCAATCAAGATTATAGCCCGATATTTGTATGGAATTATGCCACTTGTCTTTGTATACTTTACAAATGATAATAATAATTAATCCCAAATTTAATGTAAAATGGAGAATTAAGCTCTTAATTTCTTTCAGCTCACAAATGTTGGCATCAATCCAGCATCAATATCTTTCAACACCCTCACAATGGAGTCTGACAAGTTCATCTGTGTGCGTGAGAAGGTTGGAGAGACCGCTGAAGTGGTCATCATTGATATGGCCGACCCCACTAATCCGATCCGCAGGCCAATCAGCGCTGACTCTGCCATAATGAACCCAGCCAGCAAGGTCATAGCCCTTAAGGGAAAAGCTGGTGTTGAAGGTGAGTTCTTTGATTAAATTATAATTAACAGAGTTAGAAAGGTCTTCATAAAATACCATTTGTGCATGTTATGTATAATTCACATTTTATTATTGATTTGTTCTTAACTGCTCATAAAATTAATCCATACTTCCATACTATAATCTTACTAATATTATAAAGTTGAAAGTGTCTATGTCTGTTTGTTACGTTTTCATGGCTAAATGGCTGAAAGGATCTTGATGAAATTTGGTAAGGAGATAGATTGTATCTTGGGGAAGAATACAGGCTACCTTTTGTATCAAAAAATAATCTTGAAGGGGTGGGAAAGAGGATGATTTTTTGTATGTACAACTCATAATTTCTCGAGTACAATCATATTAAGACTTTTGGTATGAAATAAAGATATGAGTTTCAGTGTTTTGCAAAATATTCCCTGGAGGGGGTAAAATAGTGGTATAAAGGGGTGTTCTTTTGAGGTACTCCTTATATACAGTCAATAAATCCTTACAAAATTAATAAATTCTTTGAATATGCAAACAAAGTCGCTGGTAACAGCTAGTGTTGAATAAGTTGGCCACTAATGTTCATGTGATGTTTTCATTATTATTCATAATGCCAAATATACATCTATGTTATAAACAGTTATCTCTGAGAAATGTGCAAGTGAGAGACAAAGCAAATGTTTAATTGAATGGCCTTACATATTTTTGGAACAAATGTTTGGACAATGCACAATTACATTGTTTGAAACTTACAGAAGTTGGCTTTGATTATTTCATGAATTTATGTTTATATTTCCTTTATATCCACAGATGAATTGGTATTCCATTATTGATAAGACTTTTTTTACCCACAGACATATATAAACTCACTGGTGTTATCAGTTCTGTAAAGCTTAATAATAAACACAAGTGGATGTGTTAATGTAGTATGGGTTCAATAAAACTATGATAAATAAAAGTAATATTTATTTATTTTAATATTACTGTTATTGATATTATAATAATTAACATAATAGTTCCAGGTATAATATAGACTAACTGTCCCCCGCGGTTCACCCGCGTTCCTGAGAAAAAAAGTAGCCTATGTCCCTCTCGATACCATAGGCTATCTGCGTACCAAATTTCATCACAGCTGTCTCAGTGGTTTAGGCGTGAAAAGGTATCAGACAGAGGTTACTTTCGCAATAATAATATTAGTAGGGATTTATATTCTATTCTAGGTATATTCTTTTTGCCAGTTACATAGATTTGCCAAAATATTTTTCACAAAGCCATAAGTGTGGAAATGAGGCTATATTTTTTTGCACTTACTGCATGTTTTTGGCTTGTTCTGCATACTATTTACGTTTAGGTAAACCTTGGGCAGTATGCCAGCTTTCTCCAAAAAATGGCTTAGTCAAACAATAAAAAATATATAAAAAACTTACTTTGAGATGAATTGTCTTAAATGTTCAAATAATTCATAGTGCTCTGAATAGAACAATAATATATCAATAGGTCCACCTTATTTTGCAAGTTGGAAGTGTCTGAGAAAACCAGAAAAGATTTTTTTGACAAATAAATATTCTTAAGTACCTGAAATTAATTAAATATTGAATGTAAGAAAAATATGTTTGCTATAATAGGGTTTACAACAAAAAAATACAACCGAATTGAGAATCCCCTCCTTTTTATAAAGTCGCTTAAAAATATAGTTTCAATCACGGGTTGCAATTCACACACCTGGGGGCTATGTGACTGTGTTATAATGCCTGATAATAAAAATAACGCATTATTTCGCCTAGGAAATAGTAATCAAAAAATATTATGAATAGTTTTTGGTTATTGATTGCATTTTGTATAGAACTTTCGTTTGAGATTACAGTTCTGGCAGTGAGTCAGAAAAATATTCTTGGCACAAAACAACCGACGGCGGATGTTGACAATAATAACAATATGATTTAAAACAATTTTCGAAGTCAACGCCCCCTTTTTCCGATGATACTTTTTTTTAAATGAATTTATAGACCTAGCTCCTATTCCATGTGATGACAGAATTACGTAACTCGTGACAACACATACTGGTGTACAGGACTACTGAGGGCTTATACTAAACGCAAACAATTTGATAGGTAATTTCGGTGACGTAATCCTGCATCCTTGACCTTTGGAGCGTCTCAGTTTCATTGATTTTTTTTGTCGTGCTACGTTCATTCACACTGTTATCAAAATACTTGGGATTATCGAGAGAAAGTACTGAGTTGAATTGTTGTAAATTAATAACATATTATTGGAGATCATTAGGGGAGGCCTATGTCCAGCATTGGACGTCTTGTAGCTGAGAAGATGAAGAAGAATAACATATCCAGTCTTATTTACTATTCATGGACTTCAATACCGAATTTAATCAAAATTGGCAGAGACTACTTTTGTCCCGAGACCACTAGCCTAGGTAGGAATATAGGGTATACAAGTTCACGTTAAATTTTTTTAAATTACCTATAACGCATTGCAGCTCAAATTAAACAACGCATCGTCACGTCCGGCGTCCGTCACACTGTCACACATACGCTCATCATAATCTGCCTAGATAGTAAAAGATACTCTTTTTGCTTTAAATAACAATTAATTAATAAATTACGATAAATCTACACTCCTCCCGACCTTTGTCTATGAATGAATACATAAACACAGGTTAATAGCCTATGCTGATAAATACTTTTACATTTATGACGTCACTAAAAAACAGTAAAGTTACAGAAATGCGTCTGTATAAAACACTAAAATGTTTATCCATTGTTACAAATTTCACTCTTACATAAAGCCTTAATGGAACTTTCATGCTTTTCAATTGAGTGAGACCAGACCCCGTAACATGATAGCATCTAGCAACGCCATTGCCGTTCGCGCATTACGCGTCTTCTAATGAGCCATGAAGACCGGGAACAGAGACAATACCGCACAAACGTACAGTGGTACAGGCTTCGGACGATGACTCATGTATGAATAACGGTTTACGTACACATGTCTCATATTAGATTTGAATATGTAAATTATAATAATGTTAATGGAAAATTTTATTCCACAAATATGAGAGTTATGTGTATGGAAATAAAACTGAATACCTATTTATAGATAGGCCTTGCTATAGATTTATGAAAGAAAATTTAATTTAAACATTGAATGAAGAACTAACAATGGGACCGTGACTCTCACTTGTACCGGTACCGCTTTAATATACTGCGTTATTTCGGACATTAGATGTTGATTAATAGTAATTGTATAATAGAAACGTCGACTATTATAACATCATGAAAATTTAAAAGGCCAACCTTATCTAAATATTTTTTTTTTTCATCAGCCCAAAAGACCCTCCAAATTTTCAACATTGAGATGAAATCAAAAATGAAGGCCCACACTATGACCGAAGACGTGGTCTTCTGGAAATGGATCTCGCTGAACACCCTAGCTCTGGTGACCAAGATGTCAGTATACCACTGGTCGATGGCGGGTGACTCGACGCCGGTTAAGATGTTCGACAGACACTCTTCACTCGCCGACTGCCAGATAATAAACTACAGGACAGATCCTAAGCAACAATGGCTGCTGTTAGTGGGTATGTTTTTATTTTAAGTTTTTTCTCTTTTTTGTAATCAAGTATATCTTTATTCCATCGAATTAGGGTTTCCAAAGTCTGTAATATGTATACATACATAGTTTCGTCATTTCTTTCAATCCGTCTGTCATTCATTCAGACAGTCATTTTATTCAGAGACTACTAACTAGTGATATCAAACTTGCATAGTTAAACATATGCGCAAATAAAATTATCAAATAAAAGAATAGTAAAAATAATTTTTGTTTGGGTACCTTTCCTACATGTAAAGTCGGGGTGATTTTCTCAACTTGATCAGAGCAACTTTATTTTTCTCATCTCAGTACATTTCGGGCCGAGCGCTCAGCTGATTTGTATGGTGGAGTGAAAAACAAAGTTGCTCTGATCAAGTCGGTCCCATAGTGAAAGTTGTTCAGAATGATGTCCCTAACAACCCGCTTCCGGCTTGACGTCGACTTCTGGGACAACCTGTATAGGGTTGTCTCAAACACTTATTTGATTAAAGATTTGTTTACGAAATATCATGCTTAACCCTACCCGCTAAACTGCTACTTCTATAAATCTATAAATATTCACAGTAGTAGCATATATGAATGGTGTATTTAAAAAGAAAAGTATCACCGGTATGTAGGCTTTACGAGCAAAAGTTGATGAAAGACTTCAGTATAATATAAAATTACAGTATGATGTTGCAGTTTTAGTTTTTCAGTCTTAGGTTTTAGACTGTACCACATCATACTGACTTCGGAACCCTTCGGCTGCACTTGAGAGCTAGTTTTCTTCTAGGCTTTGTGTACTTACCACCTTTGGCCACATCATCAGTCAGTTGTGGTTAAATGAAAGCTATTTCTAATTCCAAAATAATTAGTTTAAGCCCATTGGAGGCTAAAAAGTACATAACTATCAACATAATTAAGACTTTATGTGTTGTTATGACTTAATACCGGGTCGGGTGTCGTTTTCGTTTTAGCCAGACAGACGTAGATCAATATCCTAATAGATCGAGAGTGTAATCAAGAGTCATTGACCGTTTATTACATTGGATGCTAGGGCATTTTTAATAACCCATTATTTGCCTTAAATATTCATGACATAGGAAACTCTTAATTAATTAAAATTTTAAGAGAGAATATAATAATTTATTTTAACAAGGTCGCGAACTTCCGTCGGTAATGGCTTTAACATGCCTTAACTCCCTAATTACGTGACTTTATTATAATTAATCGAGATATATGTCGTTGTAATTCACCCTTCAGTGAGTTTGAGTAAGTTTGCTGGATTATGAAGACAAAACAAAGTTATCCGTGTAGCTATCGTTGTGTAAGTCGAAGATGGGCTACCGTTTGTTGTGGTTATACTTGCTTGATACTTATTCTTTTGGTGATGATGATGATGAAGGCAATGATAGCTCAAAAATAAGCAAAACAAAGCAGCATAAATGAAGGAAAACATCGTGCGGAAACTATAGCACGATGGTAGGGTACTTTGTAGTATTCACCTGGCTGGCTACCACCGGTGTGTCCGGCAGTTGGACTTGATAGACAGTTCCTTCTATGCTTTGGTGCTTACCACCTTCGGCCACATCATCACTTACCACGGTGAGATCGTGGTTAAACACAGTACAAATAATCTGCAAATTTCCAAAGGGACAGAATAATGACTCATTCAACCTGTCAATATGGGCTGTTTAAAATTTTTCAGTCTCAATATTATGTCCCTAAATAATCTTCAGAATAATATACTACGATACAAATATTGTCAGTGAATTAGGATTTATTTGACTATTACAATAGCAAATACAAACTTTTTCAAAACTTGAAGATGAACCATCTATAACCCAAATAATAATAATTCTGTGTTTATGCTAAAATACGAGTGACGTTGTGCAGGTATCTCAGCCCAGCAGAGCCGCGTGGTGGGCGCTATGCAGCTGTACTCGGTGGAGCGCAAGTGCTCGCAGCCGATCGAAGGGCACGCTGCCTCGTTCGCCACCTTCAAGGCAGAAGGGAACGCCGAGCCCTCAACTCTGTTCTGTTTCGCCGTCAGGACTGCACAGGGTGGAAAACTGCATATTATTGGTATGTTTCTTCCTATTACTAATATAATATTATAAATGTTAATTTTTCTGTGCGTGATCACGTCCCACGCAATAAATAAATAGATTTGAATGAAACTTAGCTCATAGACGTTTTCACAGCTAAACATACATGTCATATCCCTCCATTTTGTAACAGAGAAGTGACAGGGCTAAGAAGGACATAGACTAGTTTAACATCTTTAGTTGGTGAAACCGGACACATACTTTAAAAAAAGCAAAAAACGAAAATAGCTACTGTACAATGGGCGTTCTTGTCGCTAAAACGATTTCTTCTAGACATCCTTTTCGTGGAGAGGAATTTAGGTCAATAGTAATATTTGTTGACACCCACTTTTGTACCCAAACAGAGGTGGGTCAAACCCCGGCTGGCAACCAGCCGTTCCCAAAGAAGGCCGTCGACGTATTCTTCCCCGCCGAAGCTCAAAACGACTTCCCCGTCGCCATGCAAGTGTCGCCGAAGTATGACGTCATATATCTCATCACCAAATACGGCTACATACACATGTATGACATTGAGACCGGAACATGTATATACATGAATCGTATATCGAGTGATACGATCTTCGTGACAGCACCTCATGAAACAACCGGTGGAATTATAGGTGAGTGCTACATTAATTTGTTAATACGTCTTTTGCACGAAAAATTATTTAAATTAAATGAAGCCTGTCATGGAAGTAAAGTCTAGTAATGGTCTTAAATGTTTGAACAGTTTGTCGATTCGTAACAGCTGATGTATGCAAGCATACTGGGTGGATGTTCTGAAATGGCTTTATTTCGAAATCTTTTGATATATTTATCGATCGGTTGACCTTTATGTCGTCAAACATTTGATTTTTTTTTTTCGAGCTTGGCAAAAACAACATTGGATTAAAAAAGAAGCCATTTCAAAATATCCACCTGGTATATCACATTTATTGACAAACTATTTTTTTTATAAACAGAATTACACAACTCAAAGAGTGCCCATAGTCCAAGTAAATATCCTAGATGTCATCTTCAGTATGTTGAGTGGTAATTTGTTTGAAGTCCAGTCCAAAAATATCAATCAAATGAGCATAACATTCCATTACCAAGTTTTATGCAGGCAAATATAGATTCGAACTTTAGATATATCAAATTCTTTATTAGTATAGATTATATCATCTTCTAGAAAAGACATGTAGCTGTAGCATTCCAGATTCCTTATCCCTAGTCGACTTTTTAGGGTTCCGTAGCCAAATGGCAAAAACGGAACCCTTATAGATTCGTCATGTCTGTCTGTCTGTCCGTCTGATGTATTCTGTGAACCGTATTAAGATTTTCACACAAAAATAGAAAAAAAAACAATAAATATTGGGGGTTCCCCACTTACTTAGAACTGAAACTCAAAATTTTTTTTTCATCATATCCATACGAGTGGGGTATCTATGGATAGGTCTTTAAAAATGATATTGAGGTTTCTAATATAATTTTTTTCTAAACTGAATAGTTTGAGCGAGAGACACTTCCAAAGTGGTAAAATGTGTCCCCCCCCCCCTGTAAATACTAAAATAAGAGAATGATAAAACTAAAAAAAATATATGATGTACATTACCATGCAAACTTCCACCGAAAATTGGTTTGAACGACATTTAGTAAGTAGTTTTTTTTTAATACGTCATAAATCGTAAACCGCAATTTACCTTTCATTCAATCAACTCAAATATAAAAAGTGGCAAAAAGCAAGGTCTTCCAGCACAAATAAAGGGAAAATTCCAAAGAATTAAAAAAGTTGAAAATTAAAGGGTGTCCTCATACATACATAGTTACACCAATTAATAAAGACGGTCTAAGGTCTAGCTTAATTGGCATCAACCTCAAATAAGGTAAATAAATAAAATTGTGCATTTCCCGTGATGGATGAACGATGGACGAAGTTTGTACGGAACCCTTGGTGCGCGAGTCCAACTCGCACTTGGCCGGTTTTTTCAACATATAATTAATAACTTTTATTATTTTCCAAGGTGTAAACCGCAAAGGCCAAGTCCTCTCAGTAACGGTGGAAGAAGATTCCATAGTGCCATACATCAATACGGTGCTACAGAACCCAGACCTGGCGCTGCGGCTGGCCGTGCGCAACAACCTCGCCGGCGCTGAGGAGCTGTTCGTGCGCAAGTTTAACATGCTCTTCACTAATGGACAGTATGGGGAGGCGGCTAAGGTAAGGGTTTTATCAAGTCTGTAGCTTCAGCCCGTTCCTATTCCAGGACCTAAAGTACCAAATTTCTTTTAAATCCGTCCGTTATGTAACTGAGTAGTAACATCAACTCACTGACACAAACTTTCGCATATATAATATTAGTAGAATTGCATTTCGTACTTAAGGTTGTTAATAAATCCACAGCTCAAGAAGTTTTTCTGCAACTTGGAAGGACTTACCTGTGAATTCTTCTATGCTCTTTTAGTGTAAAGAAGTTAAATGTTGGGCTTGCTATGTGAAATCATTATATTTTGACTTCAAACTATGAATTTTTGGTACGCAGATAGCTTATGGTATGGAGAAGGATATGGGCTACTTTTTTCTCGGGAACGCGGGTGAAACCGTGGGGGACAGCTAATAATAGGCCATTAGGTATAAAGTCCTCTGTCCTTGAAACTAATATAAATTGCTCCCTCCTCGGTTCCTGGGTACAGCTGTACATCCCTTATTAGCGCTACTAACTCAATATATTTTCATGATGCAGGTAGCAGCAATGGCACCCCGCGGCATCCTCCGTACACCGCAAACAATCCAGCGCTTCCAGCAGGTGCCTACCCAGCCGGGCCAGACCTCGCCGCTGCTGCAGTACTTCGGGATCCTGCTAGATCAGGCGCAACTTAACAAATTCGAATCGCTAGAGCTGTGTCGACCGGTGTTGTTGCAAGGTTAGTGGAAATAATATAGCAGTACTGTAATTTTTTTTTAAACTTTGATTTAGCTTAATTTGACCAGAATGTCAACTTGATAAGTAATGATGTGGTTGGAGGTGGTAGGTGTAAACATACAAAACTGGTTGCACATTCAATAAAGAAATTTTGCCACGATTTGTGTTCAGGTCTTTCACGGTCGCAGCTTAATTTAGCTGACAAATAACATATTCTCGTCATAGTTTTCATTAATTTCATACACAATTCACTCAACAGGTCGCAAGCAACTCCTTGAGAAATGGCTCAAGGAAGAAAAACTAGAATGCTCTGAGGAACTGGGAGACTTGGTGAAGCAAGTGGATCCCACGCTCGCTCTATCAGTGTACCTGCGCGCTAATGTCGCCGCCAAGGTTATACAGTGCTTTGCCGAGACAGGACAGTTCCAGAAGATTGTGTTGTATGCCAAGAAGGTAAGGTTCAATTTGGTTGGTATCTATATGGATATTTTTTTTTCCAAATGTGGTATTTGGTTGTCAGGTGGCATCCAATTATATCAGTCACCTAATCCTATTGTCATTTCTCTGGATGTTATGAGTTCTTACCACTTGAATAATTTAAAAATATTAGAATGAAAATGATTGTTTTTTTTAAACCGACTTTTTGTTTCAATATAAATAAATCTAAAAAAAATACAGTCTAAATAAATTAATTAATCAGTATGTTTTGTGTAAAGTACTTCACTCATTCTCGAAGGCCTAGTTAGTTGTTTTTAATAATAAATATCATCCATCGACAGGTCGGCTACACACCAGACTACATCTACCTGCTCCGTTCCGTAATGAGAACGAACCCAGAACAAGGCGCCGGCTTCGCAGGCATGCTAGTCGCTGAAGACCCGCCCTTAGCTGATATCAACCAAATTGTCGACGTGTTTATGGAACAGAACATGGTACAACAATGTACTGCCTTCCTATTGGACGCGCTGAAGAATAATAGGCCCGAGGAGGGACCCTTGCAGACGAGGTAATGTACTATTGAACAATATGAAGTTTGTTTCAAAGTGGGTAGATCAGGAAATATGGTGGTGATAAAGTGGTTAGTAATTAAAAGTGGGAGGATGTGTGTACTGTTGAATGTTGTGTGTAGATATAGATTAATTATGATAATTATGGATTCAAATGGCATATGGCAGTCAAAATATTTTGACTTATCTGTTTTTATATAATACTAGCTTATGCTTGAGGTTTCACCCATGTTCCTGAGATAAAAATTGAACATTTTAGTCACCGGTCTATAAACTATATACTAGAGAAGCAAAGTATTACGTCGATTCGTTGCTCCGCTGCTGCGTGAAAGAAAGACAAACCAACAAACACATTCGTATTTATAATAGTAGAGATTCTGTGTGGAACTAAAAAAAATGGGAGCTTTTCTTTTATTATTCCATAATTAATTAAACTTACCCTAGGTACCTAGATACCTAGGGTGTAAACTAAAGCAAAACAAATCCAATAACTGCAGTTCATATAAAACATGTAGATTGAATAAATATTGATTTTGTTTCAAGTCTCAACATCAAGGGCACTGGAAACAGATACAGGGCACCTTTAATTTCCTTGATACCTGTTTTCATCTACACCACCTGATTCCCTCGATATCATATTCCAAGTTTCAACCTTTAAAATTCTTCGCCAGGTTGCTGGAAATGAACCTGATGTCAGCGCCGCAAGTGGCAGACGCGATCCTCGGCAACGCCATGTTCACGCACTACGACCGCGCTCACGTCGCTCAGCTCTGCGAGAAGGCTGGTCTCCTGCAACGAGCATTGGAACATTATACCGACTTGTATGATATTAAGAGGGCTGTGGTAAGTTACCTTTACCATCATTGTCTTAGCTGGGCATAGAAAACTAATTTTGTGACTTGCGTAATACAGATAGAACGGCTCGACACACGTCGGTGTTTCTCGCGTAATGTAGGACTACATTATAAAATTGTAACAGCATTTTAATTTATTTTTTTTCCACAGGTCCACACTCACCTACTTCCCGCCGACTGGCTAGTGACATACTTTGGCAGTCTCTCGGTAGAAGACTCGCTCGAATGTCTCAAGGCGATGCTCCAAGCGAACATCCGTCAGAACCTTCAGATCTGCGTACAAATCGCCACCAAGTACCACGAACAACTTACGACTAAAGCGCTCATCGAACTGTTCGAGAGCTTCAAGACTTACGAAGGTCTGTTCTACTTCCTTGGGTCCATTGTCAACTTCAGTCAGGACTCGGAAGTGCACTTCAAGTATATTCAGGTATGTTCATTATTTAAGTGTAATTTATATTGCCTATCTCTTTGGCTAGTTGAAAGGTCAATCTGAATAAAAATAGATTTATAATACAAGAATCGTCTTGTCATGATCATTTTCCAGTGGAGTTTGGGTATTCTTAGTTCTTTATTTCACTATAGCTAAAAGTTATGAAATAATTTAAATTGCAGACCAAATGGGTTTGTCCAATCAGGTTCTGTAGCGTTATATTATGATAAAAAATCTGCCGACTTACTATAGCCTCCTATATCAAAAAAGTATCCAATCTCTTTTTTTTATAATACTAAAATATTGTGTTCTACAGGCGGCTTGCAAGACCGGTCAAATCAAGGAGGTAGAACGCATTTGCCGCGAATCCAACTGCTACAACGCTGAACGTGTGAAGAACTTCCTCAAAGAAGCAAAGTTGCCCGACCAGCTGCCGCTCATCATCGTGTGCGATCGGTTCGATTTCGTGCACGACCTCGTGCTCTATCTGTACAGGAACAGCCTCCAGAAGTACATCGAAATTTATGTGCAGAAGGTTAGATGCGAGGTCATATCCAGTGGTACTTGAAGTAGTGGGATGGCATGATATACCTACTCCTTTTTGAAAGATGTATGTAGTATTTGATTAAAACCAGACAGACGCTTTCCACTGAAAATGATTTCGAAAGTAATCGTTTTTAGTCAATAATAAGCACATTAAAAATATTCTTCTATAATGACGCAAACAGACACCGTTCGCGAACACTGAGATACGTCAAAATCAAATAAAAAATACTGAGATACTAAGAAAGCGATAAAAAAGGACATGCATTAAAAAACAAACATTTGTAGGTGAATCCCTCCCGCCTGCCGGTGGTGGTCGGCGGTTTGCTCGACGTGGACTGCACGGAGGATATCATCAAGAACTTGATCCTGGTGGTTCGAGGACAGTTCTCCACTGATGAACTTGTCGCCGAGGTCGAGAAGAGGAACAGGTGAGACAGGTCTTCTTGTAGTAAAGTGAATTTGGGAAGTGAAATTATATCCAACTTTTATTATTTTTTTATATGGTCAGGTTAGTAAAATAGGTTTCTCTTTAAAATGATGTGTGACAATTTCCTATATTTATTTGCTGGTTAAGAGTTATCTGGTCATAAGTACATTTCTAGTTATAAATAACTATTTGTGGTGCTTGATTGTAATTCGGATTTTTAAGTTTTACATACATAGTATATTATTTACTCTGTAGTTTTTCTAATGATCAGAAAAGTTGTTCAAGAACAACCTCAACCTTTTTAACTAAAAAGATCATCCCAATTTTATAATTTACAATAGGAAGTATCTAGTATATAATAATGTGTTGGTAATGTCCCAGACTGAAGCTGCTCCTCCCCTGGCTGGAGACCCGCGTCCACGAGGGCAGCGTGGAGCCGGCCACTCATAACGCACTTGCCAAAATATACATTGACTCCAACAATAACCCCGAACGATTCCTCAAAGAGAACCAATGGTAAGTCATAAGTGTATGTTTTATGCGCCATTTTTCATATTACTTTCGTACTTTGATGAGATTTATGTATAAGTAGGACATAATTAATCACATTTAATATTATTAATATTCACTTACACAAGTATTTTTAATTAATTGAATACAAAATTAAAGCAACGGGTAAGCAACCTAAATAATAGCACAATTTTCTGTGGATTGATATAGTGACAAAAAATTTATGATGATTCCACAATGGCTTATTCATCCATGCAAATACCTAAACAAACAGCCGGGCGGTTACCACAAAATAAAAACACACAGAGGATCCACTCTCACCCGCTTACCCGAACTTACGTGATGTCTTGTCAAGACAGCGTTGGCATGGGAAATACAGCGGGCGCAGTTTATACGTATTTCGTGGACGAATTTCGTACTAGTAATTAATAAAGTTTTATGAAGCTTACGATCGTAGGTATCTATAAAAGTGATAGAGGGGTGAGTGAAGGTTCCTAGCGAGACCGAAAGAGTCGGTCTGTACAGCACAGACATACTCATCTCGAACCTCATGTTAGGATAAGGTTGATTATGCCCCTATGCTTTCCATTATTTCTGGAATCATATAATAAGATAAATATCAGGTACGACTCGCGAGTAGTGGGTCGGTACTGCGAGAAGCGCGACCCGCACCTGGCGTGCGTGGCGTACGAGCGCGGCGAGTGCGACCGCGAGCTGATCGCCGTCTGCAACGAGAACTCGCTGTTCAAGACGCAGGCGCGCTACCTGGTGCGGCGCCGCGACCAGGACCTGTGGCTCGAGGTGCTCGCCGAGGCCAACCCTTACAAGAGGCAGCTCATTGACCAGGTCGGTGCTACACTATTATCTCTGTATGATTTATGATCATGAGGCCGAAGGTGGTAAGCACCCAAAGCCTAGAAGGAACCGGCTCTCGAGTGCAGCTGCCGGAACACACCGATAGGTGTTACTGATTTTCAACTTGAGGGTGGTTGCCGGCCAGGCGGGTACTACAAAGTACCCTACCACCGTGCTATGGTTTCCTCACGATGTATTCCTTCACCGAAAGCTCGAGCTCATTGTAGGATTCGATCCCCCAACCTTCGCCGCGGTGTCTGACTTCACGTCCACTAAGCTATCCTCGCCTTATATCACCTAAATAATATGTAGTAAATTATTTTCAAAATGCTACCTACAAGATAGATAGGCGCTTAATCAAAAGAATGGCCTGAGAGTGAGCAGGCCTTGACAAAGATCAGAGAGATATCTAGAAAAGTCTTCTCGTAGTTTGCTTGAGTGCAAAAATAAGAGTCAAGATGGGGAATCCTGCTCCAGGTTACTACTTCGTCCTATATGGCCTACTCATCTTTGTATATTAAAGCTAGTGTACCCACAATATAAATTATATGAGCTGTTAATTAATTAAATTCAGCTTATTCCGGTAATCCCCCTTATTCAGATCTGCTCGGTTGCGGTTCAGATCGGGTTCATTTCAGACTTCCATTTGGAATGAGGCAGTCAATCGGTACACGATCGCGGCTAATGAATTCTGCGACTAACACAGCATATGTCTAAAATTAATGAAATAAAATCGTCCTTTCCGATCGGAATGGCAACCTGATCGGAATGGGTCTGAATAAGGGGGAATATCACCTCTAGAATAATAATAACAACAATAATCATAACTCAGTGTGACTGATGTACAGAAAATAAGTAATATAGTGTCATACACGTCATATAATTTGCTATATTTCTATCACAACATATAATTTTAATTTCTAGGTCGTACAAACAGCTCTTTCCGAAACACAAGACCCTGAGGACATTTCTGTGACAGTGAAAGCTTTCATGACGGCCGATCTTCCCAATGAACTGATTGAACTACTTGAAAAGATAGTGCTCGACAACTCTGTGTTCTCTGACCATAGGAATCTGCAGAATCTTCTTATTCTTACCGGTGAGCTAAATTACGTAATTTGCTTAAAAGCGTAAAAAAAGAAAAAAATCAATTGTTTTTCTTTTTCCTTCGTAATATGAGATCTTAAAAGGAGACAGAGCTAACACACCAACGGATGTGCTGTTTCCTCCTGTGTACAACTCAAAAATTTCGATCACATTGTCAAGCAAACGGTTTTACCTGTAAACATTTACAAGCAAACTGTTTTAGCTGTAGATATCTTCAAGCTAAGAATAATAATGTCTGTTCTAATTTGAACTTAATATCCACAGCAATAAAGGCTGACCGGTCCCGTGTTATGGAATACATCAACCGGCTGGACAACTACGACGCTCCCGATATCGCAAACATCGCTATAAACAACGAACTGTATGAGGAGGCGTTTGCCATCTTCAAGAAGTTTGACGTCAACACCTCTGCTATTCAGGTGAGATATTAATAGTATAAGTTACTAAGAGAAGCTAGAGTCCCTTTAGTGGACACAAAGAGCTTTGAGACGATTTAGATTCTAGAGATATTTAGGCAAAGGTATTTTGTGAACATTGTTTTATCACTCAACAACACACTTTGAGAATAATAGATACTTTCTTGTATAGCAATAGTAACTGTTGAGACTAGGTTACATATTTAATATCAATTGAATAAAAAATCAAAATAGTCACTGTTTGAGAGAGCAGGTATACCCCATTATTCAGACCTGCTAGGTTGCGGTCCCGATTCGGTAGACGAACCGGTACTGAATAGGATAGCTCCTATTTTCCCATTTCAGACTTCCATTTGGAATGAGGCAGTCGATCGGTACACGATCGCAGCAAATGAATTTTGCGACTAACACAGCATCAGTCTAAATTTAACGAAATGGAATGGCAACTTAATGGGTCTGAATAAGGGGGATTATCTCATCAAAAAAAAGAAATTTCTAATGTCTTAAAAATTACTTCTCGAGGATTATTCGAATTGCAGTTACAAACTACATATTATTATAACCAATAATAAGGTTTTAGAGGATTTTGTACCAAATTATCTTCAATGTATCAAAATTCCAATTCTGTTTACCGCATCCAGGTGCTTATAGAACAAGTGAAAGACTTAGAGCGTGCGTACGAATTCGCGGAACGTTGTAACGAGCCCGGCGTGTGGTCGCAACTTGCCAAGGCGCAGTTACAACAGGGTCTTGTGAAAGAAGCCATTGACTCCTACATCAAGGCAGATGACCCTTCAGCATATATGGATGTCGTTGATACTGCCACCAAGGAAGAGTCGTGGGAAGATCTCGTTCGGTATTTGCAGGTGAGATAAATAAATAGTCATTACGACAAAAGTATTATGAAAATGTATGCTATAGGGAATAGGATAGGCAGATTATGATTAATCTTTAAAAGATCTATAGACTTCATAAATTTAGTTTTCTGTCTAATACCGACTACACACACTTGATATACCGAAGCGCTATATTATAACAGACAACCAGTTTAGAAACCTAACGATATAATTTCACAAACAGATGGCCCGCAAGAAAGCTCGCGAATCCTACATAGAATCTGAGCTGATATACGCGTACGCGCGCACCGGCCGGCTTGCAGACTTGGAAGAGTTCATTTCGGGACCAAATCACGCTGATATACAGAAGATTGGCGACCGCTGTTTTGACGACAAGATGTATAACGCAGCTAAACTGTTATACAATAATGTCAGTAACTTCGCAAGACTGGCTATCACGCTGGTGTATTTGAAGGAGTTCCAAGGTATGATGTTTGATGGTTAAAAAGTGATTTATGTGAGGTAACAACTAGAAGTTGAATAATAATTTGTCCTCCATTTTTAGAATGCACGACATAAATTTTTCAAAGCATATCAAGAAATATCCTTAATATTTATTTTATATGTTCGCTAATCCCATTTTAATTGCGTCGTGCATGTATTATATAAATAATAAATAAATGCGTTGTCTCCTCTGTGTCCAAACGTGACTAGATGAGGCTAGAGAAACAAGATAACAAAAAGCTACCGTATAAAAAGAAAGTGTTCTTTCCATGATTCTTTAGTGTAAACGCTTTGTTTTGTAAACAATCTTATATATAAATCCCACTTATCCCCAGGCGCGGTGGACAGTGCCCGCAAAGCGAACTCTACCCGCACATGGAAGGAAGTTTGCTTCGCGTGCGTTGACGCGGGAGAATTCCGCCTCGCTCAGATGTGTGGACTACACATCGTCGTACACGCTGATGAGTTGGAGGACCTTATTAACTATTATCAGGTGAGACACTGCCACTTTAGGTTATAATTGTTAGTTTTGTATTAGAGAATATTGGAATTGGGTTTGAAATTATTTCTACTAAAGGAGAGAATTAAATTATCAGTTGCTCTCCTATACTGTCTACGAACAAAATATCTATCGTTAATATCTCTATTTCCAGGACCGAGGACACTTCGACGAGCTCATCAGCTTACTAGAAGCAGCATTAGGTCTGGAACGAGCACACATGGGCATGTTCACGGAGCTCGCCATCCTCTACTCAAAGTACAAGCCGGCCAAGATGCGGGAGCACTTGGAGCTGTTCTGGTCGCGTGTCAATATTCCTAAGGTGAGGTGACTTCAGCTAAACGTCAGTTTGTAATTTTGCCATTGTCAATATGTAGCATTAGATCTACTACAGCAACTTATACGGAGGCTAATAAATTGTGATGTCTTGTGATTCAATTAACTGATCCTGCATTGTTCATACAATTGAACACTTAGCATATCAATAATATTATAGTCTAATATAGCTTTAATGCCCCATAGTTGTTCCGCTTAAACCTATAAATTGAAACATATTCCTCTTTTTGACTCTCAGGTTCTCCGCGCGGCGGAACAAGCACACCTGTGGTCGGAGCTGGTGTTCCTCTACGACAAGTATGAGGAGTACGATAACGCGGCGCTCACCATGATGCAGCATCCCACTGAGGCGTGGCGCGAAGGACACTTCAAGGATATCATTACTAAAGTAAGAACTTATATCCTGGGATATCTCAGCAGCCATCTGATTACACCTATCTTACCCTACCTTATCTTAGGTTATTATCTCTCCAGAATCTCACGACTCCCGATTGATGAACCCATTGACGTCTCATTCTACTTCCTTATTGTCGCTAAAATTGATAATATTTTAATTTTATTTCTAACTAATAAATATTTCTCCACCAACTCTAGGTAGCAAATATGGAACTCTACTACAAAGCGATCCAATTCTACCTGGACTACAAACCATTGCTCCTCAACGACTTGCTTCTAGTATTGGCACCTCGTATGGACCACACCAGAGCGGTCAACTTCTTCACCAAAGTGGCACACCTACAGTTGGTGAAGGCTTACTTGAGATCCGTACAGAGTTTGAACAATAAGGCTGTCAATGAAGCTCTCAATTCACTGTTGATTGACGAGGAGGATTATCAGGTATGTTATGAATATATTTAAGAGTTAATAAGTAAGTCTTAGGTCTTAGTCAGTAGGTATTTACATATTTTTTTTGTATACAGGGTTTACGAACATCGATAGACGCATTCGACAACTTCGACACTATTGCACTTGCGCAACAATTGGAGAAACACGAACTTACCGAGTTCAGAAGAATTGCTGCCTACCTCTACAAAGGTATGATTATTTTAACAAAGATATGAGATAAATCAATGATATTAGATCCATTTCAATATGTATTTAGGTGTACATTTACGTACAGTTTAACTAGCTCCCGCTATAATTATAGATAAGTATAGATATAGATTAGTATAGATTGACACAAACGGTATGTTACTAATGATTGTAAATACTATGTCTCACAGGCAACAACAGATGGAAACAGAGCGTGGAACTGTGCAAGAAGGACGCCCTATACGCGGACGCAATGGAATACGCGTCTGAATCGCGCCAGCCTGAGGTCGCAGAAGAACTGCTTAACTGGTTCCTTGAGAGAGATAACTTTGAGTGCTTCTCCGCGTGTCTTTATCAGGTAAAATTACCATGTCAACGTATGACAGAGAAATGGGAATACATTGCCTGGGAACTGAAACCAACATTTATTGCCAGATATTTGTAGTTCAGCTAACATAATGATTTTTATTGAAACTCGCATAGTGTTGGCAAGAAGATATATTTTATCCTGGAAAATCAATACTTTTCCAACTTTGAATTGCCACCCCTGGGATTATCTCTTACAAATAATTTATTTTATCCCAGTATTGTAGCAGAAAATATAAATCTTTCTATTTTCCAGTGCTATGACCTGCTGAAACCTGATGTCGTCATTGAACTCGCGTGGAGACATAACATCATGGACTTTGCCATGCCATTCCTTATTCAGGTGATTTATGTAACCATTTTCAATTAAACATCCTACTTTAAATATATTATACGAAATTTCTAATAAATTATGTTATAGACGGTTCGTGAACTTACAACAAAAGTGGAGAAACTTGAAGAGGCCGATGCTAAGCGTAGTACTGAGAGTGCAGAACACGAGGCCAAGCCCGCCATGATCATGGAACCTCAGCTAATGCTTACCGCAGGTGAGAATTTACACTAACTCTAGCTAACTAACCAGTTCAGAATAATATAAACATTCTTTCATACTTTATTTGTTGTTTTACCTTGCTAATCAAGGGAGAGTTGAGGGTCAGCTCTTCTATAGAGAGTTCTACCCCGCCTATAGATAGATTGGCTATTCTATTGTACACTTAACATGAAATGCAATTTGTTCCAGGCCCATCGATGCCGTACCCCGGAGTGCCCGCGCAGGCATCCCCATACGCGTATGCGGCGCAGGCGCCGTCACCCGCGCCCTACCACGGGTACGGCATGTAGGGGACCGTGTCCCCCCACGCACCCGCCGCCGCCTGGGGGACCCTCGCTCACTTCTGAGCCCTGCCTATTCACTCACGAAACCGTCGCACGCATACACCCGATATTATACCTTGTTCTTGTTCCTTACACATACAGTTCATTGTTCATTGTGCGGGCATGTGAAGCGATAGGCCTTAATGTCACTGCTCGATAGCGTTCTATCGAGTTGCGATTGTAGTATTTAAAGTTTTCACGAAGGATTGTCAGTGCGCGGTAAACAACTGCAGTCAATGTAGTATGTAGTGTAGTGTCTATACAAAAGCAGTGTATGAGTGTTACTCGTCTCTGGTCCGACGCTGCTGCGGTCCCATTCGAACACAAGACGCAAGGATATCTCTATGCACTTGCAACCTTTGCATGGTACATTATACGGTTTTGGCTTTGTAGTGTAAGTGGACTGAAACTTATGAAGTAGCTTAAGTTTTGTACGCGAAAAAAACGGGTTTATTTTTCTAAACGCATTGCCGAGGCCTAATATTTTGTTTATTTTTCTTTCGTGTCCCGTTTGTAAAAAAAGTATTATAGTTAAATGTCTCGTCGGAAGTGCATAGAGACACGTTTAAAGCTACGCGTAGATTTAGTTGATTAGAGCTGATTCGTGGACTCGACGATATTGTTAGCCTGTACAAATTATAATAATATATTTGATTGCTGAATAGCTCTCGTGACTACAAAGTGCTTTATTTTTATCGGTAATGAGAGTTATATATTGAACATCGGACATTTTACGGCTTTGCAACGATAACGTTACACTTTGGTAGAGTAGAATGATCAAATAATCAATCATAATAAAATTGTGCATGTTGTTTCTAATTTGAAATAGAACATTAAAATTTTGATCAATCTTATATCGATATTTTCTGTATACAATATTAGTAAAAATTGTATAATATTAAAATTTGATGTACTGTACCATATAGATACCAGTTATTCTCGCTGCGAAATACGTGATGTTAAACCCTTGTGTACTGAGCCCTTTTTACACATAAACGGTATTAGTTTTCACAATGGAAGATATATGGCAAAAGAACACTGTGCTGTCAGCAACCATATATTTGTTAATTGAGCTAAACCACATGTGTGTAAAGGGCCTTAGACATTTAAAGCTTATATGCCACTAGGTGCATAGAATATTATAATATACACCAATGTACATAGTGGTTGTTTCTGAGATTTAAATATAAATAATAATATTCGAGACAAAGTAATTCTAAACTTGATCATTAAAATTATATTATTTTATGCTAAAAACATTTGATAATGAAGTTAAAAATCTGAATGGAAAATTATTGATGACTGAACAGGCTTAATATCATGTTATATAGTGCAATAAACCTTTTGGGAACGAATATTTTACTTAATTACAGTAACACTTAAATTATGTTCAACAATATTCCAATGTGAACCATGAAAGGCACATCACAACACAACACAATTTCAAAAGTTGACTAATATTGTTATATGTATATAATGCTTTCACATAGATACAAGCCAGTTGAAATTATTTGAAATATTAAATATAACCACAGGATTATTTGAGATAATGAATGATGAATATTTTCTAGATACGTTTAGATTTAGTTTAGGCAGAATTAGCGGTATGATGTTATTAATTTGTGTATTTTTTGCGAACGTGTGCGAGACCTGTAACAATCACGCGTGATGCTTTGGTTTGCGTTATTGTAATCACACCTTGATTGATGCCTTCACTAGATAATATAAGACTCATATGTAACCAGTGTGCGTTCTGGGGTCACAATTTTTTATATTTAGTTTCAATATCTTGTAGAGAATATTTTACTTTTAACGACAATCTAACTAATAGCACCCCGGGACGGCCGTTCACTTAGCTGTATCGTAGCGCCAGGTCGACTCAACGCCGCGTTGACGAGTTGTATTCAATAATTATAATCATTGATGTTAAAATGATTCATTCAAATCATTCCTATCATAACAATATGATCTATAATAATATTGTTATAATTCGTTTATATCCCTTTCTTTCATAAAATAAATTTTATTAACTTAAAATGCAGAAAGAAAGTTCATTGTTTATTATTAGCATTGTATTTATTAATGTATGATACTGTTTCCCTGAATTTTATTATTGTAAGATTATATTATATGATTAAATAATTGAAATGGCATTTAATTTTTCTATGTCCCTAAACACGTTGTTTAAAGCGTGCGGAAAGTCCTAAAACATAAATGTAAAAAGTCGATTAAAAACAAGCTTAGCACAGTTTTACATTTCAATGTTTTTTAGGTTCGACATTCAAAAAATCATTTGAAATAAATTTACCGAAACTAAACATATAACACAATGAACGCTGTCAATTCCCAGCGGAATTGGAATGGAATTTTGATGCGTTTTATGTTTTACTTGTTTAGTCTCGGTTAATTTATTTCAAATGATTTTTTGAATGCATATATTTTTTATTCGACAGATAAGTAGTTGTTTTTGGAGTGGTTAAAGTGTGATTTCTCTAAACTATTACTTTGTAATAGAAAAAAATATATGTTGCAAGGGTCAAATTCAGAAATTTATAACTTTTTAAAGCAGTTTAAATAAGAAATTGACACGATTTTGAAAAAAAGTAACTAGATAAGATTATTGTAGAGGATTTGCCGACAAATGTAATCTGAATACATTTCTTGTTTTTGTTATATTTTTTTCGTAGCGTGTGCATGAATGAGACCCTCTACGCGTGGAACGTAAATAGAGGTATGTTTAAAGCCTCACAAAGCTAATAAAAGTGGCGTCAAATTAAAAAATAAAATATGTATTGGAAACTTCAAATCTCACACTTTAAAATAACGTAAAATATATTTCATTTATTGCTTTTCTGATGACTAAAAAACAATATTTATTTTCTCATAAATTCCGCAAGAACACTGATTTTAGGGAGACTGGAGCCTTAAGTACTTAATTTAGTCAGAGGTTTTCCGAAAACTATATTTAATTCTTTTTCAATGTCAACGTTTAGGATCATTTACAATTTATTTTTAAATAAACATAGGTATGTATCTATTTTAAATTAACATAAATACAATTAAAAATGTGGGTGTTGCTTGCATGGTCCATTTTTCCAGAACTTTGCACCTGCGCATTCCATGCTGAAATAAAAGAATGTTATACAACACAAAATAACTGCTACTCATGGATATTATCAAAATGAACAACATAATAATAAATACACGGACAATTTTGGACGGGAATTTTTGTCTGGGACTGATTTATTAAGGATTGGGAATTGGGACCGACTAGGACTGGACTATTGACTAGTGTGTCTGAGGCGGAACATAGACGTGTAGGAGCGAATGAGTAAAGTCTACCTAGATAACTTTGATGTTGTTTTTCTCCGAAACTGTTGTTTTAATGTCTTATTCTTTTGCTACGAAATAATAAGACATAATCTAACCTATTAAGGGCGTCACATATACTACTATGAAAAGAGAAGCAACGACCTACCTTCACTTTCCTTCTCTTTCACTGGTATAGCACTGTCTCATATATCTTAAGATAAAATATTATCTTATCTTCGCCGTGTGTGACGCCCTTTATGCTCTTTGTACATTATGTTTATTTAATTACTATACTGTATATTATGAAGAAGAGATAGGTATATGATTGTTTTTTTTTTCTATATAACTTACTAGCTGTCCCCCGCGATTTCACTTATGTTTTCCCGGGGTAAATAGTACCCTATATGTTATTCCAGAGTATGATCTATGATATATCTATGTGGCATGTTTCTGCCGCGGGGCAGATGCTAGAATGAAATATAAACAGTTACGTATTTGAATATTTCAAACTCATGGTTGTTTTGAATGTATCTGGAAATTGTACATACTTATTCTCTATTATGCGTTAAAAGATAGTACAAGGTTTTAATTACGTGAGGCAATGATAGCTTATGTTAATGTAGTGATGTCCAATGCGAAGGTCTTCGTGAGGAAAACATAGCACGCTGCTAGGGTACTTTATAGTACCCGCCTGGCTGACTACCATCCTCAAGCTGAATATCTGTCCCCAAGAACCAACCAGTGTGTTCCGGCAGCTGCACTAGGGAGCTAGGGCACATCAGATACTAGTGGTCTAACATAGACATATACATAGTGTTGTGTAGTCCATTATGTGTGTAGTAGGTAAAGTAGGTAGGTAAGGTAGAGGAGCGGTGACCTCACATGCAGGGGTTGAGGTACGAGTGTTCGCTAGTCGCGCACACTGGCTCCGAGTGTAAGTCGCACCCGCACATCTCACTGCTGACATCGCCACCACCACCGATGGTATCGTCACCGGCCACCACCGCGCACCACGACACCAGCGCGTGCATCGCCAACACACCTGAAACATACACCATCAGGTATTTGATAAACACTAAAGTTCAGTAGAAAGACATGATCCAAGTAAACTTACCGATGAATAATTTCATTTTGACAATTAATTGAGGCAGACTTGAGTGAGCAGAGTGTATAGTGTCTATCTGAAGAGCACTGCTCTGAATGTGGCGCGCAAGAAGTGTGTCGGTTATATAGGTACCTACTTCTTTAGATCATCGACCGACATCCGAAGAAGTTTATTTCTTAATTTATTGTGTCACGACAGCTTGTTAACGAGCGAGAGTTCCGTTTTGCTCGCTACGTAAGCATTCATAAAAGAGGTCACATCAGTTAATAAATTGTCAAAAACTACCTGCTTACTTACCGCTTAAGTACATACATAACAGACAGTCGTAAAGACCTTGAGGCGGCGCTGACGGCTCGATTGCGAAAAAAAATGTGCATGCAAACTGGCCACACCATGGTGTGGTGTGACTCATCAGTATTACTTACACACATATACCCACACTCGCTCAGTCATTCACTCAATACATACCACGGTACCACGACAGGTACACGACAACAACTGTTGGAGCCAACAAAGCTGACCAATATGTAGGTAGGTACTAATTACTACTAATCCACTAGTTAGCCCAATCTAAGTTGGCCGTATTGTTGACAGAAGTTAGTAGTCACGAGTGTTTTTTCAGATAACATTTTTAGTAACTTTAGATGGTGACAAAAAGCGAGTGGTGTAAGCTGTACCTAACAAAGATTATACCTACATATTTTAGTAAAACTACAAATAAATTCGTAAAGCTATTTTTTGTTGCTATCCCGCTAGATGGCTTTACCAGAGCACGAGTCCAGATTTTTTTTTAAAATGTCTCCAATGACCACTCAACAGTATAAAAATTTTATCTTTGCCTAGAGGTGTAGATACTAAGTATTAATGGGGATTTTCCGAAATGCAACCCCAAGAGGGTAAAATAAGCGACCGCTGGTGAAACCACGGGCGGGAAGTTAGTAAAACTACAGAATACTTAATAGTAGGTACCTACTACGTAAAACAGTTACTAATAAATAGCCGATAGTTAGAAAGAACTTTTGACTCGGGACAATTTTGAGCTTCGTCTTTTATCAATTGTTAGATAGGTACATATCATTTTATTTTACCTAAGATTTTAAGGGTTGTGTACTTGTGTAGTCAAACAAGGATCCTTTTTAGTTTAGCAAGACATTGTATCCACTTGTATGTCAAAGGCATTTTACTTGTAAACTAGAACGAATTTTTATAAAAAATAAAGATTTTTATAATATTTTGATTTGTAATAGGTACCTTTATTACAATTCTAAAGAAGAACTAGCAATTGAATGGATAACAGGACTATCAAAATGAAAAAAACTACTTTATTAATAGTGGAATGTTTTTCGCCAATCGCCAACCTCATATCTCACAACGACATTGTAGCTACCGAGCTAAACTCGACCGAATAGATATAGTGCGGCCGACTAGCTCCACTCGCCATACAAAGTGTTCGATTATAGCCGTACCTATAACTTTGTCAGTTCAAAATTGGGCATTTATAAGTATAAGTACTCAGGAACCCTACATTATATGTGGTCCAACACTCACTTAGCTAGTTTTATAGCACATAAAAGATTAATTTGAACCTTTAGTAGGTAAGGTTATCTCTGGATATCTCGACGTCGGTTATTACATCACCCATACTTATGTTCCTATCAATAATTAAATAACGCGGCTAATTAGGCATTTTCATTAGTTGTCGTGTCGTCTAGCTGTGTGACTGCCACCTGTAACGCAGTGAGTTGTATTTTAGTTTTTGACTAGTGGCTGAGTATATCTACTAGATTCTTAATTTCATATGATTCGTAATTTAATTAATGAGGGATGGACACGTTATTTTTTTAAATTTGAGTTGCTTTTTTTACTTCGTATAAGCTTGTGTTTGACCACAATATCACTATGGCCAAAGGTGGTAAGCACACAAAGCCTATAGAAGGCATACGCTCTCAAGAGCAGCTGCTAGCTGGTATAGAAGTACTATAGAAGTTTACCCTTCAAAAATAAAACCGATTCAAAAATCGTTACACACAAAAGCATAACAATTATTGTACGTTGTAGGAACTCTAATCCGAATGTGTAGTACTCGACACCTGCCACTTTGCGTTAACCTCGCAACCTTTAATTTCCAGACCAACATGAAGTACCTCGTAGTGGTATCCCTCCTTATCGCCGTCGCTAGAGCCGACGCCGACGCCGACGTCATCGCGGCCGAAGTCTGTATCGACGGCGTCAGACACCAAACAGAAGTACTGTACAATTTGACCATGGCATGGGTAACTTCAGTGACCGTAGATTACAACAATAATCATTTGTATTTCATTGACGATGACAAACCAACAATATTTAATTTAAATACAAATGAACATGCAGTAGTTGAAGGAGTACCTTCCGCTAGATCTCTCTCTGTGGACCAGGAGACCCATGACCTGTACATAGGGACTGAGGCAGGCATTTACAAATACAAGCTGAGCACAGGAGAAGCAGAACGAATAAGCTCTAAAAATATCCACGTATGGAGTGTGTATTTCAATGGAGTACTTTATTATATAAATGCTTTAGATAAAGTTTCAACATTAAAGAATAAACACTCCGAAAAGCTTGTTGACATGCAATATCAAGTGTACAGAATAGTTATTGATAACGATGATGTCATGTTCTTCAGCAATAGCACCGGCTTGTACAGTCGACAGATGGACAGTAATCCTACTACTTTATATTATAATGAGGCTTTTAATTATAATCAGGATCAATTAGCTTTGGATAGAAATGGTAAAGTTTATTTTACTTCTAACAATGGCATATATGAAGTTATAAAAAATAATGCTACTTATAGGAAAGTGGCCTCCATTAGGTATCCTGAAGGACTAGTATTTGATAAAAGTAATAATATAATATACAGGTATTCTGGAGCAATCTACAGAATAAAACCGATAAAAGAGGATAATATTACTAGCAATTGTTCAGAATCACCTAAAAACGAACCAAAATAATACAATATAGGTATAAGCTTAGAATAATGGTATAAGGTCATAATACACGTTGCAGTATGAATGACGTCCCAGACAGCGACAGCGCTTCTCGCGGGCACAGCTGACTACCTACCTATCTAGTCGTTAGCTATGTCTATAAATTGCAAAATAAATTAAATTATTATGCCCATGATTATTGATTTAAATAAATATTTTATACCTACTTATGTTTTTTTAATTTATATTTACAACTATTCACGAATAAAGTGTCCAATATTTTTAATGCAAAATTTCCATTGTAATTAGAGATTCAGTTTGAATGTTAAAACGCATTACTTACTTTAATTATATAATTAACTGTTTATTAAATAAAATTTACTTTAACAAAAAGAAAAACCGACTTCAAAATGGGTTGGCACTAAAAAGCATAATATCGATGTTAGAACTCGTTTTGAATTCAGCGAAAGAATTTCAGATTCTGGAACACATGCTTTCCTTTCGCTGACTTCAAAATGAGTTCTAACATCGTTAATTTTATACTTTTTAGTGCAAACCCATTTTGAAGTCGGTTTTTCTTTTTGTTAAAAGTCAATTTTATTTTTCCATTTTTAGTTTCTTGCGTATTGAATACCTACCTACCTACTTATCAAGATTTGTCACGTGTCGACAATATTGGATAATATTTATTTATTTTTTTGTGTTCATAAGTGTTCAGTACCTACAATAAAATTAAGACTCCCGACGCAATCACCTAAATAATTAGAAAGAATAAAAACTCGCGGTCTATACAGTACTTTAAGAATTATCCCCTAACTCCTAACTAACAAGGAGTTGTACCTTCCATTATCAGCTCACCTGACTAACTCAAAGGAACATAAGTAGCGGTCTATACGAACTTATATTTAAATAATTATTCACTTAAGGTGTCGCGGCGGCCTGCCTATATACCTACTATATACAGTAGATATATCATAGTATACGGCTGTTGATAGCATTACTTGTTAGCTCATTCCATATATGGCAGGCGCAGCGATTGTAATAAAAATAAAAACCAACAAGACTTCATACCTGTTATTCTCTTATTGCCTTCCTCAAGCCTTCCTTGCCTCCAACCTTCCTTCCAATGTCTCTAGATTATCTGCTTCGCTATATGTGTGAGTTCCACGGTTTGAATGAGCCATGCACCATCTGTAGATTATAATGCCCAATGACACCGACTGCCTCGGTGCCTAGGGCAAGGATAGGTCATGCCTAAAGCATGACCCACCCTGTGACTATGTCACCTCTTTGATTGCTAGAACCAGAACATCATGAATTAGATTATGTATAATATTTAAATAGAGGAAGTTCAGGGGAATTCAGGTTCAGATTGACTTATAGGTGCCACATTGCTTAAGACTTGGATAGTAATGTATCTATACTCTAGCCCAATGGCTCTTAGTCCCACATTCATGTGCGCAGGGAGGCATTCGCCTTACGTCACGACAAGGCCTTCGCCTTACGTCGTGGACCTGATTAACAGTATAGATATGAGTCCCAAAGGGAGGCATTTGCCTTACGTCACGACCAGGCCTTCGCCTTACGTCACGGATCTGATTGACAGTATAGATATGAGTCCCGGAGGGAGGCATTTGCCTTGCGTCACGACCAGGCCTTCGCCTTACGACGCGGATTTGATTGACAGTATAGATATGAGTCCCGGAGGGAGGCATTTGCCTTGCGTCACGACCAGGCCTTCGCCTTACGACGCGGATCTGATTGACAGTATAGATATGAGTCCCATATTTATGGGCGGAGGGCCATCTCTCAGACCTGGTTTACTGTATAGATATGAGTCCCATATTCATGGGCGGAGGGCCATCTTTCAGACCTGGTTTACTGTATAGATACGAGCCCTATGATTTCAAACATGCATAGCATGTGCTCAAAGGGCGTCGGCCACCGTTCAGATATATGGGACTGCTTAGGGAATATAAAGGGTACATACAGTATAATATATTTATACAATACTTAGTTATATGATGGGTAGTTATTCAGACACACAAATACTTAGAGTATACTTAGGATCAACAAAATATGAAGATACTTAGATCAACAAGATACGAAAATACTTAGCTATCGTCCAGTGGTGTATTTCTCGCACGCGTCTTTTCTCACAGTAAGTTTCAAAGTAAGGTTATGGTTCACTTACCATAGACAACTTGACAAGATGATTGAGCGGGAAACGGCGGGTAGACTCTCGGTGTTAAATATTTACAAGATGACATTCGCGATACGTCGCGACATAAGGAGTTATATTTTCCATCATCAGCTAAGCAGCGTGAGATAATGAGTACCAGACGCAAATACTTGAATAGTTTTAGAAAATATATAAACCACGTTATGCGTCCCTATAAAATTTGAGGGTTGTTCTAGATTTCTCTAGGATCCCATAATCAGATCCTGACTTGGTGACAATGGAACTAAACACCTATTGGTGTGTTACGACAGCTGCACTTGAGAGCCAGTTCCTTCTAGGCTTTGTGTGCTTACCACCTTCGGCCACATCATCAGTTACAATAGTGAGATTGTAGTCAAACACAAGCCTATACAAAGTAAAAAAAAAGAAAAATATTGGAACAGAAGATTTTTTTTTGATATCGGTCAACAGTTGGCGGAGAAATCGGTGAACATACAAAAAATATATTGTATATACAGTAGAACAGAACCACCTCCTATTTTTGAAGTCGTTTAAAAACAAAATCAACGTGACTTTTCAGGTTGTCTCAAATAGTCAATGAAAATGAATAAAACAGCCACCATTTTACTAAAACCTGACTGACTCGTAGATAGAGGAGTCAGACTGACTTGACTATTAATATGTATGTATGTATGTACCAGACTTGGCTTTGGCCTTCAGACATAATGACTTATTGAACTAATTAGGGGGTTATCTGCTCAGATTAAAAAACTACTTAATCTGAGGTTATCTGTGACTAAGAAGAAGAATACTATACATGATTATGCTGTATGGGCTAGTACTTTTTGCCTTCCCGAAATAAGGGAACACAAAAAAAGACAATTTTTGACTTGTTTGTTTGTCAATTTTGTCGTTATCATCAGTGCTGCCAGCTTAGTGGATTTACCACTAAAACTGGTGGTTTCGACCCCCCTTTTTGGTTGGTGGATTTTTCTAGTGGTTTAGTAGAGCTCAGTTTCAATTACTGAAAATGGGCTACTTACATGTATCGAAATATGATATTTCTATTTCATTTAATTTTCAGGAGTATTTACTTTTACCGTGCATGCAATAGGCAATACTGATCCATCAGAATAACGTGACATCAAACGAACCATCCCGCTCAATACGCACGCGGGGATCCCCATTAGTAACAGAACACAAGTGCGAAGAATTTAATTTGGATTAGCAGATGAATAATTTTAATGTACCAGATGTTTACTAACTGTTATACTAATAGTTTGCTGTTTTACTAATTGTTAATATTCTATTACGTAGTAATAAAGAAAAATTACTTATTGTTTTCTTTCATGAAATCAAAAAAATTGTTTAGTGGATAATTTAGCGATTATGAGAGTAGGGCCATTTTTTGTTAGTGGTTTTAGAAGTTGAATGTGGTGGAGAGTTAGTTTAACTGTTGGCAGCACTGATTATCTGTCATTTGTTTGTTTTGTTTGTCAGTGTCTCACATATCTATCGTTTGGTTGGTGGTACATAAATTTACTTATAGTTTATGTAGTATGACGTACAAGCGAAAGAAGTATCATCATGGTGATACTCATCTAAAGAAACGGTGGAGAGTCCGAAATAGGAAGAAGGATCTTGACGAAATAGACTCTGATATAAAAGAAGGTGAGCTTGATAAACGTACTTGAGTCGTCACATGGTTTGGTTGTTTGAGGTTATAATTTTATCTTGATTTCTCCTCATAAGAGTAATTAATTCTTATAGTATTTATATTAGTTAGTGTATAGCCAGTTTTGAGTTACGGTCAGAGAGTAGCCCTAGGGGGAATTAGAAGTAGGTTTATACGTAATTTTTAGTACTTTAATTAAATCATATTATTATTTCAGAGAATGCAGAGAAGTTATTGAATCAAAACGTCGATCTTGATTTGCCCGGTGCAGCTCAACACTACTGTCTCCATTGTGCCCGCTACTTCATTGATGATCAAGCCCTCAAAGAGCATTTTAAAACAAAAGTGCACAAAAGAAGATTAAAAGCATTGGAACTTGAACCTTACAGCATTGAAGAATCTGAGAGAGCCGCCGGTCTCGGTAACTTTAAACTACCTAGCAAAAGGAAAATAGTTACACAGAATAGCAACAAAGTTGATATCACAGATGTAGATGGTGATGTTGTGTTAGATGAAGTGAGTCCAAACAAGAAGCAAAAAGTTAATGAAGATGCTACCTAAATATTTACAGAACCCCGTTATTAGAAAGTTAAGGACCTACAAGATAAATCCCATAAGACACTCTGCCCTGTTTGTAAATGGGGCTAAAGCTACAGAACACTTTGTGTATGTAACTCCATTCATTGATTTCCCAGAAAAATACGAACAGAAAGAGATTATTAAAGGGCAACTTGCGAGAAGAAACACTAGCTTTGATTTAAATAAATTAGAAAATCTGTGGGCTGTGTATGAAGAATTAAAATCAAAGAAATCTGAATACGACAAAAAGAAAGAAGAAATATCAAGGGAGTTAGGAAAACTTGTCAAAAATGATCCAGACGGTGATATCACCAAAAAACTGAAGATACAGGTTTGTTTACTCAAAGACAATATTAAAAAGTTAAAGGCCCCTTTATGGTCAGCCGAGGAAGCTGCAATGGTTGAAGCACTCAGACTGCCCAATGTTTTACATTCTCGTACACCAGATGGGAAAAAAAAAGTTCTGTATACACATCTAGCACCACCACAAAACAAGAAAGATCATCTTAAAATTGGTAAAAATCTTAATCTAATCAACTTTAAACAAAATGAAAATTATTATCTCAAAGGTGATGCAGCTATATTTGAACTGGGAGCTAAGTTTTACTTCAGTGATATGTTGAAGAAAAATATGTTCGTTCAGTTTTCAAATCCCGACTTTGTCAAGAGTTTAATAGTGGAAGGTTGTGGGAAAGATCACACAGATCCTGATTCTAGTTTTATTTTACACCACAATGAAGATACTAAAGTAAATTCTGATAGTCGCTTACATCTGACTGGAGGTGGCTCCCTGTGTTCCTATTTTGCTTATCATGCTAAAAATTTGGTGTATGCTAAAGTTTTACCATTGAGATATTTCTCAATGGGCCGACAATATGTCCCATCTCCATCTAATGACGACAGCCTCTTTCATGTTAGTCAGTCATCTGTTATAGAGATTTTTGGTGCCTCTAAAACAGAAAATGATAGTGACATCATTCTTGAAGAATTAATTGAATTACTGAAAAGCACATACAGTAAATTGGGCTATCATTTCTGCCTAAGTTTAGTACCAGCTGATAAGCTATCAATGTGGGAATCTCTGAGGATATCAGTAGAGATGTATTCAACATCAATGAACAGTTATGTGGAAGTGGGAAATTTGTCTTTGAGTGGAGATTTCATAAGCAAAAGGTTATTGTTTATGTATGTTGATAATAAGCAGAATAAGTTCCCTCATGTTATTTCTGGGACAATACTGAATGTTCCAAGACTTCTTGCTTGTATATTGGAGCAAGATGCTAACTTCTCAGTTCCTGAAATGTTTGCTATTCAAAATTGGTCTATGTAAATTGTACATAGTGTTAAAAATAAACTGTATAGAAAAATAAAACTTTTATTATAAAATATCATAGTTTAATCACAGATAAAATTTATAATTCTCATTGTTTAAATTTCATAGAATAAATAATTAACATCACATATCAAACTGCAATTCAGTTCTCTCCCACTTTGGGTCAAGCGGATCAATAGGGGGTTGCAAGCTGATTTCTATAATGTCAACATGCCCAGTTTTAGTCACAAGAATCAAAGTGTGTGTCCTGAAAAGACAAATGAATTGGATAAATAATTGGTTAAAACATTTAGTTATTTGTCCTTTCATAAGTTACCTAGTTCCATATCTCCCTGCTGGAATACAAACATAAATAGAGCTTAGTTCTTTAAACAGTTTAGGTTTCCGCATTTCTAATTGTGGGTCTGGTAGGTGCCTAAAAATGTAAGGCCATGTTAACAAGTTCATATTTAAAAATAAATACATTGACAAGGAAATAATTCTCCATAGTACCTTTCATCAAATTTCAAAAGTTTAATCAACCCCTTTATTAGTTCCTGTTTTAAACTAACTTTATTATATCTATTGCAAACATCCTTCATTAGTTTCTTGCCTGCTTCTGCTTTTTTTAGTGGTGTTTCTGGTAAACTATTGCTAAATCCTGAATATGTGTCAGTGTAGGTTGTCAGCTGATCTGTGGAGTTGCTGTAGGTATGGAGAGATGGTGATAAGTTCCTAAAAATTAGAAATAATATACTTAATTCTTCAAATACTTAATTCCATTTCTCTGTATTTCCAAGCAATTTTTACAAATTCATACCCAAACTCCACAGTGACAAAGACAAATTCATTGCATTCTTTTGTATAATTCTTTATACTTTCAACATATTCTTCCGTTGATTTGTCACATTTCACAAAATCTGTTACAATTTTACCCCTGCCTAAAAAGCAGTTTCATAGAGTATCTTAATTTTAAACTTTTTTGTAAAGGTGAATGATATAGCAATGAAATAATTTATTATGCTCATTCAAATATAGTTTGACTTACATACTTTTAGCATATTCTCTTGTAACTCCGGGAAGATTCAGCAACACCCCACATTTTTTATATCGGGAAGACACAGCCAGCCATGTTCCTCTATTACAGTTTGCTTGTAAATCCCGACCTATTAATAAAGTATTTATCATAAAAGTAAATTATACATAGTATTAAAATCTGAACAGAAATGTTAAAGATCAAACCTCCGATAACATTTTGATCCTCGGACCATGGTGCAATATTTTGAGAAGGTCTGTCATAATACTCATCTCTATTTGAGGCCAGTATCAAGCTGTATTCACTGTCCAGCTCACTGTTGCCATTGTATATGAATAGAATGCACATATTTATCCTAAAAACTTATAAAATAATTGTTATTCATTATTTGTGTGGTATATTAAATAAACTACTTATTTAAGTTGGTAACATAAAAGTATATTTTTCATGTTATAAGTAGGTAAGTATATATTTTATTATATATTTAAAAGTATATATTAATATTTTATATTTCCTTTTGATTTTTATGGTATTATAATTCGTTGTATGATATGATAGAAGTGGAAGTAAGTTCTCTTGGAATATCTCACCTGCAAAATAATCTCAAGAACAAAGTCCATTTATTATTTACATAGGCATTTAGTACTAAATGCAATTTAGGTACACTATAAGAACAAATAAGAGAGGATATAATTAATAATGCTTGCTTGGGGAGACAGCCGGAAGGAATGCCACAAACAAAACAATAAGTATATTATAATCACTACGAATGCCTATTTGAAATAAACGCGAAACATGAAAACTTCCAACAATATGTGTATTATCTATGCAATAAATAAGCAAGCAAATCAACAATAAAGTTAATCACAGGGATGTAATTGTTTTTTTCATATGATTGATTTTTAATCATTGATAATATTAGTCGATTTTTAATTAATCGATTATATAATTCACACATTTTTTGAAATCGATTTTTGTAAACAGCGCCATCTGTTCGACGAATGAAAAAATACAAAGTAAGTTAACTAAAATAAACAAGTCGATCAAAAGACGGCGCCATTTGTGTGTGTGTATGTATATAAAATAATCGATTATATAATTCACACATTTTTTGAAATCGATTTTTGTAAACAGCGCCATCTGTTCGACGAATGAAAAAATACAAAGTAAGTTAACTAAAATAAACAAGTCGATCAAAAGACGGCGCCATTTGTGTGTGTGTATGTATATAAAATAGTTTCGCATCTTTTTTAAGGGTTTTCTTCTAGCGATATTTTACACTGGATCTAGTGACAAATTTGAGGTGGCAACCCTGCACAGACGTGTCATTGAGTGAAAAAATTGATTACCTAAATCCAGTATATTATTATTTTTATTTGAAAAATAATATATTTGTTTCAGCGAGTGACTCGAGTCAGAGTGAATTCAAGTCGATATTTATTTCCAAGGGTGGATCCAAGGAAATTTTTTCTGGGAAAATAACTGTAAAAAATAAACTTAAAATTACTTGTATAACAAAGACAGTTTCTGTTTTCTTTTATGTTTCCTGCTAAAGATGTCCAGCATTTCATTAGCGTTAATTTTTGTCGCAATGTCTTGATGGATATGCATTAAAGCCAGTCCATTCAAACGCTCTTCTATCATCCTGCTGCGAAACAACTCTGATAATTTGATTTAAATCCACCGTTGTGAAATAAACAACGGTGGAATCGAATACTCAGGTCCATCCGTTATAGTCTCGAGTCACGTCACGAAGTGATTACCAAAGAGTATGTAATCACTACGTCTGTGAGTGATTGATTACATACATACTCTTTGGTTTCTACATCACTAAATTGACAAATCGTGTTGTTGTTGGATTTGTTCGTAAATCAGCTGTCTTTCTTTTTATTTAGTTTTTTAGTTGAATCAAATGCATGGTAGATGACAAAAATACATCACCATGGAATCAAATATATCATTCTTCAGTCTTCCAGTAAGTAGAAGTTTTTTAGGTGATGTTGATTTTGCGTTGAATCCTTGTCTAAATGTAAGCTATTGTTACAGTTCCTGGACTCCGAAGCTTCCGATTTGGGATTTAGAAAGTATGGAGACCTACATCCTTCCTTGACATCTCATGGTAGTCTCCTGGGAGCTGATGACGTTTTAGCCCAGTTTCTGTCAGGGGATGAACCCCTCGAAGAACCTGACCTGAATGGACCAACAACCTTGCATTGTGAAATATGCAAGAAGAAGTTTGATAATGCTAAAAAGTACTATGGACATCTTAGGGTTCATTCTAAAGATAATTTGTGGATTTGTGGTAAGCCTTCATTTAAAATTTGATAAAGTTAAGTACATAAGATAGTACATTAGTTTTTTTAATGCCAGTAAGTTAATGATGAAGCAGGCAGTCTGTCCAACTGATGGTAAGTGGTCACTGCTGCCTATGGACATTTGCAATACCTGTGGGGATTCGCAATGTCTTTCCGACCTTGAAAATTTCTATTTACACCCCTTTTGAATAACCACAAATTGTTGCATCAACAGAAAACTAATGGGGAGCTCATTCCAAATCCCAATGATCTGTAGTAGGAATATCTGACTGAATTGTTTTTCTAAATGTGGAGATAACATTAATATAATTCTCTTTCAGAGTCATGTCCTAACCAGAAGTTTTCTACAAAGCAGCAGTTGATGAAACACTCATTGATCCACAAGCCACTGGACCGGGTCTGGCGATGTCCACAATGTGATATAGTCTTCGAAGCACTTTATAAACTGCAGCAACATCTCTTTGCTAAACATTGTGGTTATAAGTGAGTAATACACATGTGTATACTATCTTTCTTTCACCTGCCTTTAGGACCGGTTAGTGTAGATCTTAGATATCTTGACTGTCATACCACGAGTTGTGGGTTCAATTCCCATCCAAGACAAATATTTATGAGGCCTATTTGAATAAAAAATATATTCATTTTATCATCTATAAAAGGCCTAACATCATTCATCAAGCAGTAGCCCTTATAGGCCAAAATAACTTGAATCATATTAATAACCGAGAAACAAGTATTTAACAGCAATAAAAAAAAATTACATGAGGTCGCGCGCAGCCTAGCGTCGCCAAGACAACAGATAGAGAAATAAAAATAAATTCTAGATTTCTTTGTTTTACTTTATTACACTACTTTTGACTTACACATTCAAACCAAAAATTTAAAGAAACTCACTGATAATGTTAGACCTTATATAAGAATGTAGAATTAGTATACCTTATTATGTAGTATACATGTAAGTATACGACATAATAAGGTAAGTTAGCAAGTCATTCCTTGGTAATTGCGTTTGTTTTTATAATAAAATACCTAACTCGGTAACCAAGATGACCGATTTTAAATTCAAATTTTACGTAAAGAAAGTTTTGAAGGAAAAAGCTTATTACAAGGTAGCTCATTATATTAAAGATAGGGATATTTGGAAATAGTTTCACTCTGCACAGGTGCACTTCACATATTGTTTTTTATTTTATTTTTTTAGTTTTAGCCATTAGTGTATTCACTATTATTTAATAAGAACTTGTTTGCGTTACATTTTATTATTTACTTTGTATTGGTATTTTTCTTTTTGATTTAATTGTATATTGTATTGTACATTTTGCTGTTATTGAAAAAAATATAGCCAATAGTCAGATTATAAAAAAAAAGAAAAATATATATAAAAAATGTAACCTTGCTGAGTTTCTTGCGGTTCTTCTCAGTTGAAGGCTGATTTCCGAATCGGTGGTAGCTTCAGTAAATTCGACCTTCATAAGTGAAGGCTAAACTGAATAAATGGCTTTGACTTTGACTTTGAGTATCTGGTTTCCATAGTACAAGCGACTTCATGATCGCCAGTTTGTCAGAATTAATTAGAATGTTTTAATTACTTGTGTTTATTTCAGGCCACACAAATGTGATGAGTGTGAAAAATCATTTCATAAATTGTCTGATTTGAAGAAGCATAAAATTGTTCATAGTGGTAAGATATTTGGACATTCTACTTTATCCTATAAATGTTTTAGTGAAGGTATGTTTGTTTCCACTCAGTTTCATAGTGGCTTAGCGGATTTTCATGAAAATTGGTATATAGTTACTTTAGGTCCTGAAATAGCACATAGGTCACATTTCATCCCGAGAATGTATAAGCTAGAATTATTTTAGATGTAAAGAATTTCTCAAGTTGAAAATCTATCAAACCCCAACAGTGTATTTTGGGAGCTATGAATTTGTATCTACAATGTTAAGCCTTATCCCCATTTACCTGCTATATTTTGGTCAAACATAATGTAAATCTAGGTCAAACATTTCAGGTATAGCTAAATATATATGCACACATTGCAAGATGAAGTTTAAGGATAAATCTAATCTAAAACGCCATCACCTCACGCATACCAATGAGAGACCATTCTGCTGTCCTGGATGCGGCAATAGGTTTAAACAGGTAGGTTTTGCATAATATTGCTGATATATTATTTAACATGAATCTCTCATCAGTAAAACCGAATGTACAAGAACGAAAAAAAGAATTCATGAAGTATAAAGTGTGTTATAAAAAAAAAAAATATATATTATTATATTATGTTTTATGATTATGTTCCAGCTAGCGTCAATGAAAAGGCATGCACAAAAGTGTCCAGCAAATTTAAGCAAGAATGTTGAAAATATCCAGAAAGCTGGTAGGAAATGCTATTGTAGGATTTGTGGAATGTCATTCCAATATAAAAGCGACTTGACGGAACACTGTATCAGGTACGACAGTAATAATATTAATAAGGTGTATTTAATTTTGTAATCATGGTTTTTTAAGAATTTTACATTTTGAGAGATTACTATAAGTTTAATTTTTTTTTTGAATCTCTTGCAGAAAACATAGCGGTAATGTTGAAAATACTATTAAAACTGATGTGGTTGAAAATGAAAACGATAAAGAAGATAAAACAAATCAAATAAACAATGCAGATGTGAACCGCACAGTAGACAATATCGTCGACGACATTTTGTCAGCCGAAGACGACTACATGACCATGACGACACAAAATGAAATGTTAAACGTGTATAATAACAATCAGCAACAGTTACCAGATAACGCCGATAATCTAATGCAAATAGAACTACTCAGGGACATGACCCATTTACATGAATTAGACGATGAATTGTTTTATAACGATCTCGATTTCGATAGCTTTCAAGCAAGTCAAATATTTAATACCAACACTAATGATATAGATTACACCGGCAATGATAGAAACGGCGAAATATTATTTGATTTCACCGACGCCGGAAAAAATATAGATCAAGACATAATGAACGCGCTATATCATGTCAAAGGCGATCATTTGGCAGATGAATTGTTAAATGCGCCCGACGTATTGAATGTCCCGGATAAATCGCACGAGTACTTACAAAATCCGTCAGTTACAGTCAATGAATGTGCGACCATTTTTGAAAGCGACGTCGATTTAGAAGCGAGTACGAATCTCGCGGCCAACTTGAATCAATTAATAGGAGAGAATAGCGTCCAATATATTTCTACTGAAGACGATGATACGTTTATAATTAGTTTAAATAGTGAAATTGATGCGGATCAGTTGACTGATATGTTGAATATTGGTGTCGAGCTTGTCGATGACCCAAACAATATAGATGACGATGAGGACATAGCAGAAATAGATGATGCAGTTAATGCCGCCACAGATACTGAGCCGATTGTAGTTAAAATAGAGAATGCGAAGATAAATTCCGACGCTGAAGGGGCAAAATTAACGACTGACATAAAAAGTGATCCAAAACCTGCAGCAGTTTTCAAAAAGCAGGTTCTTTATCTGTGTCGCAGGTGCAAGAAAGTTTTTAAAAGAAAGGATATTTATAGGTCACATATGGGTAAGAATCAGAAATCATACTAATATTATTAACGTGAATGTTTGTGCGCGTGTCTGTTATTTAATCACGCCCTAGTGGCTGAAAGGATTAAGATGAATCTCGGCACATAGATAGATCATATCTAGGAATAACTTTTTATCGCGGGAAAACATTTGATCCCTCAGGGTACGCGGGTAAAACGCCACGCGGATGCGAGTTAATTTTACTATATTCTACTACTAGCTTTTCCGCGCGGTTTCACCCGCGTTCCCGGGATAAAATATAGCCCATGTTACTCAGGGATAATGTAGCTTTCTAATGATGACAGAATTATTGAAATCAGTCCAGTAGTTTTTGAGTTCATTCGTTACAAACATACTTACAAACATACAAACCTTTTCTCTTTATAATATTAGTATAGATTATATTTTATGTGGCTGAATGGATTTGGAAGAATCTTGGCACATAGATCAAACCTTGGAATAACATGTAGGGTACTTTTTATCCCGGGAAAACATAAGATTCTTCAGGAGCGCAGGTGAAATCGCGGGGCAGAAGCTAGTAGTAAAATAATAATGCTTACGTACCTACTTAAAACTTGAAAAAAAAAAAAAAATTTAGCGTCTTTGTTGATTTCTTCGCAATAATTAAACTTTATGTACTATAAAAACGGTCTTACAACCCATACATATTAACACTGTGCTGTATGTTCAATCACTGTACAGCGGTCCACAAACCAAAGCTGCGTATGCACAAATGCAGGATATGTAAGGCACTGTTCAGCTACCAGTCGACGCTCATCAAGCACGTGAGAGCGCAGCACACGCCGCACGTGCTGCCGGCGCACTCCTGCCAACAGTGCGGGAAGGTGTACAAAGCTTTGTGGTTGGTAAGTATGCTCTCAGCAAATATATTTCCACTCATGACAAGTAATGACAACGTCTATCAAATTGTAAATAAATAAAAAATAAGTCTTAAAATAAAATTGGATATATTGGCACTATTGACGACATAAGATTTAAGACATGAAATGCGAGCATGCACTAAGTTCCTATTTGTTGTTCTTTAGGATTGGTTCGTGCCCCACAGTAGTGATGACAATGTGCTTTTATTTGTTAACGGTGATGAGATAATAATTTTGTTTTCTTGCAGTTAAAGGATCATATTAAGCGAATTCACGAAGGTGTGGCGCAGTTTGTGTGTGATCAAAAAAATTGCGGCAAAAGATTCTTCAAGAATCACGATCTAGTAGTACATAAGAGGTGTGTGATGCTTTCATGTAGTTTATGTAATAAAAAAATCTTCATGCATGATAATTTAAGGCTTTGAGTTTCCTTCGGCCACATGTCATGACCATGGTGAGATAGTGAAAAAAAAATGTCGCCAATTAGTCGAAAATAGTACCTACTTAACGGAATAAAAGAATTTGTCAGTCTCTGGTTCAAAGTTAAGAGGGTTTTTAGGAAGCCCTGCCAGATTGGGTAAATCTATATTTCAAGATCTCGAGCTTGGCTCTAGGGAAGATCTGTTTGCTTCTAGATTTATAGTAACATTATATGCTAATATATTGGTGGCTAATTTTGCACAAAAATCCGACAATGTTAAATACTTTTCTATAATTTCAACAACACATTTGTCTATTTCAAGTTCTGCGTAGAAAGAGTTTTAAATAAACTTGTTTTTGTAAAGGAATCCCTAAATGTATTACATATACGTTGTATTTTTCAGGTACCACAGTAACGAGCGTCCGTATGAGTGTGAAATCTGTCACCGAAGGTTTGCTAACGTCTCGCACCTCAAGAGACACGAACGAACCGTCGACTGCACAAAAGCTATGTAAGTTACTAATAAATGACATTCCATAACTACCTCAATCTTAAATCTATACTAATAAAGAAGCTTTTTATAAGCTATAGCTAAGCATAAGCTAACAAGAAGTGTATTTTTTTAAAGTAAGCAATGCTTATCCAAACGGCTATCCCTGCTATTCGATTGAAATATCTGGATAGATACCGCAGGGTGGTAAGATTCCTTATCCTTGGATAGGTTATTGGAACATTAATCCTAGAGTTATATATTTCCCTATCCCGTGTAGACTTCATCTGACGAAGGATAGGTTATTGAGAACGGCCGTGAGTGTATCATGTGGCATAAATTTACATTTTATTTCAGTAAACGTAACAACGAAACCGGCAACATCACCAACATCCCCAAAGCTACAATAACCGAAAAAACAACAAATACTACTAAAGTAACCAAAGCCGAGAGGACTAAAACCGACGAAACTACAAAAATCGGTAAAATTACAAATGCCAGTAAACCTAAAAAGCCGGTCAAAACTTCGGGTCCACAACTACGTCCTCCCAAAACTAAAGATATCCTTCAACCAGCCGTCTACGCAGCTCTTTTAAACTTGCGCAATACTAGAACAATTATTATTTAATGTTTACTCTTATTTTAAGCAAAACAATTGTATAAAATGTAAAATAATATTTATTCCTGCAATATAATATTAGTTTTATTTATGTTTGATTAACATGATTCTTAATCGTTTAACGACGCCGAATTAATTAAATATTAAAATCATACATGCACATGAAGCAGCCTCAACTTCAGGATGTGTATGTTATCCCTATGTTCCAGAATATCCGAGACTAAAATTATAGGTACAAAGAGAGATAATGTATACGTGAAAGCAAGATAAAATCTGAAAATCTATGACATTGTATACATGCATGAAATTGAGTGATAGTGTGTCTATTATGTGCTCTTCATATCTTCGTTTCCTGATTTTGTCATACGCTTCATGAATGACTCCAAGTTATTTTCACTGTTGACTAGACTCTGGAACGTGTGATGATTTTGTCCCAACTGAAAATTATTTACAGTATTAGAATTTGATGCCTTCACAAACAATCCTGTTCTCTGGACCTTTTTTTTTTTTTTTTGAAAAGCGAAATCATATTCAGTACTTCATATACTGCATGGGTTTCTAGGCTTTATAAAGGTCGGGAACACATCGGCAATCCCACTGGTATTGCTAATGTTCATAGGCTACGGTAGCCACTTACTATCAGGTGGACCGCCTGCCTGCTATGCAGCCCTCTGACATAAAGATCCCTTTATGTCAGAGGGCAAGGCATGGCAATAGCAGGCAGGCGGGTATGAAGCTCCCCTGGAAGCAAGGGGATTAAGGCCATAGCCCATCACGCGGGTCCAGGGCGGATTACCAGGGGAAACGTTACACTTGAGCACTCCTCTTATTGCTTGTATTTCTAACTTATAGTGTACCTACCTCAGATAAAAGAAGCGTCTTTACGTAATATTTAGTATTCGTTGGTGTAAGTTAACTTATTGGTGATTGATTTGCATTTGGCATGCCACGTTGATGCGTAGATACTCACAAAGTTGCGCACCCAGCTGGAGAGATGCTGGGTGTAGGACGTCTGAGTGAACCTGGCGTCGACCAGCAGCACGGCGCCCCAGTCGCCGCGGTGGCGCACGCAGCGCCCCACCGCTTGGTTCAGTGCTCTGGGTACAAAACGTACAACAATGTTAGTTCTATAAACAGTATGAGCTCCTGACCTGCATCAATATGAACAACTTTTACTATGGGACCAACTGTGAAATCACGAAAATATCAGCTGTTCCATACAAAAGTTCAAAACTTTCTCGACCAAAATGTATGAAGCGACTGTTTTATTTTACGCGATATCAGAGATGGTTCCATAGTGAAAGTTGTTCATATTGATGAGTACTTCCAAACCTGCATGTATTGCCAGCGAGTAAAAATTCACCTTGTAAAGGTGGTCCAATACTAAATATCTTCATGCCCGTTATACCCATAGAGGCAGGCACAGGTCCCAACGTGACATTAGATAAGTTTTCCCGTGCTACAGATGATAATTTCTATAAACGAGAAATGTATCTTGCCCGACCGCGTGAGGTAAACGAACATAAAGTAAAAAAAAATGAGAACCTGTATGCCTGAACTTTGAGCCACTCTTTACCGCTCAACAGATTCCTTTGCGCTGAATACTTGTCGTTGTACTTCAGCTTTTCTTCCACTGCCATATCGTATGTGTTCGGGTATGGTATGCCTATCTGTAACAATGACAACGTTGTAGAGATATAGCACTGCCGCATTCTAGTTAATTATGTGATCAATCTATATACAGGTTGTAGTTTTGCATTCAAAAGTTTTGTAGTAATAAAAATCTCCCCGTGTTTAAAGTTGTTTTATAAAATGACTCCGTGTGTAAACACCGCGTTAGTTTCACCATATGTAACTCTAGAACGGCTGGACCGATTTTTGTAATCTTTGATTTGTCTCCGCTCCTAATAGCAGAATAACTATTAAAACACCGAAAAAGAAATATACCGGGAACGCGGGTGAAACCGCGGGGAACAGCTAAAAAATAAATAAATAAAATGGTATATGACAGTTCGTATATTTTCGTTCACTGCCTCACTAATACCTAACTAATATTATAAATTCGAAAGTGAGTTTGTTTGTTTGTTACCTTTTCACGCCTAATCCACTGAACCGATCGCGATGAAATTTGGTATGCAGATAGCATATGGTATGGAGAAGGACATAGGCTACTTTTTATCCCGGGAAAACATATAATCCCTCGGAACCGCGGGGCGGTAGCTAGTTTGGCTATAAAAATAAATCAGAAACAGTTTTATACATTTTTTTTAAGAAAAGCCATTTGTTGATGATGGTACAAGGGTAGGAGACCCTAATAAAAGAACAACTTACAGTGATGACCGCTCTCGCCTGGTGATCCTTGAAGTCCATACCTTCGGAGACCTTGCCTCGATACACGGCAAGTAACAGAGCGCCTTTATCCGTCATCACGTACTTGTAGTAGTCCTGCCAGTTAACAAAATAGGTTATGAAACTCAGTCATACGTCCAGTTTCTAAGGAAGTCGAAAGAGATATTATGGATAGAAAACTAATAAAGTAATGAAAAAAAATGTGTTAATTAAAAATAATGTTAGGTATAATCACAGGTCCACATTACAATTTCATTTCATCACGCCACAAGTCGTAGGTTCAATTCCTGCCCAGGACATACATTTGTGTACCTACATGGCTGTTTTTTTTTTTTTTTTTTTACTTTGTATAGGCTTGTGTTTGGTTGACTACAATCTCACTATGGTAAGTGATGATGTGGCCGAAGGTGATAAGCACACAAAGCCTAGAAGGAACTGGCTCTCAAGTGCAGCAGCTGGAACACACCAATAGATGTTTGGTGACAGATTTTCAACTTGAGGGTGGTAGCCAGCCAGGCGGGTACTACAAAGTACCCTACCACCATGCTATGGTTTCCTCGCGATGTTATCCTTCACCGAAAGCTCAAGCTCATTGTAAGATTCGAACCCACGACATTCGCCGCGGCGTCCGACGTCACTACCACTGAGCTATTATCGCCTTATTGTTTGTCCTGAATCTGGGTGTAATTATATATCAAAGTATGTATTAAAAATGGTTTGAGATGGCCGTGAGTTATGTCCCAGAAAAAAATAAAATAAAAGCAGCATACCGTCCTCGAAGGGTCAAGACATATTAGTCAGGATATTCATACTATACGCACCTCCATAATATCGTTGTGATCTTGAACATTTCTACTTTCTTGTAAAACATGTTTTCTATCTGCTAAGCTTTTCCAGACGTCGGTTTCTTTCCATCTAGAAAAACGTTAATTATATTACAGAAACAAAATCGCTTGTAGATGAATAAGGCGTCAGAAAGGAGTAATTCGAAAGGAGTACCTATACAAATAAGACCGTTACCATAGAATACATTGACACTTACTATTTTTAAAAATACCGTATCATCATTATTATTTATGGCAAGTTAAATAAACAACAATAATGAGTGTTAATTTTTTTTAAATTGTAGGGTAAGCGAGACGTATGATTTTTGTCTTTCTCACATTGACAGCTCGCCATATTGCCATCATTTTAGGCTGTAAGACATCGGGAGTCGAATGACTTTCGGGCAAAAAATCAAATACCTTACGTAGGTCGTTAAAAAAGTGTGTACCAACCGTTTTATAAGTTTATTCATGACAGCATACGAGGGTAGGAAGCACAGAACACCGTTGGGCGTGACCTGGCACACGTGCAGGAGGGCGGCGCCCAGCGCGGCCTGCACGGGCCCGGAGTCCGTCTCGCGGCTCGTGCACGTCAGCCGCTCCGCGTCGGGGCCGGTCGATAGACTGCCTATCCACACCTGATCAACTCTAATATAATTAAATCATTACAAGTATTTTCTATATTTCCGGTCCTATGGAAATCCTTAAAGAAAGCCTATGTCCAGCAGTGGACGTCTTGCGAGATGATGATGAAGTATTTTCTATGATGCCGGACACGTAACTCGTAATTGTGGTTTCCCACAGTGTAAGGTTTCAAAGTCAAGTTTCACGGATGTAATTTCTCATTTCCCAAGCGAATTTACACCCTATTAGATAACGCTTAAAAACAAAATAGAAGATCCGTGGGCGCCTGGATTCTGACACTGTTCCTATTTGGAATTTTGCCAAAAACCTTAACAAATTTACAATAAAGTTCAATTTAACTCACCCGATCCTTAGGTATGACATGGTTAGGGCTAATTTTGAGCGGGAACTCTGTATTGAGTTCCGAGTGCATGCTGATGAGGGGAGTTAGCGTCCCGGACGCGAGGATGATGCACCTGGCGTTCTTCAGACCTTCGAACACTACCGCTGGGTTTAGACAGATTAGACGAAGAGATAGGGACTCTTTTTTGATGCTCTGCAAAAAAAAAGTAATTATTCGATTGTTTTGTTAATGACAACAAACAGAAATTTGAATTTATTGCGGGAACATGCAAAGTGCGTTTTATTTTTGTGAAATTGTGTATTTTGAGTTTTATTGAATAAAAATAGTGGTGACGTTTTGTACAATGCAGATCAATCTATGGAGACCAGTGAAGTGAAATGAATTGGTGTATCATTACTTTTTAGAAAAAGTTCATGACAAGTTTTGTGACTTATACGGACTTGACTATGTAAAAGTGAATTAATGTGTTTTAGTCACATATTATTATACCAAGGAAGTAATGAAATGAAAAATGTTTATTATGTGGATTAAGTCCGAAGGTAGTACGCATAATGAACTGGGGGTATTATGTGCTGCTGTTGGTAGAAATCAATGGCGGGTGACGGATTTTCAAGTTTTCTAGGGAAGTTAAATGGCTATAATATTGGAACCAGGAGGCCCGGATCATTATCGTTGTAGTATTAACCAGTACTTACAAATACTTCAATTAGCAAAGATTTAATTTACTTACCGTGTATTCTATCTGGTTAGCAATTAAGGAAAGAAAATATTATTAATTAATTTATTTATTAATAAAATGTTACAGAACTTATTCAATACACATCAATCAAGACAATATATTTGAAGCTAGCTTCCGCCCCGCGGTTTTACCCGTGTTCCCAAGGGATCTTATGTTTTCCCGGGATAAAAAGTAACCCATGTGCTATTCCAGACTATAATCTATCTGTATGCCAAATTTCATCCAAATCCGTTCACATTTATAATATTAGTAGGATTTTGAGGAAATATTCCTCGAGTACCCTAGGTAGGAGTGCAATAAGGACGGGTTTTAAAAATTCAACCCCTAGGGGGGTAAAGTAGGGGATTGCTGGTAAATTCGCGGGGCGGAAACCTAGTGATGTATAAAATTAGAAGGTTATCAAAAGATTTGACCACAAATTAGCTTTGATTTGGCTATCAGAAACTGGGGTTTACACGCTTGGCTTCTTTAGCAAAATTACGATATCTCAAGTATAGAAATAATTCTCACTTTATTAAATTGTGAATGTCTCCAACTGTTTGATGAGTTGTCTCTATCGATGGTGCGAACGATTGCCGGCTTGAAATCATTTAAGTATTTGCAGTTGTCCAAAAATAAATATCCTGCGTGCAAATCAAACAAACACGAATTTATCATAAAAGAAAATATGGTAAAATATCCTACCATGACATTTTATTCAGTGAAGGGCATCCAGGTGCTTGGCAGACTCAGCAACACTTCATACAAGCGAACCAATTTAATTACTACTACTACTGCTGCTGCTACTACTACTACTAATATTACTAATACTACTGCTACTACTACTATTGCTACTACTACTACTACTGCTACTACAACTGCTACTGCTACTACTACTGCTACTACAACTACTACTACTATTGTATTCATATACTACTGTATTCGTTTCCAAAGATGGCAGCAGTACTCCATAGACGATCGAGGAGAACTATTAGTCTAGTTAAAGTGAACTAGTGGAAATATAAGTAAGTTGTTCTTACCAAATGCAGCGTCCATACTATCTATCAGCGAGCCAGTTGATTGGGTGACACCGAACAGTGTTCGTGGATCGTCACGTAATTTCTGACAAAACGATATTGCATTCATTTTGAAATCTGAAAACAGTATTATGAGAGAATAAATAAAATAATAATAAATAAAATTGAAATTGGAACACTCGAAAATAGATTCTTGGTTTGGTTTATGTTTTACTGTGGCACTTTTACTAACCGTTGTACTGTGGTTGTCCAATATTATGGTTATTGAGTGTCTCGACGAAGTGCTCCATCTGCCACTTGAAGGTCGCTTCATTGTTGTTCACCGTCTCTTTGAGAACCAACGGCTTTTGGTTCTCGAACCTGGGGGACATATTCAACCTTAAAATAAGGCATTAAGGTTCATATCGTAGTGATTCTTGATAATAAAAGAGTCGGTGGATAGCTCCTAGAAATGATCAGCGTTTGCATTTTGATTAATTAATTTTTATTAGCTGTATTTTTCTAATGATTTATCGAAATAAAATATAGTGATCTTCCTCGATAAATGGGCTATCCAACAGTGAAATATTTTTTCAAATCGAACCAGTCGTTCTTGACATTAGCGCGTTCAAACAAACAAACTCTTCAGCTTTATAATATTAGTATAGATTATGTTATTCCAAGGTATGATTGATCTATATGCATTAAGTTTAATTCATCCATTGACCCATTACGGAGTGCTTAAGTAACAAATAACACAGTGGAACTAGAGATTGCAACCCGGTATGTTTCTCAACCCGGCCGGGCCCGGTTGCATTCGTCGCCAACGATGTGTTAGCGATGAAACCTTTAAAGTATTTTATGAAAATTTTCTATAATAATAATAATAATATTGATTACTTTTTAATTTTATTTATGGACGGAATCTGCCCCCCAGCCCAACTAGGCAATGATATCTTGCAACATTGCAATTGCATTAAGTACCTAGGATTGATCGCCGCCTCACTTGGAAGACCCACATAAAGTATAAACGCAACGAAGTCAACTTGAAATTCAAAAACCTTTACTAGCTAATGAGACGGAACTCAATCTTCTCTTTAGAAAATAAACTACTGCTGTACAATGCAATTATCAAACCAATATGGATCTATGGCATCCAACTATGGGGGGCTGCCAGCGACAGCAATATAACATGTCACAAGAGCACAAAACGCAATCTTGCGGACAATTGTAATTGCACCCTGGTTTGCTCGCAGTGACGAGGTACACGAATATCTGAACATGCCCACCATTAAAGAGGAAATAAAGGAACACACAAAACGCTATGCCAAATCCCATGGCTATAAAATTGCTTGACACCTCCCAAGCTGTGAGACGACTAAAACGAAAGCCAATATCGTTAATATAAGGGTTGTTTGAGGCAATAGCCTCCAAAACTCAAATTCTGTATTCACACAACCAAACTGATTATAGTCGCTACCGACTGTTGACAGTTTCAAGAGGATAAAAAGAAAACTTAAGTAATTATTCATTTTTATAAGTTTAAACAAGTAGGTCTTTCTCTTTACTCCTTATAGTGTCTATTCGAAAACATAGTATTTAAAATAAGGAACTAATAACGCACCTTAAAGTACTAAACGTGTCATAACAACATAGATTAGGTAGATAGATAAACTTTGGTAGCTTTGGTATAGGAAACAAAACAATTTTTTATTACTTACCGGGTCCGGTGTCCGGGCCCGGTAAGAATGGACGGGCCCGGATTGCAAACTCTAAGTGGAACATAGCTAGTGCGATAAACTCTACCATGAGATAGAAAAATGACAGAAAATATCATACTTACCAAGATTCCCAGCTTTTGAGCGTCTTTAACAAATTATCGATGGAATTGTCTTGAGTAGCATAACGATAATGGGATACTGTCTCCAATTCCTAAAATATTAATGGATATTTATTAATAACCTACTGATTTGAGTGGTATGAAAGCATATGGCGCTAGATTTATGTATGTTCTCCTTTTGTATTTTAAATGCTATAGAACGACACAATTTTATTAATAACGGACCAGTTTCATAAGAAATATATAAATAGTTTTAAAAGCATAATCTAATATATAAAATTTTCGTGTCACAGTGTTAGTCTGCAAATTCCACCGAAACGGCTCGACCGATTTTTATGTTTTTTTTTGTGTATATTCGGTAGATCTGAGAATAGGAAGTATATTTCATACCGCTACGCGGGTGAAACCGCGGGGGAAAGCTAGTCAATATATAAAATAATCCATTGTGTAAAAGATTCGACATGGGGATCAACCTTCCTCATAGTCATAAGCTAACTTTTAAAATTTGAGCAAAATCATATGTTCGTAGTATAATGGGAGCATAAGTCTTAAAGGTCCACACCGACATCATGAGCTTACCTTAATAGAACTGCTTATCTGTTCTTGTGTGAACACGAAAGTGGCCGAGTCCCGGCAAATGTTCTCAATGTTGTGTCCCTCGTCGATTATAACTATGTTATCTGATAAATCGATTTGCATCTGAAATTTTTCATAAATATACAGGGTACTGAATGCGCCCTGTCTTAATCAAATGCATACACGGATTGATGTTGAGCCTTGCAAAAGAAAATAAAGCATCAAATGTAATCAAGAGTTGGAATTTACTCGATTTTACATTGCAAAAATTATTAAAAAAATAGTACTGGCAACACAGTCACTAAATAATTATTATAAAAGCTATGGTTGCCGTTAGTTCCTTGTTTACTTCTATTTTCACTGTGCTAAGAGGCAGACATTATGATTTCCTTGTTGCCATATTTAATTTTTATTTATTTATTTTTATTTTATTTATTTAATAGAATCACCAACTAGTATGGTATACACAACACTTACAAAAATCACAACAAGTCAACAAAAACTGAGTACCACCTTAATTATAGGTGATCACGGCATGCGCTAACAATGATCCGAAAAAGAAATTGCTACATTACTAAAAAAAAATACAATGATGACTAAATTTAATAAAAAGAACATACAAATTTAATCTAGCAGTTTAATTAAAACAATTTGAATATTATTCAACGTTTACCAGGTTAAACTCAATCTCTGCATATTATTTTAGGCCAGTAATAGCCTGATAACGTGCTTATGGAGGTTTCAATAATTACTCTACCACGGGATCGAAATACACGTAAACTAAGAATACTCGGCTAAGAAACATTTTTGTGGATCTTTCTTTTAAATCCATGAAATAACATTTTTTTTTCAGAATCTAATTAATATTTCTTTATAAATACAAATTTTTGATTGTCTGTATAAAAATGTAACGGGTTATCCTTACGATATGTATTTATGTAAAAATGTTTTCAGTAAACATTATTATAACTAAGTACTTTAAATAAAATGCATTTACTCACGTTGCTCCTAATGCTAGGTTCAATTAAATAGTTGTATGGGCAAAACACTATATTAGCTACGGTCGCCATGGCCCTGGCTCCATAGTACGGACACGCGACTCTCTCCCTCCCGAAAGCCAATAGTTCTTCCAAGTCGAATACTGGTGGGAGGTTGCGATGATTGACAGCCGTACGATTGTCATAGTATTTGCAATTGCTCTCATTATTTTTGTCCACTGGTCTCACCTGGGGTTTACAATGTTTTTTTATAAGTTAACATAGACTGTGCCATAGTTAGGTATTTATGTACTATGTTGTGTAACTTGCTTAAAAATTCTATTTAAATTCTTAGGATTTCATGTTGTAATTAATTTGTTTCAAGCAAGGTTTTTTTAATTTTATTTGTACGTATGTTGAAAAATATTATCATAAATGCGAAAGTGAGTTTGTTTGTTTGTTACCTTTTCACACCTAAACAGCAGAACCGATCGCGATGAAATTTGGTACGTAGGTAGCCTATACTATAGAGACGGACATGGGCTACTTTTTTTTCTCGGGAACGAGGGTGAAGACAGCTAGTGTTACTTTAAATAAGTATAGATCACCCTCTTACCTTAACACATCCCCTGCACATCTCATTCTTGGTGCCCCACATCTGCTTGTCAAACTCTCGTACGCAGCTGTAGTCCCTACTGGACAGGATACTCATGGTAGCTACGCCACCGTAACAAGTTCTACTGAATTCCTTCACCACCTGTTCTATCTGCTTATGAGTACGGGCGCCATAGAATATAGTCGGTACACTGGAATTAACAGTCATCGATGTCCTTAATTGAAGGTTTTTGATGAGATTGTAAAGTTTTCTGTAAACAACCACCAACAGTTACCATCCAGTCACCGGTTCTAACATGCCATAAAAAATTAAGTATTATAAACAGTAATAATATTATATTTACACGAGCCCAAGCTGCAAGCTGCATAATAATAATGAATACATCTATGGAAACACAAACAAACACATGGTCATACACAAATAAATAATAAAACAACAAAAACACTCCATTTGTTCGATAACAGGCAAATCACAAATCAATTTATCTCTGGCAATCACACCATGACACTGAATCATATACTTGATATGCTATAGGTACTCGTACTCGTACAGCACAGAACCGGGACCAATGGTGGTTTTACACAACCACTACAGTGCGACAAACAAAATAAATTAGGCAAAAATTCACTTTAAGAGCCATATTATAAGATCGAGAATCAAAACTTAAATCATTTAATAATAGATTGTGTTAATAGAAAAGCATCTTATGTGATACAGTGATAGGGTCAGGTACCAAATTCACACTTGAGCTTCGATAGACGTTCTATAATACAGGCCTAAGTCAAGGTATTCTAGGGCTCCATTAAGCTCCCATTTTCTAGAATTATATAATATTTAGAACCCACGCGGGGTACCAGTCGAGTTAAAGAATGGGTTAATTTATTTAATATGTGAATAATGCATAATCCATGTCGCACTATAGGTGGAAAGGATTTATTTGTAAGAGAACTCAATATTACAGAACATGAATAATAAAATGCACCATCTATTTATGGTTGATTATTTTCTAGAATTAAACAATTTAACTATAATGAAATTAATGATTATGTTAAATGCAATGCTATATTAGTAATTCTCACAAGGGTGATGTTAAAACGTTGCCGAAGATACACTTACCTTAATTTCGGAGGAGTCAGCTGTTCCTCTGTAACAGGTATACTTTTAGTTGGGGTGCATTGTAATGATCCAGCAATGTCCTCATTTTGGTTGGTGGTGTCCAGTTTTAGCTTCTTGTGTATGTTCACCAGACCGTTTGATTTGGACTCTGGAACATTTTGGTAAGTTAATTTCTTTTGAACTAGGTGTGCGTTACGACAATAGGCCACATCATCACTTACCATGAGAACGTGTTCAAATGCAAGCCTATAAAATAAAAATAAAAGGTAACGAGTGGTTTTAAGTGTAGCTGCTGTAGGTACTATAAGTATAAAAAATAAAACTTTCGTAAACAAGCTATAAGTAAATAAACGGTCACATACGTTACCTACAACATCACTTGTGTGCAAAAAGCTAAAAGCATCTGAGTCCACCCCTCACAAATTCAAATTAAGCTTGTTATTATCCCAAACCAAAATACTGGATCCGCTACTCACTAGTATGGCTTTTGTTTTTCAATATCAACTATATGTCACAGTATTGCTACTATACGTTAGTATTATTTGTTTGCTATACATATACTTATGCCTGTTACCTAGACATAATTATATATAACAGTAATAAAGTAAAGGATTCTGTTTCATGTTTTATAGCAGTCCCTATATAGAGCATCTAAGTTGAGTGGGTGTTTGATGGGACTGGGAATTCATTAAATATTCACAACCCGATCATGAAAGGAGATTGGATAACGAGCTACCAGTAAACCGGTAGATATTTGCTGATAACTAATTGCATACTACTGACAAGTAATCTATACATAAAATAATAAAAATTGAAGCGTCTGTTTATAATGTCAAAATAACTTTGTAGGTTACTAAATGCAAAAGTACATACGGTACTTATAACAAAAATCAATTTTAATTTTTTTTGTTTATCTGTCTGTCCGTTTGTTCTGGCAAATATCCGAAACTGTTATAGCCTAATTTTTATATCGGAAACGCAATTTTATGCAACTGCGACGTCAGAGATTTAAAACTGTCGTATCAAAAATTCAGAAATCAAATTGATTTTTAAAATAAATAATCCATGAAGAGAGGTCGAGGTACTTCACATTGCTGTACTCACATTTCACCGTCGTTATTTATAGTCAACGAGTGGATAAAATTGTAGCAGAATTTTCAGGCATTTTTAGAAAAATCTAACAACATTACATCAACTAGGCTTCGTGGTCAAAAACAAGCTTTTATAAAAAACCTACCAACATCGCTATTTAAAAAAAGAGGAAAAAATCCCATACAGTATTTCACAGTCTGCATGATACAAGATGGCGGTACGGCATGACAATGACGCCATTACAGAGATTACGGCGGGGATGTTGCAGCAACTGGCTGGGAACACCCTACCCTAATGAAAGTATTGAAACGCACACCCTTCCAATGTCACATAAAAGCTCACTAGTCTGGTTCATCATTCACTGCGACAAAGTGTAATGTGATGAAATTAAATCTAAAGCCTTTATCTACTAAGTATATCTAACTAATATTATAAATGTGAAAGTTTGTGAGTATGGATGTCTGGATGTATGTTTGTTACTCTTTCGCGCAAAGACTACTGAACGGATTTGGATGAAATTTGGCACAGAGATATATTATAGTCTGAAAAAACACATAGGCTACTTTTTATCTCGGGAAAACATAAGATCCCTCGGGAACGCGGGTGAAACCGCGGGGCGAAAGCTAGTATTATTTCATTATGCAACAGCAAAAACGTCAGATTATTGTTAAGGTTAAATATTATTTAATTGACACATCTATGCAACAGCTAAAATTTCAGATAAATGTTTAGGTATTTATATAATCACTAGCTTCAGTCGCGCGGTTTCACTTGCGTTCTCGGGATGAAGAGTAGGTGTGTCGATCCATAACACTTTCTATTTGTGTGCCAAATTTCATCCAAATCAGTTCACGCGTTACGGAGCTAAGTGGTAACAAATATAACACACTCAAACTCATTAAGGGTTATAGTTATAGGGTGTTTTCAAATATTGACAGGTTTTTATCTTCTAAGAAACTTACTACAATTAAGGTATATACATAGCTCTCGATTAAGACTGCTTGCTGGCCGAATAGCATATTTAGAAGTTTCAGATGTTTTATAATAGTATTCTATTTTATTACTAAACTAGCTTTCATATTTTTTTCCGTAAGAACCTTCTACTTCTAAAGTATTAGGAAACTAAAAAAAAGATTAATGAAAACGGTACAGTCGTTATCCAGTTAATGGCGTCGTTTTTATATATAGAAAGATAGAATCCTAGAAATCCATTTATCACATCAGCAAACACATACCTTCAAAACTATCTTGGAGTGGTTCCTGGCGCTTAGTAGAGTTGCTTGCACCCTCACCGCTGCCACCTTGGGATGGTTGATCGTATATACTCTTCTCCCCTGAAGTAGGTACACACATAAAGTATTAATAAAAATAATCGACACCAGCAGCACAGAGGTATTGTCATCTGTGACAGCAGTTCTACAAAGGTCGCCATCGACAAACACATGTATATTAGGGTTCCGTAGCCAAATGGCAAAAAACGGAACCCTAATAGATTCGTCATGTCTGTCTGTCTGTCCGTCCGTATGTCACAGTCACTTTTTTCCGAAACTATAAGAGCTATACTGTCGAAACTTGGTAAGTAGATGTATTCTGTGAACCGCATCAAGATTTTTACACAAAAATAGAAAAAAAACAATAAATTTTGGGGGTTCCCCATACTTAGAACTGAAACTCAACAATTTTTTGTTCGTCAAACCCATAAGTGTGGGGTATCTATGGATAGGTCTTCAAAAATGATATTGAGGTTTCTAATATCATTTTTTTCTAAACATTAACTCAACAAATAAAGGAAAAATTCTAAAAAATAAAAAAAATGAAAATTAAAGGGTGTCCCCATACATACATAGTTACGCCAATTAATAAAGACCTCTGAGTTGTATGGGCGCTCATACAATTTAGAGGTCTAGCTTAATTGTCACCAACCTCAAATACAGTATATAAATAAAATTATGCATTTCCCGTGATGGACGAACGATGGACGAAGTTTGTACGGAACCCTCGGTGCGCGAGTCCGACTCGCACTTGGCCGGTTTTTTTTTAAATGATTTAGTCATTCAAATGGGACGTTAGTATTTCTGATCATTACTATGATGACCTTGAATCATTTAAATTGTTTGTGTAGTACCTGTACCACAGAAATATATGTAGAACCTGTACCTACTCGTATTATAGCTATTAAATTACAATTTATAGTTTTCAGTGATACTTGTTTTATATGTGTAATTGTGTAACTACACCATTTATAACTCAAGAACGGCTGGACCCTTTTTTATGATCTTTGATTTGTTGGATTTGCCTTTGCCCCGAATAGCAGAATATTAAAACTTTTTAGGGTTCCGTACCCAAAGGGTAAAAACGGGACCCTATTACTAAGACTTCGCTGTCTGTCCGTCTGTCTGTCACCAGGCTGTATTGTTGTACCTCTGGGATCTGTAATTTGTTGTATTTCTAACATAAAAAGAGAAACGGATTGATATATTAAATTACCACATAACTTTTGGGTTTACGGTTTGCACACAGGTATTTTATAACGTAGGCATCCCCTAAGCACAGAGGAAGTAAGGAAAGGATTTTTCCAAAATTCAGTCCCTAATACAATCAAAAATTGCTGGTCAAACCGCGGGGCGCAAAGCTAGTTCGTAATAAAGACGTAGTTCGTAATATATTTATAATTGCTCGTGTACTGCCAATAGTGTTGTCAAATATTATAGTAGGTATAATTATATAGTTTGTATTTTATTTCTTTATATATTCTAACTTAGTTTTCAATTAATAATAACTACAAGAAGGTCCGTTATATTTAACACTATCTACCTTTTAATGACTTATGTGTATGTATGTTGTGGTCTCAAAAAAGATGTTATTCTGTACTGAAGCAATTTTTTACTTAACTAGGATTACGTATTATTCTGAAAACGATTCACAAAGAAGTAAAGTTTAGGGTAAATTAACATTATCATTCCTTAACTGACGATAAGAATCATCGATAGTTACGATAATAAAAAAGACATCACTAGATACGATAACGAGACACGAGTACGTATCTTTTAGATAACACAAATAATGACGAATGTATTATAATCGTCAGTGTTGTTTATGTGTTCATAACGTTAACGTTGAGCGGCAATGGAAGAGTTTCTGGAAAAGAAGTACGTTCAAGTTAGTTCTGAAAACTTTGACGAATACCTTACGTTTATGGGTAATACATTATAATATAAGTTGTCATAGAATACTAGACTTTGGTTTGTTAAGATGTTCGTTTGTCAAGGGACAATGGGGAATATACTTTAATCATAGAGTTAATGTGTAAGGTTTAATAGTAGTTTAATTAGGTACTACGCATGTCACTAAAGGTTTCTAAAGGCATGTGCAGATACATTCTTTGCCCAACTTAGCTATGAAATAGGACCTCGTTTGAAACAGGCATTTCTGCTTTGACCAATATAGGAAACCTAAAACCGTAAATTGCTTGTTTAAAATTAACTTTACGAGTTATCAGGAGGAAATAATTGCAAATTTTCCTTTTAATTGTACCTAACAAATGTCTGATTGCAGAGAAAAAATGATATTGAATAATAAATATATTTTTATATTATTTGCGAAAAATATTATTATCAAAATACAACATTCGATAAATGACTTAATTTCAGCGATTGCACATTTTAATAGGTATTATTTTTACTAAGTGTATTTGACCACAATCTCATCATGATAAGTAACGATGTGGACGAAGGTGGTAAACATACCAAGCTTCGACGGTACTAACTCTCAAGTGCCGGAACACGCCGGGTTTGTCGATATATTTTTAACTTGAGGGTGGTACCCAATCAGGAGAAAACTACAAATTACCCTAACATCGTGCAAATACTTTCAGGATTTGGGTACCTGTCTCGAAAAACTGCTTTAGCGCTGCGACCAGTGCAGTCTCTAAATCTAAACGAAGATGGTACATATTCGTACAAGTATGAGACCAAGCTGATCAATTGGTCCATTACTTTTACTCCTGGAGTGGAATTTGTGCATACACGAGTGGATGGGGTTAAGGTAAAAAGATCTCATTATCATATAATTTAAATATCATCACAAATTTGGTAATGAACTCCAAACTACTGCTTATTACCTATGCAAAGGGATTGGTCGTTTTGGTCTAATATCCAAGTTCACAAAAACTAAAATTATTCTGATTATAATAGTAATTAGATGTTTATTCTTTAATTTCTTCGAAACATTTAAATGTTTGAACCGATTTAGAAGTGTGTAGTATTGTTAGAATCCTTATGTCATTGTTCCCCCGGGTACTACGGTAGCTAAACTGATAAAATGTAAAAAAATACGAATACGAATGCAAATGTAATTTTGTAATGACAGCAAACTAAAACTTCTAAATGCTTGAATCGATTTAGAAGTGGTAGAATTGTTTGGTGGTGGTAAAAGGTATGATATAAAATAAAAATAGATAGTTAAAACACGACTGCCGTTACAAAATTGAATTAAAAAGTTTAAAACAAGTCGGAGCCTATTAAATTTTTGTTACGTAAGTAGGTATGTCACGCACGACTGCAGTAAAAAATCATATATAAATACACAATTTAATTTAAACTATTTATGCCAATCAGGTTTAGATTTTTCTTCTATCGAGATGTTATTAGCATGGTGAACCTAACATAGGTTTCGAAAATATACCATCTCAAAATATCCACCCAGTATTTGACCAACTTTAAATATGGTTAGTTGTTTTTCTGTCATATTGATGAAATTCTTAATCCTCCTACTAATCCTACTATCCTACTAATATTAGAAATGTGAAAGTTTGTGAAGATGTATGGATGGATGTCTGCATGTTTGTTACTCTTTCACACAAAAACTACTGGAAGGATTTGGATGAAATTTGGCACACATATAGAATATATTTTGGATTAAAATATAGGATACTTTTTAACCCGGGAAAACATAAGATCCCTCGGGAATTCGGGCGAATCCGCGGGGCGGAAGCTAGTAACCTAATAAATTCAATTTTAGCAAAAGGTGTTGGCTACGATAGAAGGCAACATAATGATTCTTAACCAGACTGAAGACTGCGGAAGAAACTCGACGCTTGTTCACGAATTTTTCCCCGACAAAATGATATTGGTAAGATTTAAATTATAACGACATCCATTTCCGACTTATTTCTGTGACAATTATGTTCACATAATTCAGTCAAAAATTAAATTATATAAATAGATAGGTTTTTAAAGATAACATAAAAACCATATAAAAACATTGCACAATTTACCCCAATCTGCCTATTTCAGACAGACAGACTCACTTTCAAATAAGATTTTTTTTAGTAAAGCAACTTACTTTTATGAGTTTTTGGCGGCGATAACTTGTCTTGTAGATAATAAAATGTGTACCTTTATTCGAAAAAAAATATTGGTTCCCTCTGTAACGCGGGCAAGTCAGGATTTAGTAGCTATATATGTAATAAGTTTTCTAGATATCAATGAGTTAATTCTCATGGGATAAAGTCACAGGGATAATCTAGTTTAAATCTCGATGCCCCAAATTGTGAACGATGTTCAGAAATTCCCGAACGCTCCATAATCGAGTTTAAATCCAGATAATATATAATATGTTGGTTACATTAAAGCGAGGCCGTGTCTATATTGTGGATTACTGTTATGTTGATTTATATGTTTATGTTTCAGACAACAACAGCGCCAGGATTCAACAAAACAGTTATAAGGCGTTACGAGCTGATTAAGTGAGAAAATTAAGTCTTAACATATCTAAGTGAATTTGATTGAATTATAATGACCAAAAGAGCCGATTCTTTATATCAGGCGTTTTTATTTTGAATAATTGTTGTTTGTTTATAATGCTCCTTCAATGTTCGTAGTTAATTGAATATAGAACTTAATTTCTAATATGCGTACTCATGAATAATAAAGGACGCAAATGCCTCTTCAATCAGTGTGGGCACTATTTAACGAACGCTTGCCATAATCAAATTTCGCAAACCTAATCCCCATATCGACTTTCACTTAACATGGAAGCCGAGCCCTTATCGTGAGCTAACAACCGAGAACATTCTCTCCGGGGCACTTTCCAAAACACGATTCCCTATTCCATTAGACCCTCTCGAAGTTATCTCGCGTTATTTACATCGCCTGACCGTACCGTCTTATGTAGTCGACCCCTTATGTGTCAGCCCCCTATTCGGGTATATAAGTGAGCATCGTAGCCTGTATGTGTTTGCGTTGTAAGGGTGATTTTCGTTTGTCGCGGTGTTGGGGTGAGGGTCGGGGTGGCGGCGGGTGTCGCGGTGTCGTTGTCATGGCAACCCGGCGCCCGGACGCCGGATCCCAACGCCCGCAGTGTCGGTCGCCGCGCCCGCGCCCCGCCGCACAAGTGACACGCGCTGCGAAAAAGCACAACCACCCTGTGTGTAGGGTACCTACGTACTCTTATGTTTTGAGGATAGTAGTTTTATATAATTTTCATAGGCCTATTTATAGTGAAAAAACACATTAAATACAACATCTTACAATTAAGAGTTTCGGTAATTGTAGCAATCACACAGATATTCAATTTGTTCGCAATGCTTGTAATTTTTACAGAGTCTACAAAATAACTAAATTAGTAGTATCTACGAAGTCTATAGGATCGTAAGATTTCGTAGAGTTTATGGAGTCTATGGGCTATTTTAGTTTACGGAATAGCTACATTTCGTAGTCTAAAAAATCTACGGGACAAGGGTTCACGGGATAGCTCAATTTCATAAAATCTATGGTACAACTAAATTTCCTAGTCTATGGCTAACGTGTCTAAATGTCAATGGGGTAGATAGAATACGTAGGGTCTATGAAGTGTAGAGTTACTAAGACTCCATACGATCTGAAGAGTCAATGGGTTAGCTGAATTAGTTAAGGGTTTATATGTTATCTGATAGTCATAGACATCATGGAGCCTAAGCTAGATAGACATCGTAGTCTACGGACGCTACGAGCTTGATACATTTTGAAGAGTCTACGAAGTTAACAAGCTTGGAAGACTTCGTAGAGTCTACAGTGTAGACAACCGATTAGCTTAGCTACTCTCTATTAGGTATTTCCTTTTTTTCGTAGCTGAAGGGGGAAAAAGTTTTTGAGTAGGGAGTTTTTAAGTAACCTAACTTTTTATCATACCTTGTACCATAATAAATTTGTCTCGTCAATTAAATAGAAATGATGATTCTCGAAACAAAAAATCATGAACGGTCTCCAAGAGATGCTTCATCATGTGCACCGTTCAACCCACCCTTCGGCTCGGGTCGATGTGGTGATAGGGTGGGGGATCGCACCTTTTGTTTAGGACCCCCCCTCTTGTCCCCCTATTCATTTACTCGCGTCCCGCTCTCAATGTTGTTTGCAAACGGTTTAGGTGCCTAAATGTAGAGGGAAATGTCACGTTTTCACTTTTGTATTTGCCTCCATTTCATATAATAAGAGAAAGTATGTAAGCATAAGTACCTACGGGTAATTCAGACAATATGACACTTGTATGCTTAAAATATTATACTAATATGTCAAAATAATTATTTTTCATAACATTAGACTGATATTTAATAATGACAATGTTAACTGAGCATTAGCGTGGGTATTAAATTGGTTTATTGACAACTAGCTTTCCGTCCGGTGGTTTCACCCACTATTTTACCCACTTAGGGGTTGAATTTCAAAAAATCTGGCCTTATTCCTTGTTTACAGCATACAGGGTACTTACTCTCTATGCAAAATTTCAGCTTTCTAGTACCAAGGGTTTGGGCTGGGTGTTGATGAGTCAGTCAGTGAGTGAGTCAAGATTTTATTATAATTGGTTATCTAGTTTAAAAAAAAAAAAAACAAGACTACTTTACTGTTATGAAAATTAAAAAGCAGGGAAACTCAGTTCGACTACTTGTGCAGTCAGAAAAAAAATAGGTACAGTCTGTTAATACGTGTAGATACCGCTCCATTAGTTTAGCTATATTCATAGTGTTATGTCAAATGAAATTTTGCTTTGGGGAAAAGCTGTGGATATTAACTTACATAAGCAAATTTATATTCTCACATTTGCATCGCAGTATAATATTACATAAAACATATTAGGTATTTGTGTATCAAAATATTAGACATTTTGTTAAAAGAGTAAGAAATAAACATAAACTTGTGACCTCTGCTTATAGATTTCAAAAAGAACAAAGCTATTTTTTTGGTTTGGGTAACATTAACAAAACTTCTTCTGAATTAAATGATAATCTGATTAAATGTACGTTAGATCTTTATTTCTACATAAACGAAACCTTTTTATGGCCATGTGTTTTCGTAACTAAAAAGTGCAAAGTTACTACTTATTTTGTTCTTTCTCGTTTTATAAGACTTCTTCAATAATTTTTAATTACTTACAAACAAAACGCACGGGTTTGAAAACTTGTTGTGTATTACCCAATATCGACTGGCTCCGATCGGAAATTTGTTATCAACTTTGTTATTTTGGAGTTTCGACGATCGACAACTCTACCTAAACGAATTTCTTAGTGAATTGTGTTTATTATTCAATTTTGCAACTATGTTACGATAACAATTCGGACTAACGACCAAATTATAATAGATAATTATTACACTACTACAATTTTATTTACATTGTGTTTTGCTAGTATTTTTATTATAACACATTTAAAATAAGGTAGAACCAGATAAAGCTTTATCAACTAACACTTTTACCGTAACCTTTGTACCATCATATTAGGTAAGTATATTTTGTTAAAGCGGTTAAGTTCAGTTCTTCTCAGGTTCTTTAAATTATAATAATATCATACCGGTACATTTCTTCACACAAGCAGAAACCAAATAACTGATATAATGCTACTTACCTAGAGCCACGATTAAAGTTTGATATATTTAATTTCAAATTACCAAAGAGCCTAAATAAATAGTTATATAAAACAACATAGAGATCAGATTATTCATGCCAACATTGAAACGGGTCCAACCAAGTATTAAAAGTAAACTTTTTCATCTTTTTATTCCCAGTCTCGTAAAAAATCGATCGCGTGGTAGTCACTCAGAGGGTGTGAGGCCCCGCCCACTCTTCACACAAGAGGTGACGATTGGACGAGGTATTAGTTACATTACGCACACAGTCGCAAATACCGACCATACGCAAAAGTACACAGATTCCATTCAGGCTTTGGAAGAGAAACTGAATCGATAGTGGCAACTAATAATTAAGTCAGGCTTGAATAAGGAACTGAAAAAATATAGCTCGAACTATTATTTAGGTTGAAATAGAATTATTGCAGCAGTTTTTTTTTTTTTTTTACTTTGTATAGGCTTGTGTTTGACCACAATCTCACTATGGTAGGTGATGATGTGGCCGAAGGTGGTAAGCACACCTAGCAAGCCTAGAAGGAACTGGTTCTCAAGTGCAGCTGCCGGAACACACCAATAGGTCTTTGGCGACAGATTTTCAACTTGAGGGTGGTAGCCAGCCAGGCGGGTACTACAAAGTGCCCTACCACCGTACTATGGTTTCCTCACGATGTTTTCCTTCACCTAAAGCTCAAACTCATTGTAGGATTCGAACCCACGACCTTCGCCGCGGCGTCCGACGTCACTACTACACTGAGCTATCATCGCCATATCATATAATATAATTAAACGAGATTTTGTATGGAGGACAATATGTATGGTTATAGGTATCTGGAACGTGGGTAAAAAAAATATGAAAAAAAACGAAATTATTTTACTAATATTATACTTATGAAATGTAGAGAAAACGCGAATCAGTAATTTCAGCAACACAGATCCGATAAATAAAACCGGTCAAATGCATGTTGTAGAACTATGCATATTCACCAATTGCTTCATACATTTTGGTCGAGTAGGTAACAACGAATGTATGGGCCTCGAAGAGGATTCCGTGTTTTCATTAGCATTCTTACTTCACCTATGATAAGGTGAAGGGTGACGGCAGTCATTTACTGTCTTGGACCCACTGCGAGTTTGTGAGGTTTCTCAGTGCATTTACAATTTCGTCCTATTCAAGTCATTCACTGCGTTCTATAAAATCATTACCAAAATAGGACTACAGTCAACGTACATACTCCGAAGTAGTAATAATAAGATACCGCATACCGTTAACATCGACGGACAAACAAAAAATCATATCGACGTGAAATCTAATTCCGATTCCATACAATCGAGCATCACAAGAGGGCAGATGCGCATACGCACCACCAACAAAAGCTTACATTTGTAATAAGCAATCGTAATACGTCTAATTTTACACGGGCGGGCAAAGAGCGGTGTATAATGGTTGTAGTGTGTTTTGTTCGCACCCTGATCGACAGATCTGATAATTTGAATATGGTGAAGCATTCAAGCGTGATAGACTGTGTGCCCGCGCCGTTGCCTCGTTCGTCGTGTTCACGCTGCAACGTGAGGTCGGTGCGATTGCGCAGATTGGGTACGAAGTTTTTGTAATATTGATGCGATACAATTTCTCTCATCGAAAAAATCATAGGTCAATCATCTATGTATGATTTTTAAGGCGATGAAAGCTCAGTGGTAGTGAAGTCAGACGCCGCGGCGAAGGTCGTGGGTTCGAATCCTACAATGAGCTTGAGCTTTTGGTGAAGGAAAACATCGTGAGGAAAGCATAGCACGGTGGTAGGTGCTACCACCCTCAAGTTGAAAATCTGTCGCCAAACATCTAATTGGTGTTCCGGCAGCTGCATTTGAGAGCCAGTTCCTTATAGGCTTTGCGTGCTTACCACCTTGGGCCACATCGTCACTTACCATAATGAGATTGTGGTTAAACACAAGCCTATACAAAGTAAAAAAAAGTGTTTAAGTAAATAAGCATATATACAATGTGTATCATTTATCTGGGATAGTATATAAAATTCTTGACCAATGGACAAACGAGAAAACTTACTTAGGGGCTTTTGCTCTTATTATTGGGAAAAAATTTTACATTGTTAAATTTTGGTCACGCAAATAATTTATATCAATATAAATTTATTTTTCACACAAATCGACTCTACCTAGATTTTTTAAATCGGCAAGCATCTCAGTGCACATAATAATTGTTTACTAAATTTCTGTGAACTTACCAAAAGCAGTTTTACTGAAGAATTTCTCCGGTGTAACCTGATTTTTCTTGGGTGAAGATATGTATTCGGTGACTCCATCGACTTGTTTCAATTCAGGGTGGTTGGAGAAGTACTGCTGCACTGATTGTTGACACACTAAATCTGTAACAGTCGTCACTTCCATCTTATTTTGTTGTAAATTAATTTTATATCTTCGTAATTATGAGAAGACTAATGTAACAATAAAAAAGAACAAAATACTTTTGCTTTTTTTTATTGCTCAAATCTTGTTGGCGTGTAATTATATCGGTTCTTTAGTATATATATATATTAAGAATAGCGTTGTATATTGACGTATATTATTGTTCAAACTTTCTGGTTTGTAGCTTTGAGTGTAAGCTTGTACGATGATTTCTTTTCTTTTAGAGGAGGAATAGTTCATTATTCGCTTTATTCCCATTTTCTAATATAGGTATTCGGTTTTTTGCGGAGTATGCGTAATTGTCTGTTAGTGAGGTTTTTTGTATGTAAAAGATACCTTAGATTTAATTTATTCCATGCGAGTTCTATGCTTTTTGTTTAGCCCAAATAAGCGAAGAAAACAGGTTCTTGTTTCCTTTTATTATATATAATAATTATATAATGGATATTCTGTTGTGTTTTTCAGATTAAATTTATTTCTTAGTTAACACTAGTGTGTGCAATACGTAGACATTATCTAAGTATGTATGATGATCTAAGATTAAATTAAAATTGAGCTATACTGAAAAATTACTTAGGCATGCCTATTTTAAATAATACCAAAATTAGTATTAGAATTTATAAACTCCAAAAACGCAAATGTAAACTGTAAAAATTGTCGTACAAGCTATCGGATGAAAGACATCGTCAGTTAAATTAATCGAAATTTAATATTGCCTAAAACAATCGTCGGAAACCGCTAAACGCCCTTCCCCCCTCCAGCATGTCAACACAAAGAACTGTAAAATCCGTGCAATTTGTACCCTCTGCTCTTGGCGTGTACCTATATACTTATCGATTTATCGCAAACACAGGTCCGTGTTTTAAAAAGTCAAGACTGAAGTGAGTGCGCCGTTCTAGTTCTTCGTAAACCGAGTCACGGTTCAATTTGTGTTGATTTGAAATTGGTGTATAGGGTTTCTCGGTTCGGCATTGGTGTGTAAAAATGCCGTCTTGTCGTAGGCATTCCGCCCCTCCCTCTCTGGCGACATTTTTACAAGAGGGAGGACGGGGAGGCCACCCGCGGACGCTCCCGTCATTTCGTTGTCATCCAGGGGCTCCTTTTTGCGCGATCACGGCGCGAGCGTCGGCGTCGACAATACTGTTCAGTATTTTTTATTCTTTTCGAGAAGAAAATACGAAAAAATAAAAATCCGCAGAGAAAATCACGAACAATACCGCCCTTCGGCGAGATTACCGCCATCAGAAAATGAATGCTTTGTTAGATCCGTCCAACAGAATGTTTTCAGTTGTTACATTAGTCTTGTCATTTCCATTATACGGAGCCTTGGCTAGGCATGAAAAGTTGCCGAATACAACGGCTGTGTGTACATTTCCAAAGTAAAGTACATCGCAGTTATATATTTTCTTTCACGATGATTCTTATTACTTTGTTGGAACGCTGCTATTGTGACCTTTACATAATGGGCGAAATAAATAATGGTAGGTACTACCTACGTATGTTACTTTATAGTATAGGTACGTATAACAAATCGATGTCTAAGGCGATGATAGTTCAGTGGTAGTGACGTCGAATGCCACGACAAAGGTCGTGGGTTCGAATCCTACAGTGAACTTGAGCTTTCAGTGAAGGAAAACATCGTGAAGAAGCCATAGCACGATGGTTTTATACTTAGTACCACCCTCAAATCTAAAATGTGTCGCTAATACATTTATCGATGTGTTCCGTCCGACAGCTACACTTGAGATCCAATCCCTTTTGGGCTTTGTGTGGTAACCAAACAAACTACATGCCCCAACGTCTCTCGCCATCGTGAGATTGTGGCCGAACAAAAGTCTATACAAAGTAAAAAAATATATACCTACTGAGTAAAGTCTTATTCTCGTTCTGAATAACCATCAGTTTTAGCAATTTCACCGAGATCAGACTTTAAAATCAAATCTTACATTACCAATTTTGTTGCTTTAAATTTTACAACATTAGTTGGAAGTCTGACAATCTGGTAATGATTAGGTATTTCGAAAGACCAATGCTGCCTTCAACCAAACTCGATCAGTAAAAAAAGTTATTGAGCGGCACGACCTCAAAGGCTAAGGCTTTCAATCTTTATGGTTAAATGAAAAGAAGTGCGAATCAAAGCAGGCGGTGTAACGCGATACTCATACAAATCGGTGCAGCCACAAAGCTTTGTCTGCGCCCGCACATCGCTGCCAATCATATCAATTCAAATGAAGGTGGGAAAAATATAGGTCTACCCCTACATTCTATGTCCGGGCTGAGCTGAGGACGGTTTTCCTGGGATAATTTTAGTCTGATATTCCTCACAGTATTGTAACAATAATTTTGGAATTGGGTATGAGGTAAGATAAAGTCAGTCTGAATTTAAAATAAACCTTGTATCATTATATGCAAAACAGTTATGTACATTTTCCTCTGATAATGCTGACAAATATAAATTGTAACTATACGTTTAATTAAATTGTTATTCATGCTATATTTCCCTATTATTAAATCTAACGGTAATTATGCCAACAAATTCTACCATACATAACTAGAAATGCTCCTCCTCTTAAAATTGAAAAACAAAAATTACGAACCGAATAGAACCCACAGGTCGTTCGATTCCCATTCAGTACAAGCATTTATGTTCATAAACTGTCTGTTTTGTATCAAGGTTTAAATATAATATATCGAAGTAATTTACACAAATAGTATATATATATCTACTACGTATATACCCATATCTGGTAATTGATATAGGTTATCTGGTTTCCATAGTGCAGACACTATTTAGTTCGAGATCCATCTATTACCTGTATAAATTAATATCCCAGGATTTTTGATTATTATTATTATGATCCAAAATAAAAGTCAAATATTAAGTATGATTAATCCGTGGATTCATCTACGAAAGTTATTCTATGATGCTGACGAACTTTTATGCGGGTTAACGAAAATCTTTTGTTATGAATCTGCAGTAATATCTACAGTCCACATGTCACGGAATCAGGGACGGCGTTTTTAATGGATTTTCACAATCCGATGTTACTTTTCACATTCTTATTTTTCATGCTCAATTCATTCTCTGAATTGTAGTAGGTTTGGTAAAACATTAGTATTTCAACAAAGATAATATCGTTATCAATTCAATTTTATTGTCAAAGCAGCAATGCAAGCAATAAAACTACAAGCGATATACGAAGGTGACTTTACAACGACTTTTGAAGCAATCGTAAACATAACTCGAGTTGACGGGGTGCGTTCGAGGTCTTGAAGTCGTATAAAATATAATAAGAGAGCTCATGATACTTTTTATCTAGAAAAATACAATATTCTCAGTTTCCGTGCTTAAAGAACGTTATCGGAAAGCGATCGTATCCGTTAGTTTTCGTGTCGACCGCGATACGAACAACCCTTTATCTAGATCGGGATACCGAGTGACGTCGCCGCTCCTTGCCGCACTCCGCATTTCATTACCACAAAAATTATTCAATTATTCATCGCGATGCTTCACTCCACTCGGTATATCGCGCGGTCTCTCTAGATCATCTGATTAAAAACTGTTCTATGCCATTCACCCTTTACTACGCACAATCAAATAGTAAGAAACCGTCCACATTTTTTTGTTCATGTCGTCGGTAATTTAATAGGCTTGTTTGGCAAATATCAATCTTCTTTCGTCTATATGAACAAAATTGCGTAGGTTTGTCATCTTCGGCAACAAAACAATGTAGGCTATATGATATATCATTTATTTTTGTCAGCGATACTAAAATGGTTTCTATTTGTTCACTTTTACCTCTACGGCAAGTAAATACCCAAATGACAATTATTGCATGTTTGTTAGATTTTTTTAATTACTCTTTTGGATGGAGAAAAACAAGTATTTGTTCTAAGTTACATCAATGCAGTTCAATCAATACTTTCCAAAGGTAACACAAGCAAACCAAACACGCCCTTTCCACCGCTTTATAGTTGACGTCATTCATGAATGAATATAGTGAACATTGATAACCAATAATTTTAGAACAATCATCGATATCAAACAAAAGCCCACCTCCTACCCAACACCGAAATTGGTACAAAGGTAAGGAAATAGCCAGTTTCAGAACAGTGAACACAAAAGGAATAATATTAGGCGACCACAATGGTGCTTTGATGCCGGGAGCCGAATAAAAAACGGATGTGTCAATAATTAACTGTGTGATTCGGGAGCTCGTCGCCGGCGGCCATCGATTCTGTGCTTTACCGAGCCGGTTTATTAAAAAAAATATAACGAACGTGTATTGTACTTGGACAAAAGGGGCGAAACTCTCGCTCGGAGCGAAAACTCGGCTTCGTCCGGTTTGTTTTTGTTGGCTGCAACGTTGGGGTGAAAAATATTACACCCCCGGGCGAGTATGTGTGAAGCGCCCATGTGAGGTGCGTCCACGACCGCGTCGTTGGATGCAACTCTGACTGCGTGCGGCATGTACTGTACATGTACCTACATAGCGTCCGACTGACGGCTCTAATGGAAATCTGAATTGCTTATTAGTATTAATATTTGATTACGATTCTAAATAGAATCTGGATGATCAAAGGAGGATTGCGTATAGCTCTGTGATTGCAAAGCCTGATATGCAGAGGACAATAATTGTAATAGCAGTTCCCCTTAATGACGAAACCAATAATGTTTTGATCTAACTATTACATTTGCCAGTATTAGTATTTTAGGATGCGAATTTATAATAATAAAAAAAATATAAATTGTAAAATCCAAGTCAATATTTGTAAATGAGGAGCAAGACAACAACTGATAAATCTATGGCTCTTCTATGAGCAGTATGCTCGCTAATAAACTAAAAATAAAAACTAGTAGAACATACAACGGTTGCAGAAATATCGCGACGCAATCGCAACAAATCCCCATCAATAGGGGCGCACGCACAATTTGAACCCCCGGAGGATCAGGAAATTCATCTCGCTAATCCACAGAGCCGCTGTGAATAGTAAAAGTGATGGGTCTATTCATTCCAGGGGGTACATCAGGGGTGGGCAGTGGGGTGATTGTGGGGGTGGTCGGAAAGCGCTAAAATTTAATAAAGCAGGGCCTCGCCGGCTGTATGGACAGCCCTCGCGATTAATTACGCACAAGAGGCTAGTAATGATACCTACGCAAATGGGGGCTCTGGATACCATAGTCTGTCGCCTTATCTATTATTCATTGCGAGGATCTGCTCGTACATTTTGTGTGATATAAACGTTTTGTATAATATGATTTTGGGGTGTAAATAAATGCTTCAACATTTACATACATACATACAACATTTAGATAGGTATAAGTACGACATAACCAAATGCAAAAGCATATGCTTAAAGTATATACTAAACATTTATGCATAGACGTCTTTTTACTCCAAAGATCCAAGAATTATAATGTATCCGTAAGACCTAATACCTAATTTCTTTACACTAAATATTTTTGCCATAGAACATACGAGTACATTAGATAGAACTATAACGAACGAGCATAATACACAATATGCAGTATAATATTATGTAAAAGTACGAGGCACTCATCACGCATAAGATCTTTACACGTGAAGTGCTCATACCTACCGCAATTCACGACAGAAGGGTTGGCGGCACCCACCTCGTTGATATAGGCGTAGAGCCTTGTTTACATGCATTTATTCATAGCGATGGATGTTATATGCGATTATCGCCTGCTGCCGACCATTTAATGAATTAAGAACATATTGTTTGCTAATATTCGGGACGCTTCCATGGTTGCAATGGCGATTTAAGATTAATTGGGAAAAATGTGACAAGTAATGAGGCGACTGTTTCCAGACTTCAACGATTTTGGGGCTTTCAAGGCTGAAGGGAATACGCTTCTTCTGGGCAAGCGTGTTGCATCTTAGGCTTCGTCAGGATCAATGGGCTTAGTGTGGTGTTGTGGGACACCAAACAGAAGCAAAAGTATAGTAAATCGAATTAAGCGGCGATTCAACGCACCTCATTGGTTGGTGCAGCATGTGCGTTGCGCTGTCGCGTTTTTTTTATTTTGGTTCTTACCCTAGGTGCGATAAAAATCTTCGCTACAGAAAACAATTGCTTTTAGCCGAGTAAAACTAAAATCTTAGTACGACTCATAACTAAGTTAGCTGTTATCGTTTGGTTATAAAAATAAACAGCTAAGAATAAACGCCAACCTTCCTTGAAATACTTAGATTCACGACGTACGAAATCTTTTTCAAATTTCCTAAAGTGGCAGCCTACGAGCAAGGCTATAATGGCTATATACACGGTAAGCACTCGGCACATAACGACATCTTTTGTTAGGATCACTCGTGGTGAGTCGTACGTGTACCGATGAAAAGTGCTCGCTTCACGATCCGTAATCCACGCTAGGCTCAAGTGTTTCACATTCGCTCGCTCTTCATTCGGCTATGACGGGGGACCTCGTCACACTTCAAACTTACCGTCAGGACTTGGTCATAGGCGTATGACTTCATAAATGCAGGTAAAACTCCCTGCCACAAATTTAAATCTAATTTCTTCTCTTCTTGCATAGGCATAAATACCTACAATATACTAACTTTTTGAGATTTGATATATTAAAACTTTTATAATTACCCTGAAAATGTGGTTCATGTTTTCAGTCTTTGTAGATATTGTATTTTTTCGATTGATATCTAATAATAAACCTTCATCCGCAATATGCAGTGCACTAAGACCTCACCAGTTTTCGCGAGTCGTATCGTCGTCGCCGTAATTGGCGCTCAAGTGGCAATTAGCGGGCACTCGGCTCTGTCGCCGCTCGACCCGCGCTTCTGAACGCTGCCTTACTTCTCTTGTTATTCAAATTCAGATTTTACCTACTGTTTTAAATATAGCCATGTATTTTTTGAGACTTTTTCAGCAAAAGCTGTGTTTATACGTTTTAGTCTCATTGTACACTAATAAATTTATTTACATAAACATTAAACATCTCGTTTTTGAGTCCTTAGGCTACGAAACTAGTGTAAAATTGTATTTTGGAATTCAGTGGCATATCCCATATAATTATGTGTTGTTTTGTCTTATCCAAATTAAAACATAAAGAAAGTTTTTTTAAAAGAAATGTAAATATTTTATGTAAGTACCAATAAAACTTTTTAAATTATAAAGCACAAAGAGATTTTATTCTAAAGATAACATAACATCTACTTGACAATGTTATATGGACCAGATTTGTGCCTAAAATAAACAGTCTTTACCTCATGATTTTCCTGACCCTATCCCACTTAAGTGGGGAAGCTGGCTCATGTTGACCTCTTCCATTTCTTCCTATCAGCCGTCATATTAGCATTCACTTCTTTTCTATACATTTCACCTTTCAAACAATCCATCCATAGGAATTTCTTTGATTTTACGACTATTTTCATATTTTCTACGTAAAGATTTATTCTAAGACAAATTCAATTAGTAGGTGATGTTACAATACCAAGCAAAAATTCGTTAGGTACCTACTAAGTACCGCCCACAATTTCATCTCCAGTTCGTGTCAGGCTTCACGCTACTGCTCTGTTGCTAGGCAACGTATCAGGTGTGGGTGACATGAAAAGGCACATCAATTATTGTGAATTTAGTGAATAAATAAGAACCAGAAATATTGGCTATGTAACTTGAATATGTTTGATTCGTTCTTTGAATACGAAATTTAGGACTGCAGTAATAACAATTTATTTAGGAGAAATTAACAATATGTAATAACATTCTGCCCTGCTATACCCTATTTAATCCCCTTAAGGGTTGAATTTCGGAAATGTTTTCTTAGTACACCCCTACGCTATAAGAAACTAACTTCACTTCACTTCTTGAACTTCCAAATCTGGTTCTATGATCAGTGACTAATCCGTATAAACTAAGTTTACTTACCCCCTTATTCTTTAACATGAATAAATTACAGGGTAATATAAATAAACGTTTGCACCCCTTCTCACCCTTAAAGGTTGAAAAGTTGAATGAAAATTACATTATACTTATGATCCTTTGTATTTAGATGAATCTGATGCTCTAAGATCTGACCAGATCTTTTGATACCCTTTCTCCCGGTATAGGGTGAAAACGTGTTTGGATAATTGTATCAAAAACCAAAAAGAATTATTATTATCAAGTTTCATGTAAATTAGACCAGAAAAATAGTTTTCCCCATACAAACTTTGCCACACTTCCTATCCCTCCTTACGATGCCTACAATATAAAATCAAGACCCACTTTAAATTTCAAATTTTTATAATGGTTTGGGCGATCTTAGGTTAGGTTAGGTACCTAGGTTAGGTACCTACCTAATAGAATTTTTTTAATTGAAAGGACCTCCTTTAGATCAAAATGTATGAAGCAGTTGGTTTTTGTCGAAATTTCGGCATTAGTAGCTGAAATAGTTGTCATTGTTGTGTTATTTAACTGCCTATATAATAGTTTAGCTAAAAATAGTAAAAGGTTCAAATATACTATTATGTATATGGAGTTTTTGAATTCCCAAATGTAAGGACCACCATATCTAATTCCGCCGTGAAATAGGAGTGCACTTGTATTACTGTGTTTCGGTTAGGAGGGTATGGGAGCCGGTTCCCTTGGCAGGGAAAATATAATATTATATTTTCTTTGCCGGTGGTGTTATGAGCGTCTATAGGCTACGGTTACCTCTTACCATCAGGTGGGCCGTAAGCTCGTTTGCCACCTAGTAGTATAAAAAAAGGACAGTTTTATTATCATATGTATTTTGGTTTTATAAACTCGGAAAAGTTACCCAATTTGATTGAAAACTTAGCTAACATTAATACGAGTTCTTAAAATAACTTCAACATGTGATTTAACGATCCGTTTTCCGTCCATTTCACAATATTCATCGGGAGTTCCGGGAATTCGAAGCCAAAAAACATAAAAAATTAAGTCATTAGATTGCCCAGATTAAGGATAAATTTTAAGGAAGTCTTTCAATATTGGGCCAAAGTTTGTATAGATCTTATAAAGGAAAAATCAATCCTAATAAAAAAATGCGAATAATTTCTGAAAGTGCACTAACATGTTTATGTGTTAGGGCCAATGATTTTGAAGTAAGTAATACAATCATTGGAGTGGTTACAATTTTGACATTACACACATAAACGTGGTAAAAGATGAAAAATCCTTCAAACAAAAACTGGAAAATTTTGTTTCACCGCACATTTTGTTAGAATCAGTTGCACAAAGCTCAAACGCAGGCATCAATAATTGAATTTCTCGAATAGGGGTGGATCACTTCGACCCTAAGCCCTCTATTAATTGCTAGAATTAATTCGTCCCCTCTATGTTAAAGGCAAACGTACAGAGGTAGAATAAAGCGGTTGGCTTAAATATTCGTTTCATTATAGGTAGATTTCGTATCATATATAAACATTTTTATGAAGCCCATTATTTAACTAGTTTCAGTTTTAGTGGTGTATAAGGTGGAAAACAGTAATTTAGAAGGCCCCTTGTAGTATAGCTGATTTATTACACTGCCAATTTTTATTGTCTCTTCAACAAGCTGAACGAAGACTGCGAAGTGATTAAAAGGAACAAAGATAAATTTATTCATTTTTCACTGTTGACTTTTTTTTTAACTTGGACTTATGACGAGAAAGACCACGGCCTCTACAGCCTTTTATTTTATCGGTTGTAAAGAAAATTGAATTAGGCTCCCAACTTGTGGAATTTTGTTAATTTATGGGCCACGCGAGTCAATTAACCAATCATTTAAATTGTCTGATGAGCCGCGATAGGCTGAACAAAATATTTTAGAATTCCTGAAAACGGGAGCAAAATTCCATGAAGTTATCAATATAATAGTTCTATCTTAGTTGTTTATTATTGGACGCGGAAGAGTCTCCGTTCAATTCCCATTGAGAGCCTTGTGATTCCTTGCGAGTCAGTTGCTTGTGAGTGAGTTAACTATCTAATAAAGTAGAAAATCAGTAGAGTAATCCATTTCTACTGTTTAGTTAGTTATTTAGTATATTTTCGAAGGAGTTCCATCGAGTGAGCGTTGTCCTTACCAGCCCTACGAGGGTGGGTTGGTAGGAGGGCCTAATCGCAATCAATACCCGGTCCCTGATGATGCTGACTCCACGCAATATACCGAGCAACTCTGCTACCTCTACTACAAATATTTAATTCTTTTCACTGAGGAATTTCACGTTATTGCAAGCTTGGCGCGCCTATGCTTGCAGGATATTTTTCTATTTTGACGCACGATGAAAGGAGCTCTTATATGTTTCATTATTTGTTGTTATAAGCTCGATACGAGGTGGTTTTCTTTTCCATATTGATCGAAAATTTTAAATAATTTAAAATGGTTGTTCATCGCATCCATAAATTATTGCATCGAACATGAAGTGCATTAAGTCTACCTTCGGATCTATCAATTACGCTTTACAATTTGTATATATTCAATAACGAAATAGAAGGCATCATTTTGTTTGAGATTTCGATAAGCTTTGAAATATTTACTTCGCAACTAACCAAGACCTGTCAGAAAATGAGTTTTTAATTCGCAATCTTAGCACCGAGCCTCCATAAATATCACTTCCCTATCGTATCGCATTGCATATCCATTTCACATACGAGCTATTGCGTCGCACAACGCGACACCAGAGGGTGTTACCCACACCCCTATGGCAGCTACATACACCCTTGCTACGATAAATATGCGCTTAGACAACTGTTTTGTTATACCATTTTGAGTCTTATTGCTCGAGCATAGAAAAGTTGGAATTTGTTTTGTTAAACGGAAAAGGTAAGATGGTCATTGTGTACATAGAGGGCGCGCCCCTCGCTGTCGCCGAACAAACATGGCGGCGGCTAACGAGGTTTTTGCGAGCGGCTCTCGTGAGCGATTTCGCGCCTAATTTGGACGCTGTACGCTGGAGTGTTTTACTTTATTTAGATTTACGTGTGTTCCGATGCGAGGTAATTTAGTAAGTAATTTAGTGTGGTACACGGAGATAATTTAGCACGAACTATGCTTTGAATTTGTTTAATAGGCTTTTTGTACTTACCGAGAACTTTGTAGAAGCAACACAATTGAAACAGTTAACTGCGAAGTTAATCATATGCAAATAAGATCAAGAAAAATATATTCGTGATCAACTAATCTTCTCTCTATATATAAAAGGAAAACGTGACTGACTGACTGATCTATCAATGCACAGCTCAAATCAGTGGACGGATCGGGCTAAAATTTGGCATACAGGTAGCCATTATGATGTAGGCATCCGCTAAGAAAGGATTTTTGAAAATTCCACCCCTAAGGGGGTAAAATAGGGGTTTGCGCGTGAAACCGCGGGGCGGTAAGCTAGTTACTGTATAATTGGCTAGTAAGGTATGAAATTCTAGAGCAAATAATTAGAAAAGGTAGCTACTCGTACTGTACTTCATATTCTATTAAATGTCCAAATTGAATACGATATTTCATTAGAAATTCAATAAACAATTAGCAAAATACAAAGCCTTGTTTCAGAGGTACCTAGTATATAGTTAGGTATATAGAGGGTAGAGCGTTAGTTTGGACAGAGGGACAATATTGATGCCACCGCCGTGGGCGACGTTCGGCCAGCTCAACCGCACTCGGCCCACGCCCAGGACACCCTCGCGGTCCTCCAGGTCCCTCCCCAAACAAAGACACATAATGACAAAACTAGTTATGTGTTTATGAGCAAACGTCTGAGAAACATCAATACTGAGTTATCTGTTACATGTCAGAGCGAAATGAATTTTGTGTGTGCTTTAGTCAGATTATAAACGAGTTTGATTTAGTTTGGAATATTTATGGAAAAGGATTTTTAGATCGCGGAAAATCGGACGAATTATATCTCATTCGCGTTAAAATGGGAAACGAGGCGTAGTTCATGATGCCATTGTTTTAAGAATAATAACTTATGAAGGGAGAGATTTTTTTCATGACTTTATTCGGGGTCTTACGCCCACCTTTTTATTCCAGAATTTTGATCACCTTAGGCCAAATTATCACATACCGCAGCGAAATATATATATATACTATCGCAGGCTTGTCTAAGGAATAATACATTGAAGATTGAAAATAAATCAGAGGAACACTTCAAAATATGGCAGTAACCACCCGAACCCTATGCAATTGTGTTGCGCAAAGATTTTTAATAACAAAAACCAACTTATCAAACGGAAGAAGCTGTTGAGTCCGTCGACCAACGCTAAGAGACCTGTACACCTAAACATAGTAAAGAACAGGGAAGGTCAAGAATCGATGGTTATATCCACAAATAAAATCGACAAAGAGGATCGTTAAAAAGAGCATTGAGTTCCAACAAAACATTATTAAATCTCATTTCTACAAGGATAAAGATATTTCGAACTGTGTTGTATACATTGTGTTGTGAATTGTTGGGTGCTTTAGCGCCCTTTCATCGAAGTACACTCGCATATTAATAATTTAAACAGTTTGTGTAATTCAAAAGGTGGTGATATGATTTGTATTGATTGCCATAGGCAAGATGTTTAGGATTAACTTAATATTTTCTCAAAGGGATTTATTTCGATAACTCGCTATTTTTTCTTTTACTTTTGCTGCAAATTGCAGATTTATTAAAGTAGTTATCCCCGCGGTTTCAGCCGCGTGTTCAGGATAAAAAGTAGCCTATTCGTTCCTCTCCATACCATAGGCTATCTGCGTGCCTTATTTGATATATAATGGAACACTTATGGAAGTATGGATAGTATATTTATGGACGAAAATGACCATGACATATTTCATCTAATAATTTCAAGGAAATCATTAAAAAAAAGTATGTAAATCTTAGAAAGAATCGTAACATTGCATCAGTCTTCAAAAATTTTGAACAATAACAAATACCTATAGCTGATCAAACTTAACATTTTAATACAGGAAGAAGAATTTAACTTTAATCCCACGAATTGAATCGGTTAATGAATAGAAATAAACCTTCCAAACACACATTGCATAATCCACATACATTGGCGCATGTATTGAACAATACAGTTTTCAGTGCCGAATTGCCGTGGTATTGTCGCATCGTTCCGAACGATTAGCCCCAAGCGATGACAATGCTGCAAAATAGGATGAAAATGTCAAAATACAATCTCTGCTGACAATCTAAATTCACCACATACAATTTGACTTACAAAATTAAACCTTAACACAAGCTATTAAGATCCAAGCAACGTGATTATACAAGTTTGTGGAGATGCTAAAGTATCCATCAATGCCACAATAGGATTTATCTCAAGTAACACTAGAACTTGTGCCGATATCATTTACTTTTTTTTAAAGTAAATCGCGTTCATTCATGTTTAAGTAATAACAATTGATATGAGGTGTATTTCGGTGATTTTTTTGTTTACTATTGTTAGATTGTAAGCAGGAAGATGTTGTTTTGCGCAACATGAATTTAAGATGCAGAGGTTAGAAATAATAAGTAGACAAGGATTGGTGATATTTTTATGGTATTAAAATTAGTTTTTTTTTATTATTATTTATATTTGCTGAAATGAAAATCATATTCAATTTAAATAGACTAATAGATAGTTAGCTTAGGCATAACACAATCTCTATTAATATTGTAAATGCAAAAGTGAGTCAGTCTGTATGCTACGTTTTCGAGGATTAACTACCGAGCCCATTTCGATTAAACTTGGTGCAACCTGGAGAAGACCATAGTATACTTTTTATCTCAGGAACTCAAGTAAAACCGCGGGGCATAATAGCATAAAAACTGATTTAACTGAGGAAATTCAAAACTAAAACAATCCCATTCAATTAACGACTATTAATCATCACGCCTTTTTTTCGTATACTAATCGAATGTACGTAATCCCTGCTCTAGTGCTCACTGTAATCGATTATGAAGAAAATATTAAATTAAAAATAAATTATACAAGTATAAGCAGTACGCGACTCTAGAGTTTTCAAATGCGACAAATCTCGTAGGAGCATCTTACCCACAAATAATTGGCCTACCTCTACTTGCCTGAGGGGATTTTCGGATTAAACTTTATTACAATTGAAAAAACTATTCTACCAGCTTTTGTTGCAATGTGGCAGCATTGTCCGCGGCAATAGACTATTTGTGTTGGAAATTGTGATATCTTATGTCGGGGATTTGCAATCCTTTTTGACGCATGGATCGAACGCCTGCTCCTTTTTAATTTTTAGTTTTAATACTGAATCTAGATTTTAGTTTCATTCATACAATTTAGGATGCTTCTAGTATTACCAGTCTTAAAACAGTAAGCATACATGTTTGATCTAGGTGCTAACATCATTTAGCAAATTAAAGAAGCAACGATTTAAGCTTAGTTATTTTTTTCAATTTCTTTCTACTGTTTATTTCTTGCAGTAAATAATCAGTAACTCGTCCAGCCGACGTCAAGTAGTGGGGGGGGGGGGTACAGGAAATTGATTCGCTTGTTAGGCTCTCGACGTCAGTCACACTCAAGGGGGACCCATGGGACTAAGAGGTGGGTAAGTACCGAGACTGTAGATAGGGGCTCATCGCGCTTCATGGATTACAAATAATAGTTTTTTTTTATTTTTTGCGTTTTCTACATTCAATGTTGCCATGTTTCAATTATGTACAAAATCATGTAGCGAGACGAGTTCCATTTTCGTTCTCGTCGTCGCTTCATCAAATATAACGCAGCCTGTTTTGCCCTCTTAATATTTCCACATACTTAAGTATTTCAGTAGAATGAAAAATTCTTAAGTATATTTTTCCCATACACAATAAGAATGAGAGATCTTGATCGTTACATGCCGGAGGCAAGAGCTTAGACAGCCCTGTACCTAAGGACAGTGTCTGAGAGTTTCCGCAATTTCTCATCCAGACTTATTGCTTCAATTGAGTGGGTTATGCCTGTTATGTCATATAATGGGTACGATATTATTTGAACGTGTTAGAAAGATATAGAAACTTGTGTTTCATCAATACAGTAGTCCTGATCTAAAATAATTTCAAAAGTAAAAACCATGATTTAAAATTAACTTACAGACTCGTATGTCGACATCAAAACAAACAATTCTGGAATTAATTTAATTACCTTAGTGACTAGAGTGTACTTAATTAGGTAAGTAGTTACTCATAGTGGCACATATACCTTTACAATAATGCTTGGATTTAAGTCCGTTCTAATTTACAAAAGGGTTATTTATACAATCCCAAGCCACTCCATGTCATTGTAAAATGTGACGTGGATCACAACAAGCGACAACGCCCCTGCGTCGTTTGTCCTCCCAAATAAATAGCATATATACCTACTCAGTTTTACATCTAAACATCAAAGACATATGATGTTGACACTAAGCGCTATTCGTGTCACATTCCCCTCTTTTGTCCCTTTTACAATATCTTAATTCACACCCCTAGCGATTTAAACTAATCATGCAAAAAACACTTTCAACTCGACGCAATAAAGCTTGTTTTCTAGTGACTGAACAACGCACGTGGCTCTTTTGATATGCTAAATCGTTAATAGGAAACATCCGAATTTCAACTCACACAGTAAAAGTTTAAAATTCAGTTTCATGTGTATCTGAGCCTGTTTATTAGGGGTGTGTATAGTGAAAATCAGTGTTAAGCACAGGGTTGTCGGTACGCTTTGTAATTAATACATGGTATGACGCCATTGATATGCCAAATTGCCAATTGTGATCGTAACAAAGCATTCTTTTAAAAGGGTGCTTCAAGATTATTGCAACGGCTATTTGCAGTTAGTTTTTATAGTCATATAAATAAGTTCTATTTTTAATTGCACTCAGTATAATGTTATATGCTTTGTGTTATTGGGTAAAAAAATCTTATTAGTTAAGTATGGATTAAAATATCGGTCCTTATTAATATATCTTCTATATCAATCTTTACAAATTTCCGCGGCATTTAAGAAGTAAAAAAGTTTTGTTTTCAATTTACGAGATATTGCCCGCATATGTAACCTGTACCTCTGCTGGAGAAAGATTAGATCAGGCAAGTCAGTCATAGTAATTCTTTGGCATATTTTGACTTTGTATGCCATTAAAATTGAGATGTAGGAGTTGCTCGACCAATTAAAATTGATTATCTCTCAAGAGTTCGACAAAGGTCGAAGTGGGTAGAAGTGCTACTGTACTGTACCCACGCCTAAGAATTTATTTTAAGTACCTACTTAACCTTTTTCTGTGCTCAATACTTTTAGTTAAAAAGGGGTTACCTGTTACAAGCCTTATTTATATGTAAAATGATTTTGTAAAATTTTATTTTACGCTGTTAAATAAATAAAATTAAAATACTTATAGCAAATCATGACTTGTCACGTATTATTGGCTATGGACTCGTCATTTGCATCTACTCCAGAATCTTGTGCGCAATTTCATTGAATAATATTTCAAAACGATATGTAGTAGCAGACTCCCAGGGATCGAACCTACGCACGATGTCTGGATCTGTAAAGTAACCGCTCGACCACAAAGGCGATTTTCATTGTGTAGCTATAGCCTTAGCAAAAGTTCCAAATAATGTTTGCACCCTCTGACAGATGGCACTGTAATCCAAAGGACAAAGGAGGCGCTCGTAATTTGAATTTTCGTACACATTAGTTCACCCATAAGATCATAGATGGCGTTAAATTTAGTAATGTAAAGATCTTATTGGAAATATAAATTGCATTAAAATATTATGATTTCTTAAGCAAAAGTGGATTAAAATATTTTAATTTTATGGAAAAATGCGCAAAAAAGAGCAAACTCGAGGTTTAAAATTTTAAACTGTTAAATATTATTTCATCGTACATGGCCTTCGAATCAACTCACACTTGCACCGTTCGAATCTAAGCTTTGTCATTTTTAGGATTCCGTACCCGAAGGATCCAAACAGAGCCCTATTGCTGTCACTCACGTGTCCGTCTGTCCGTCGTCTGTCACATAGGTCTTCAAATTTTCACAGTATAAGCATTTAGGTACTCCATCGAGTGGGGTATCGTTTTTTAGAACTCGTTGTGTAGATATATACTGTAATTTTTGTTTAAAAAAATATTGGACAACAAAGGAATGAGAACCCACCAAAGTTTTCTTTTTAATTCTGTTATGAAGAATTTTTTAACTTCCCATTGACATTAATTGAAATTTGGTGATGATGTTTATTATTACGTATATTTTACTAACACATATACATTGATAAATGGAGCACGAGTCCAATTCGTACTTGGCCGGTATTTTTTTTTGCAGAACAATATTTATTATGCAGATTATACTGGGTGATTTTGTTATCACTGGCAATACTTGCAAGGTTGGAAGTACTCATCAAAATTAACAACTTTTATTATGGGACTAACTGTGAAATCATGAAAAAATTATCAGCTGTTCCATACAAAAGTTCAATACCTACTCGACCAAAATGTATGAAGCAACCATATTATTTGACGCGATATCAGAGTTAGCCCTATAATAAAAGTTTTTCACATTGATGAGTACTTCCACCCCTGCAAGTATTGCCAGTGATAACAAAATCACCCTGTATAGCAACTAATTCACTGATGATCTATTTTACAGAGTAAGATTAGCATTTTTTAATGTGAAGAAAAACATATTTAAATCTATGACCTGTTTGTTTGTAGCTAGCACAATAAAGGATCATAAACGCGATAAACCTAAAAAAAACCAAAACTGATTTTCATACTGTTTTCACTAATGGACGAAGTGATTCGTGACGAAGGTATAATAATATACCTGATTCATTATAGATTTTGTGTAAATTGACTGAAATATGAGGATGATTATTAGCCGCGTAGTAGGTATTTGCTTTTTTTTTAAAATAAATGGTGTAGGTATATGCTCTGCTAACCGAGCGAAGCCGGGGCGGGTCGCTAGTGGATAATAATATTATTATTATCAAATTATTACGTACAAATCTTGAACAAAAATTATAAAAGCGTTACGTCTCTGCCATTTGGTTCCGCTACTTCACGTTCGATGGCGTTAGTAGTAGTGATCCGTAACATAGAGAACTTTTAGTATTTACTAAGTATTCATGTTTCTGTTGTACTACAACGATAATTAGTTAACTAAAATACTATAATGACTACTTCTATTATATTTCTTAGTTTAGCATTGCATGACAAAAATCTACTAAGTAAGTAAGTATGTATTTGCAATAATTCTAATCAGATTAGTTTTAGTTGACCAATCCTCGATCATTTAATAATCCTCAATATATTATTACTAGCTGTCCCGGCAGACCTTGTTATGCCCTATTTCTCTAAAACAAAGTAACATTGATTTTTTATGTTAATAGGTGCCCCGACAGATTTCGTTCTGTCTAACGCGCCTTTGTTTTGTTTTAATTGATGTCTAATGTTTGACAGCTGGGGACAGAGTGGTTTGTTTTGGAAAAGAAAATTGTTGTTTTTACTATTTTCCTCGTATTATTTACTTTTTTTCTCTCCATAAAAACCTTCCTCAGACTTCATCAAACACATCAAAAAGAAATCAGCCAAATCGGTTCAGCCGTCCTCGAGCTTTGCGCTTAGCAACACATTTTGCCATTCATTTTTATTTATATAGATAGATTAGTATTAGTTCGAAAATACTATGTAATACTATGTTGGTAACACAATAAAATTTCAATGAATACTCTAGAGATCTCTTTGAGTGAATTTTGCTAAGTGCTGTATAAGTCACCGCCCTTGAATACTTTAAAGAAATTAGAACACGCAACAATTAGGAAATATTCTCTCTTTAGTATCAAACAATTAAAATTAAATACTAATAACCTTATTAAATAAATAAATCTTTATTTGTTCCAAAACAACGCATGCAAACAATCATAATCAATGTTAAAAAAAGAGCTGCACTATGTCCAACTTGACACTAAAAATTCCAAAACTTCTTGATAATTTGACAAACAATTTCATTGACAGTTAATACAATAAATTCTGAAACTTTTTTCAATACAAATAAGGTCAAAAATCGTACGTTCACTAACGCAAAGATTATCGTGTATAAGTACCGACATGAAAATATAAAAACTGTCTTTATCAGTTATTAATAAATTGTGAATAAATAATTATTGCACTGAAAATTAATGATAAATTTACGATGAGAGTGAAATTAACATGAGAGTTGCACAGAAAAATTAATACGTATAACAGTCACTGCTACGATTGATACACAAATAAAATTGGCAATTAAAAAAAAATCGCGATGGAAAAATAGGGGTTGATCGTAGAGGTTTTAATATAATATTTTTTATTCTAAGTCATGACAAATTAAAAATAAAAATCTTGCCAAAAAAATTAAAGTTTATAATTAACAAATAAAAAATAGGGGTTGATCGTAGAGGGTTGAAAATTTATTTTTTAGTGCTGTATCATAAAAAAATAAAAACAAAATTTTTTATCTAAAAAATACAAATTTTGGGGTGGTAGGACTAACCTTAACATTTAGGGGGATGAAAAATAGATGTTGTTCGATTCTCAGACCTACCTGATATGCACACAAAATTTCATGAGAATCGGTCAAGCCGTTTCGGAGGAGTTTAACTACAAACACCGCGACACGAGAATTTTATATATTAGAAAAATAAATTATTATTATTTTAGAAAACTATTTAAATAAATAAAAAGTGTAGACGAAAAAATTATCTAAAAACCACGATACATTATTATTTTTTTACTAGCTTCCGCCTCGTGGTTTCTCCCGCATTCCCGAGAGATCTTATGTTTTCCCGGGATAAAAAGTCGATAAATGGACTATCCAACACTAAAAGATTTTTTCAATTCGAACCAGTAGTTCCTGAGATTACCGCGTTCAAACAAACAAACTCTTCAGCTTTATAATATTAGCACAGTCTATGTCTGCACCGTCGACCAACGGACACGTAGACAGAGCAATCGTGCGGGGCTTGCGGGGTGAGAGGGGCGGTAGCGAGCCCAGCTCCATTGGGACACAATTGAGCAATTACGAATGGCCACTTTTAGTGGCCTATGGATTGGATTTTTAGCCTATGGCCAAAAAAGTATTAAAAAACCGGCCAAGTGCGAGTCGGACTCGCGCACCGCGGGTTCCGTACAAATTTCGTCCATCGTTCGTCCATCGTTCGTCCATCACGGGAAATGCACAATTTTATTTATTTACCTTATTTGAGGTTGGTGCCAATTAAGCTAGACCTCTAAATTGTATCAGCGCCCATACAACTCAGAGGCGTAACTATGTATGTATGGGAACACCCTTTAATTTTCAACTTTTTTATATTTTGGAATTTTTCCTTTATTTGTATTATAAGACCTTGCATTTTGACAAATTCCGTGATTCTAGGTCAACGGGAACTACCACAAAACAAATAAAAGGGCAAAAAAAAATTGTTCGCGTTTGTTGTATGGGAGCCCCCCTTAAATATTTATTTTGTTTTTAGTTTTTGTTGTTATAGCGGCAGAAACAGAAATACATAATTTGTGAAAATTTCAACTCTCTAGCTATAGCGGTTCTTGAGATACAGCCTGGAGACAGACAGACGGACGGATGGACAGACGGACAGACGGACAGACGGATGGACAGACGGACAGACGGACGGACGGAAAGACAGCGAAGTCGAAGTAGTAATAGGGTCCCGTTTTTACCCTTTGGGTACGGAACCCTAAAAATGAGTTAAGTATCCCTTATCTCTGAATTTTACGAGGCAAAAATCTAAAATAACTCCTACTTATATATTTCTTGTAAAATAAAGATAATTATCTACTATACTACAAAAACTAAATAAAGTTTTCAGATTTAACAGTTATTGAAGAATTAAAAAAAATACTATTAAATCTGTGGCTAGTCAAAATAGATTTAGGTACACATAAAACAATGATACAAAAAAAATGGTAGTGTTTTATAAGGTATCCCTAAGTTACTTTTATTTGGCTTGAATAGACTTACCAGCCGCCATGGCTCAACAAAAATGAGTTACAGAACTAAAAACTTATGTTGGTTTTGCCATAACCGTACGGAGCCCTCTGAGAGAGAGTCCAACGTGTACTTGCTTATTATTGAAGGTGTCAAGGTAGAGAGATTCTTGTGGGTTTTTTGTATGATGCACCAACAAACTTTTAGGTGCGAATATGTATTGACGACCAACAATTATTTTTTTGTGTGATGAAAATTAATCAAACTTTAAATTGAACAATGAACAAAACAAAACAAGCCATAATGGGAATAACCAATTCATTTTTTGATTTGTAACCACTAAAAGAAGTTTTCCATCGCCCGTAAAATAAATCTACAATCAGATGGTTTCCACTAAACTGCCGTCGCATATTTACATTAACGACCTAACCGAGGACAATTTAAAAAAAATACACACAAAACAACGCAGACAATACTAATTCGTAAACAAAACCGTCCTAAAACGAGTCACGAAACAAGTAATGCCGAACGCCCATCATATTAATAGATTGACGTGCTCACAACTGTAAAATTACCATTCCGAATATGATTCGAGAAAAGACCTTTTAAAAAATAAAAAAAGACAAATAGCTTCGTTGCAGCGAACGATTAGGGGCGTAAGCGCCGGTGTGCACGAAACGACCACGTCATAAACATAATTTTAATGAGTTGTAAATTAGTAGAATATAAAAAAAGCTATCCATAAATGTTCTTATTGAAGGAAAGTAGGAGACCAGGGCAACCTAACATCCTGTACCTACCTAAGTGTTATAATAATAAAAATAAATTAATTACAATTTCAGTTTACTTTACTTAAGAACTAGCTTCCGCCCCGCGGTTTCACCGGCGTTCCCGAGAGATCTTATGTTTTTCCAGGATAAAAAGTAGCCTATAGCCTTCCTCGATAAATGGGCTATACAATCCAACACTAAAAGAATTTTTCAATTCGAACCAGTAGTTCCTGAGATTAGCACGTTCAACGAAACAAACAAACAAGCAAACTCTAAAGTCAGGCTCAAACGTTACATATACTATAACTGTATTCTTGTAGTGGCTGTAGTAAAGGAGTTATCAGAACAAAATTACTGGGCATTTTATGAACCTTAGAAATATGGATACAATTACTAGTCAATTAATAACTAAATATTTATATTTAAAAAAATCTGATGCATAAATAGGTATATTGGAAGAAAGCAATATAGACATAACTACGACAAGAGGAAGACCGAAGAAGTGATGGATGATTTAAGCAAAGTACGATGATAGTGAATGCTGAGGTGGAAAGAAGGCAAATAGTATAAACCTACCTATTTATATTGAGCTGACCCCAAATGAGATCAGGAAAAGCACAGGTTGTTTTTACTGTATGTGCAGCTGCCGGAACACACTAGTGAGCTTTGCTTGGCGACAGATTTAGATGCAGCCAGCCAGTCGGGTATTACAAAGTACCTTACTACTGTTCTATGGTTTCCTCACGATGTTTTCCTTCACCAAAAGCTCATTGTAGGATTCGAACCCACAACTTTCGTCACGGTATTCAACGTCACTACCCAGTGGTAGCTCAGTAGCGGCTAAGTATTGTATTTTTGCACTAATATTATAAAATTAATACTAATTAATACGAATCTAAGCTAAACTAACTAAATTTAGGATAAAAGTCGGTAGAAGCAAAGTTAGTGATCACGCGACAAGTAGCTCCAGTAAGTTTATTTACGACCAACCGGTTTTAAACTGATTTAACTGTTCAGTTTCACTTTAACGAATCAGTATTTGGATCTATTTTGAACGAAAACACGCGACTATCGTGTCACAAATGTCGTAAATTCTTTCTAGGTTCACAAATATGAAAATTAAGTTATTGCGCTATTAATACTGATATTGTTTGGAAATTTAAGTCTAAGGTCATCCGAATACCAGACTAATTCAATAATATTTGATTCGATTAAAGCTTTCGAACGCTTTATCAACAAAAAATCAACAGCTTGAGATAACCATCATATCGCTAAGATAAAGTTTTTATAGCTATCGATAAATTCTATCGAGATATCGGGACGCCACGCGGCTCGGTAAGAATATTTATAACAGGAGTCAGGTAAATTACTATCGAATGATCGCATCAGGCCATAATCGAACGAGTTTTTATTTTTATTCCACGGTTCACAAAGTAAATGTCTGTTTAAATATTCAAAATTTGCCTACCCCTTTTATTGTCACGTCACGGAGCTACTTCCGTGCTCGATAACCCTACGACTAAACATCAAACGTTAAAAAGTAGTGCGAGTTTTAATGCCCCAAGAAAATCAATATAGTTAGCAGGTAGGACGAATTATTTATTTGAACATAACTAACTCTATTTGGGATTTGGAAGAAATGTGGGTGCAAAATTATGGGCGATATAAAAGCTGTTAGTCATTTTATCCATTTAAGATCTTTTCGGTAAAAAAAAAAAACAGATGTATGTAGACAATTTCAAAAAATTTTGCGGCACACCGATTTATTTATCGACGGTAGTGCACCGCCCTCCTTTGGCAGTTTTCGCACGGTGCGGTGCGCGGTTTTTGGAAATTCCAAAGGTTTATAGACAAACAGCTAAGTTGTCGTGGAAGTAGGTAAAATAATTGACTGCTGAAAAGTAATTATTTCTTTCGTAATATGCTTTTACTCTAATACACGTACTAGATCTCCAAAACAACTGGGCATATTTTGAATTGGAATACACATCAATCATTCGTATAAGACATATCGAATAGAGCGAAGGACATGGTATCGTTCGATACAGCTCTGAAAAACGCCTCGCCTCGCCTCGCGGACCATTAGCATATGTGGTCCAACACTATACACACGTAATGGGATGTTTTACCATGTCGCCTGCTTCGCCGCCCGCGTCTGTTTAACATAGTTCATGCGAGGAAACTAGGGTTTTTGTGTGAACACGACTGAGGCTGGATTTATTTCGTCGACGTAATGTCGATGTTGAGGGTTAACATACACGACAGTTGTTTTTTTAACTGCATTGCAAATCGTTGCTACTTTAATTAATAGAATTCTCTTTTGATTTGAAATCTGTTGCGTGTTGTGTTGTAATGGTGGTTTAGAGAAACGGTAAAATCGATAGCTTCCTCCTGGTTCGGTAGTCTCCTATACCGAAAGCGACACCCAAATCACCCCAACTATCGCCAAACACCCGGAAACGAACGGCGAAGGGTATGATCATCGGCGCTACCGCTACGTATAAATTTCTATGCAAATGAACCGGTGAAGAGCGACGTCGTGGCAATAATCGGCCGGGCGGTGTCGTAAATAACGTTTACGACGCGACGACATCGGCGGCAACCCTTGCCAGCGAATTAACGCGACGCGGGAGGTACCGATGCTACAGTGATAAACTCATATGAAACGGGTAAGATCGCCCGAGCGCGAGCATAGGGCCGACACAGTGAAACACTCACGCACATAAATCTGTACGTAGATCATGTAATTTTATTGCAATCAGTATTCATTCGAAACAACCTTTAAATAAAAATAAATATTGCAATTTTGAAAATTATTCCATTTGTAAAAGCACTGTTTGCATGTAGTTATAATTAGAACGTATAAAGTAATCGGAAAACCGCAATACAGAACCGGTTCCAAAATGAAACGAACTGAAATTTATTGCAACAAACTTACGTAATAGACCAGCAGATCTTATTTGTATGAAATGAAATGAAATGTATTTATTTGCCTGAGACATGGTTGATGGGATCTTACAAAAATATTATGTTTCGTCAGATTATTGCAATTTTTTTTTTTTAAATAATAATACCTTATAATTAAAATTTACCTACAAACTAAACAATCCATTATGCTATATTATTACAATGAAATATGTTAACATTTCGTTTAAAATAATCAGCAAGACACCACATAAATTTTCCATAATGTAATTAGTTGCATTCAAATTGAAGCTGAAATTTAAGATCTTCTATATCTATATGTAAAGCATTTTCGCTCGGAGGCTGTAGTGTCAATACATCCTTATGCCGGCTCTGAACGTACTTACACATGCGATGCAAATTAGGCTAATTGACATTAAGATTGAGAGCAAGAGACCACAGGAGCCGATTTATCGATGCGGTGTAGTGGATGCAAAGAGGTGTGCCATAATAGCACAGCCGCCATGTACATTTCCAGGATACATTAAGATGGAGATTAAGCAAAAATGCACCTGCAGCACCAGCATTCATTGGATTTACTCAAATATGGGCGGGATGATATTTATTAGGATAAACCGCCGGCAGCGGCTACTTGCTTTTCAGTTATGCCGTACTCCATAATGGACTATGGGCGTAAGTAGTTGCCACTGCACTTCTTTTTTGATGGCAAAATTAAACCCTTTACGTATTCGTTACACGATTGTAGATCTTCCAATTAAAGTCTCTTACAAAGTTGGCACCGAGGACTGCAGAGGAGTTGTAAATAGAAATGGATTAGTTACTAAAATACATTGGTGTTATAGAAACTGTCAAGATAGTATGTATTTTAATAAATAATCATAATTAATGTAACATGTAGATATAACTACGCAGAAATTAAATCGTCCATTCATTTACGTAGCGACGACACGGAGCAAACGCATTGGAGATTACGAATTCTAATTCAATTTAGCAAAAGGGTTGCCATCTACGCGGAACGAAAAACGGCGGGAAAAAGTAAAGGGAGAGAAGGGAGAATGGAAATTCAAAGACATGTCTAGGGGCGGGAACGCGTCACGTCGCATGCGGTTTTCGGTACGTAAGGTAATTGATGCGTTCGGGATTAAGACAGCTTTTTAGGTGTCGTGGAGAGAGGGTTCAAAGAATTCGAACCAGGAATTCATAGGTGCTGCAAAGGTGAGAATGATTAATGGATGTTCTTGTTGGAGTAATGATTTTTAATAGTGGAGGAGTGTAATCGATTTTTCAGGCTATGCTGTGGCGTCGCAAGCTCTTAATATACTTACTTGTTATAACTTTCGCAATTCGTACGTTCATATCTATACATATAAGTAAGGACATATTTTGTACAGCAAGTTTGTTTTGAGCTGGCAAAACAAAACAAGTCATCGTGTGCAATTACAAATGAAAATGTTTGATTTAAAACCATGGCAGTTTTGCAGCGCTGCCGAAAGTTTTCCTAATGCCGATTTTCGTGTTACTGATTTAACAGTCAAAACTAAATTCGCCTGCACTCACGATTGAGACGTCAAGCCCCATGACACGAAGAAAATTGGGCGCGAAATTTTCGTGACCGAAATGCTTCTGGCGAATGCTGTCACCCGCCAAAACCATATGGCTTGCGGTCGGCGTTTCTCACTAAACGTCGTGAGCTTTTAAAAAGTTACCCGAAATGTTGCAAAGTTTAATCAAACGTAAACTCGCCAGGTTTTTTCATTTGACATTTTACAGTTTTGTGGCGAAGGTTTAAACATGAAACTGCTGATACAAATGTTTTATTTGTGCCATTAAATTTGTAACAGTGGAAATCTATACCTGCCCATTAAGTACAATATTTTTGGCATATTTCGGTAAAAGCCTAAACGGCAGCATGAGAGTTGGAAAAAAATTCAGTTTTTCCAACTCTCATGCTGCCGTTTAGTAGCATTACTTCTGAAAGTTCAAAGTTTATCATTTCTCTCTAAATTATACTTTTAGTTTAGAATATTCATTTACAGAGGTAGCTGTGAGGTCTCGGTGTTTATTATTTGGTCATCATTATGTGCTGCAATACGAGTGTCTATAATTGAACCAGTATAAAACTCTTCTACGATACTCGTTTCATGTAATGTTAGAGCTAAAATAGAATTAAGAGACTGCATATTTAAATCATCATCATCATTACCACCTCAGCCGCAAGACGTCCACTGCTGGACATATGCCTTATGTAAAGGTCGTCGGATTTTTTTTATGCTGCCCTATTGGAGATCCTTAGGGGAGGCCAAATAAGGGAGGATAAATAAATACAAATATCCTGGGACATTCTTCACATACGCCTATCTAATTTCAAACTAAGTTGGGCTTGTAAACTAACTAGCTGATATACTACTTTTCTAATTTTAAATATATAGTTATATAGATAATTACACCCAGACTACGGACAAACGCAGATGTTCATGCACACAAATGTCTGCCCTAGGCGGCCTAATCGAACCCACGACCTGTAGCATGATATGTAGGGTATCTTAACAACCACGCCAACAGGCACGTCATGGATTGGAATGCATTGGACATTTGGAAAGGAGTTGCTCTTTCGGGTTTTTAGATACATAAGTATGGTTGTATTATGTATAATTATCTTTTTCTTATGAGCATAAGTGTTAACATAGCATGTCGAACGTAATGTTTCTCCATAATTGATAGTCGTCAGTCCATAGATAACGACTACATGAATAATACTTACAAAAAAAATGCCAACATAACGGGTGCGAAATAATTAAGACCACTTAATAAGCAATTACATTATGAATCATCAATAGTGCATTTCACATGAACAGAATATATTAACAGGTACTTAGAGGAATATTAACACTGGTTATTAACATGCACTGCGATGATGTTGTCCTTTTAAATTAAAATAACGTTCATAAAAAGCGGTATTTTCTATCCGGCTGTTCGGTGTCCGTTAATATGCTTATAGGTCTAGCTAGAACATACTACTCGAGTCGTATGTATGACAGGTTTGAATGATAAAGTGCAGTGACGGAGCAGGAGGAATTTCGTCCAATGACCTTAATGCACATGAACAGACCACTATAAGATAAGGTTTAGAAACTGTCATCGCATTTGTGCGAGCGCAACGGCGATATACAGGTTGATGTTTTTATCACTGGCTATACTTGCAGGGGTGGAAGAACTCATCAATATGATCAACTTTTACTATGGGACCAACTCTGATATCGCGTAAAATAAAACGGTTGCTTCATTCATTTTGGTCAAGTAGGAAGAATTTTTATGTATTTTTTTTTGTATGGAACAGCTGATAATGTTTTCGTGATTTCATAGTTAGTCTCATAATAAAAGTTGTTCATATTGATGAGTACTTCCACCCCTACAAGTATTGCCAGTGACTCAAAAGTCACCCAGTATTTGCTTTTTGCAAGAGCGACGACATAGACAAGTAGGTACCTAATGACAGTAATTGTACGAAATTCTTCCTGATCATTATTTTAAAAGATAATGGACTAGACGTATCTTTATCAAATACTCTTTGCACTTTTAATTTAAGTATATAGAAATTATATAATTGTTCTACAATTCCCCCAAAGGATTCTGTTAACATGAAATTGCAATCAGGAAACGTTTCGCAATAAAGCGCCGATAAGTCAAATAATTAAGTTTATTTCGGTCCTATTTCGAAATTAGTCAAGTTTAGAATTTTCCAAGTAACCGGTAGGTATCGTAATGACGTAATTTATTGAGTTGCCGAACTAGTTCTTCGTGGGGAAATATTTTACTGTCTACTACGTACGACGGCACTGTGCTCGAGTGTGCACAACTTTTGGTGTAAAACTGCATTACACTAACGGCAACATTCTATAGCGATAAGGGTGTACGTGAAAATTCTACTAAACTTTTTAACCGACTGAAACAAAAAGAAGTTTTCTTTTCTTCAAAGGTATTTTTACTTATGGAATTTTGGGTAAGTAATCAAAATAATTTTTATCAATTGTTAAAGTTACAATCTCTGTCTAATAGAAGATGGTGAATAGAAGTAGGTATATTCATTTATTTTTTATACAGTAACAAACATAATCTAAGTGTGTAAAGTATAGAAAAAATAATACGCGACATGACATTCCGATTATAACGCTATCAGACTAATAGTTTAGGATAACCAAAAATTTTACAAAGAATTGGTGAATTTTTTTTTTTGCGACAGTAAAAAAAAAAAATATTCTTGACATATTATTTTAATTCATCTGGGTGTAACTGGTGAGACGTAAGTGGACAGCACCCGCACAATACAATGTATGGTAAATGAAAGTTATTCAGCCAGCCAAGTAGAAGTCAAATGTACCTAATTCATAATATTGCTAAAATAAAAAAAGAATATTCAGCTCCGTGCTTCTTCAAATATGAAATAGGATTGCATGCAACAAATGCATTCAGTATTGGTGAAGCGCAATTTTCGTGTTAGGCTGTTGGTGATTGTCGTGCGACAGTCGCTGCATGATTTATATGCAACTGCTTGTTGGCCTACCAGCCGTTTGTGCACACGCGAACACTTGTGAGCAATTGACACTTTTTGAAAAATATCCTAGCACATTACCAGTTATCACGTGAATTCTTTGTCACCACATTTTACAACACGGAACATTGATACTGATGACGTAAATACCAATCATTTTTAGGGTACCGTAGTCAACAAGGAACCGTTATAATTTCGCCATGTCTGTCTGTCCGTCTGTCCGCAGCTTAGCCCAGACTCTTACACACTAATCACGCCGACAAAATGGTAAAATAAAAAATATGTGTGGTACTCGGGGACTGCCGCGGTAAAGCTATTGCATAGCATTTTATATCAACTTATGCAATTATATATATATACTCGTCTCGATCCGTGCGAGCTTAGTACAGTCGTACCATATACATACACGTTAAGCGAACGCTCGGCCGAGCTACATGGTAGGCGGAGTGTTAGGTTTTATTTTCGTTACGGAATTTCTTGATTCGGTCGCTGCGCTCAAAGCCCGCTATAAAAGCTATGCAATAGCTTAACAACGCGAAACAAAAATAATAGGCTGTCAATAAAGGCTCATTTACACACTGAGAACACTGTGTCATCTCATGATTAGGCTGTATGGGCTAGAACCTTTTGCCTTCCTTCATTTTTTTAGGGTACAGGAGGTACCACACGTAAAGTGGGGATGTTTTTTTATTTCTCGTGTACCCCATGGTATTGTTGGATAGGTCTTTCAAAAATATTAGGTTTGTGAAATAAATTTTTCGATTCAGGGATTTGTTTGTGAAATATTACGCTTTAAAGTGTCCCCTCTGCCAACTAAATGGTTGTGTTTGGATATGTGAAAAAAATCACGGTAGTAGTATATACGAAGTTTAAAGGAAAACTATCACGGCTAAGTAGGCTTTACAAGTTTACGAGTAGTAGTCGACCAATTTATAAAATGTACTTGGATAAGTAAAAAGTTCGTACAAATTCCATTGAAAATTATTAGGGTTTTTCTTAATAATGTTGTTAGTTGTGTAAAACAGGTAGTAACTTAGTCCACATTATTGTGATGGGCAACTACGGAACCTTACATTGCGCATGGCCCGACACGCACTTGGCCGGTTTAAAATATAGTATAGTGTAGGCATCCCAAATGGTTATTTATACATACCATTTAATTTCAGTCAGACTTCCTTTTATTGTTTTTTTTTTGTGAAGTTGTTAATGTTCAGAAGAATAACAAAATGTTAAAAAATTGATAATTTTATTATATTATCGTCAATAGCAATAATTTATGAATGAGTCATTGCTTAATTGTATGCTAAATAATCTAAAACAAACTTGTTTTTAACCTATTTCAAGAAAGGAGGAGGTTCTCAATTCTCATTTCTAGTTTTTTTTTTTTTTTACGCGATTACTCCGCCAATTATGAATCGATTTTGATGATTCTTTTTTCGTTTGGTAGATCATACTTCAGAGGTGGTCCCATATAAATTTTATTATGATCTGATCATGGACTTTGAAGATATGACGGAATTCCTAAACGAAAAGGAGCACGAATATCGTGATTGAAATATCTTTCTAACATTTAACAAAAAAGTAAAACCAACTTCAAACCCGTTTGCACTAAAAAGTATAAAATAACGATATTAGAAATCGTTTTGAAGTCAGGGTAAGAGAAGCACATGTTCCAGAATGTCAAATTCTTTCGCTGACTTCAAAACGAGTTCTAATATCGTTATTTTATACTTTTTAGTGCAAACCGTTTTGAAGTTGGTTTTACTTTTTTGTTATGTTAATTTTATTTATAATTTAATGTTGCAAATATGCAACATTAAGTCAATTTTCATCCTAGCATTTTTGATACATATTTCAAGCTTTTTATGTTGCATATTATTATATTCTGGTGTCTACCTATTATAAGATATATTCTATCACAATCATAGTTAATTAATGTTTTTGTCTCAAATTATGAAAATTACTCTTTTGCCAGAGAACTTCTTGCTCCAAATGAGTTGTAACAGATTGACATGACAATGAAAACTGTAGTAAAAGTACTCACCAGTTTCATGTTGCTGCCAAGCAAGAGCACCACACAACAATGCCAGAGTTTTGCCCGATCCAGTCGGACTCTCGAGTAAACAGTTCTGTGATTTCTTAATAGCTGTTATCACCTGAAATAGTAATAATTCATTAACATTTATAAAAAGCTATTATTGCATGGATTTTTTTTTCTTTTAATAGATTTATAGCATTCCTGAGGGAGCTCATATTTTCCCGGGATAAAAAGTACCCTATATGTTATTCCAGGGTATGATCTATCTATGCGCCAAGTTCGCCAAGTTTAATCCAAGTCCATCCAGCTGTTTATGTGTGATAGAGTCGCAAACATTATACAATTTTATTAAAATAAAATGTCTACTTTATTACATAAGTATAGGCTTTGTCTTACTTTTATTTTATCTTATTAATACTTATAGGCGATGTTAGCTCAGTAGTAGTGACGTCGGATGCCGCGGCCAAGGTCGTGGCTTCAAATCCTACAATGAGCTTGAGCATTCGGTGAAGGAAAACATCGTGAGGAAACCATAGCATGGTGGTAGGGTACTTTGTAGTACCCGCTTGGCTGGCTACCACCCTCAAGTTGAAAATCTGTCGCCAAACACCTATTGGTGTGTTCCGGCAGCTGCACTTGAGAGCCAGTTCCTTCTAGGCTTCGTGTGCTTACCACCTTCGGCTACATCATCACTTACTATAGTGAGATTGTGGTCAAACACAAGCCTATACAAAGTAAAAAAAAAAAAAACTTTTTCACATGGTGTTTGCTTTCAACAAGTATTTATATTTAAATTTAATAATTTGAGTATATTATTTTAAGTTTCTTAATGTCATTTCATTACTTTTAGTGAGACCAATAAATAAATAAGATAATTTGTATTGTATTACTCTCTTTCAAAAGTGATAATGTATTGAATTGTTTGGGAAATAAGTATGTATAGAAGCATCAATTACAGGTAATTTTATTTTTGAGCACTCCCAGTAGGTTGACCACAGGCTAATAATATATCTAATCACTACAACTAATTTATTGTACCTTTGACATCAGTGCCACCTGACATCCATAAGGGTTCACAGGTAAACTAACTTTCACACCTTCTATTGGTATTTCTTTTACAGTCTTTAATCCAATTTTCTCTTTTTTTTCTTCAACTACAAGTTGTTCTTTTTTTTCTTTACCTATAGGTTCTTCTAATATAGGTTGCTTCTGCTCCTTTTTATGGGATGGAAATAGGTTTTTGATAGCAGCACTCCTTTGTTTCTGTAGGTCTACAGCGGGCAGTTCATTTTCACTATCAGATGTATAATAGTTGTCTGTAGCGTCTGAACTTTCTTGGTCACTGCATTTGCTATCTGGCTTGAGAATTTCAATGCTATCGTCGTCGTCGGAAATTATTATTGGAGAGGACATTGTTGAGATTTATCAGGAATGATAACACAAAAGTTAAAAGTCTTACTTCCCGCGTAAAAGCTTTCTAGCTGCTCTTCCAAATTATTGTCTCAAAGGCAGCAAGTCACGAGAAGTGCCTTTGAAAGGGTAACATTCTCCTTATAATGAAATTAACACATATTATTGAGTATCTTATCTTATCTATATTTCCTTATAATGAAATTATCACTGTAAATTAAAAAGAACCAAAATCCCTGGTACAAGTATATATTGTTGTTTGTTTTGGTTATTTAAGTGTTGCCAGATCCGATTTTAAAAAACCAGAAGACATCGCAGAAAATTTCAGTAGATGCATATAAAATCAGCAGGAAAAAAACAGGTATGTTTTCAAATAAAATAACAAAATATAGATTACGTGCATATAATGTGCAATATATACGTAACATATAATATGGCATCCTTTTCTTCGGTTACCAATGCCACAGTTATTTTAAGAGAATAGTTTTAGTACTTACTAACATGTCCTAAAGTAAATGCTCGCGAGTACTTTCTGTTGACATCGGTAAATCATAGTTATTAAAGAGAGATTCTGTTTTTGTTACAGAAACATCCATAGTGCTAAAAGTATAATAAGTCTAACTCTAAGCTAAACAATTCTGTACTCATTGCATTTTCAAAAGGGGGATGTCTCTGTTACTTTCCATTTAATGCACGTAATTTATTTTCGAATGAATTAGAGAAAATCAGGAGATTCATGTAGAACATCAGAACAGAAGAAAATTAGGAAAAACGGGAAATATACTGTAAAATCAGATCTGGCACCACTGCTCATCTTGTTATGTTTGACACTTGACAATTCATTTTCTAGGTCTATTCATTTCTGTCAGTCCAGTGTAGTAGTTTTTTTATTCTTCTAAGGATAGGCAAGGGTTATAAACCATGCAGCCTTTTCGTATGTATTTATAATATACAGGCCAAGGCCAAGTATGATTTATATTTATAAGTGTGGGGTATCTATGGATAGGTCTTCAAAAATGATACAGAGGATTCTAATATCATTTTTTTCGAAACTGAATAGTTTGCGCGAGAAACACTTCCAAAGTGGTAAAATGCCTGTAACTTCTAAAATAAGAGAATGATAAAACTAAAAAAAATATATGATGTACATTACCATGCAAACTTCCACCGAAAATTGGTTTGAACGAGATCTAGTAAGTAGTTATTTTTTAATACCTGATAAATCGTAAACCGCAATTTACCTTTCATTCAATCAACTCAAATATATAAAAAAATGGCGAAACGCAAGGTCTTACAAAGCACAAAAATTCTAAAAAATAAAAAAGTTGAAAATTTAAGGGTGTCCCCATACATACATAGTTACGCCAATTAATAAAGACCTCTAAGTTGTATGGGCGCTCATACAATTTAGAGGTCTAGCTTAAAAGCCTCAAATAAGGTAAATCAATAAAATTGTGCATTTCCCGTACGATGGACGAAGTTTGTACGGAACCCTCGGGGCGCTAGTCCAACTCGCACTTGGCCGGTTTTTATAGATAATGGTACGGAACCCTTCGTGCGCGAGTCCGACTCGCACTTAGCCGGTTTTTTTAAAATTACTTATCTAGGTTAAAGGTAGCTGGGTACCATTGAAAAAAGAAAATATTTTCATGATTGTAAAATTGTAACATTTTCATCTTTTTGTTTAAGTTGACTCGCGATTCTATTTTTTTTGTAGATAGTTTTGGGACGCTCGCCTAGATAGAAAAGGAAGCCATCACTCAGAGATGGAGAGAATGTTGCGCAGACCGAGGAAAGAAGACCATCGAAGGGAGTCTGAAATATGGTAAATACATATTATGATTAATATGTACACTTAGCATATAATAAAAAGTAAGACTCTGCGAAAGGAAATATAAATGAATGATAAGAGAGTGGCAATGTAAGATAAGAGAGATATGATAAGACGAAAGGATGAAAGAAGGAGAAGGAATGGGGTAATAAAGTACAGGACCTAGAGAAATATAAAAGAAGTACAATGAATGAAGTATAAGTTTTGATGAAAGATATAAAGACAGTATAAATGGACGAAGGAAGAAAGGAGAAATATGCATGAATGGGGGAAAATAGGGGGGGTTTCTAGATTACATAAAGAAAGTATGACTGAAAGAACGGGTGAAAGGAAAGCAGGCACAAAAGGGGGAAAATGGGAGGGGGGGGGGCAATAGAATAGACAACATGACAGAAGACATAACTCAGAAGACACGGGCTCTGATGTTAGAGGTTGTTCGCGGGCCGGGCCAACAAGCGACCGGACCAAAAAACTTAAGCTTAGTGCTACAAACAAATAATAATCTTTTATATCTACGTACCTACATACTTTGAAAATGAATGAAGTTCCTATCGTAAGTAAACAGAGCCCTGGGGTGGGGTACCCCCCTATTAACTAAAGATTGCCCTTGTACAACTTATTCCTACTTTTTAAAAAAACCTCTACGTCCCCAAACAATTAATAAAAGATAATTAAGTAATAACTTTTAATATACTTACAACTCTTTGTTTCAAGTACCTACCTAAGAACAATTCTATATTACATTGATAATACATGATTAATGTTCTATTAAATAATTATTTGATTTTATGTTTTAGGTAGGTTGATACCTAAATAAAATAAAATAAATCCTATCTTCTTTCAGGTTCTTATTTTTGTCTCGTCGAGAAACTGATTATTTTCCACCATGTAGTAGTACCTAGTGCTCTCTTGCTCTGATCCCTCACCACTTTATTTTGTTTATAGTAGTTTTAGGTACCTTCAAAATTCAGGAAAAAAAGATAATACCGTTTTCGTTCAAGAATTTTTGATACTTGGGTCAAACAATAACTGAAACAATAGAAATATCTTTTGTGCAATCAATTAAAACTACGCTAGCTAAGAAAAAAATTAGGCCTACCTGCGAAGTCTTTAGGTATCAATGACAAAATGAGTATATAATTTATATATTATATATAATTACTAGCTGTCCCCCGTAGTTGCAAAAATATTGTCAGACATTATTTTCACCTGTCGCTAACTATTTACGCAGTGTACGCGAAAATGCCTCTGTCGCCGCGCCGCTTTTCAAATTCAAAAATTATTTATTCACTCCCACATAAAATCAGACAGCAGATTTCTTGTAAGTTGTTTAAAATACTCAAAAAATTATACAATCAAACCTTCCTCCTGAATCAGTATATCTAGTTAATACCGTATGAAATGACCTACAATAGATTCTGATATTAGCCTATACAAACAGACAGGACGATATAAACCCACGTCGAGGGATTTTATGATACTTAATAAATAATGATGATTCTGAAACAATGCCTTACCTTACACAAATTCGGATGAAAACAGTATTTTTTTATTTTCATTCCTACTACCTCTATGTAAAAACAGCCATGGATTTTGCAATTCAATAGCCTTTGAATTGCTGTCAAGAGCGTGCCATGAAGTTCAAGTTATCCATTACCTTTCTGTAGATATTTTTTACGTACAGTGAAATTACTCAGTTAATTTTAAATTTGTACTTTAATGGCGATTTACTTGTGGTTGTGGCTGCATAAACATATAGGAGAGTAATGAAAATGCAACTGCCCACCCTAACCAGCACATTTCAAATTATAGATTTGAATACTTTTTATGGGTTTTCACTTTACAAATTTTTTATTCGTAAACGAGTTTTGACTTTTTGCTGAGTGGATTTTATGACAGATCCGACTGAATGACAGACTTAGTTTATTTTATAAATACTAAAGTCATCTAATTTATACTAAACATTAAAAAGTCTGTATTATGGTGAATGATACAAGGAATTTTATTATAGTTGTAATAAAATTACAAAAATGCATAAATGTATTTTATTGTTCACCCCCCATTAAAGCTAGACATTAGTCAAAATGTTTAGCTGTATGGAGTGTCGTTGTTGGCATCCCTGCATCGGCGGGGTCCCGCTAAAATTCGGCGCCATTACACGAGTGAGTTGTCAACAGAGGTTATGGCGCGTTATAATTTGGTTTATAACCCAACACCATGCTGTTTAGCCAACGCAATTAGTGCAAGAGTTGCAGAGCAGTTTATTTTACTTGAAATTGATTGACAAAGATACAACTCGACGACTCCACTCGATACGACTTGAGTAGGAACCAAAGAATAACACTCACAATCACCATAGAATAGGTATTATAGTATATTAGTGAATGAGGCCTAATTTTACCAACGAGAAAAATAATTATGGCTCATGGCTGTGTGTCAGAACTTGCATAGAGAAATTTTTCACACACTGCTTTGATTTTGCTGTTTTACTCACAAATACTCAAAGTGAAATTCAGTTTAGGCCCAAGAAGGACACTCATGAACGTCGAAACTAGCCTACGTTAATACGTACGTATATAGTAATGTATGGGTAAATAATTTTAACACCAGCGAACTCAAGGTTCTGAAAATGATCAGGCCCTCTGGTAAAAAGGTTACCGTACTGGTTTACCGTCACAATAATTAATAGAAAATTCGAGATTACGGTTTAAGAATGTTCATGAGCAGTTCCCACACCTATTCATTTTTGGGTCTGATGATGATCAGTGCAGTAACGATTTAGGTTTTCCTCCGAACTTTGGGGTGTGATGATGAGTAATTTTGCAAAACGTACCTATTGAATTAAAAACTAAAAACATTCATGTAAAAATAAACTGGCCAAGTTCTTAGCCTTATAAAGATTTAATAATGAGAAGAATCAATCTAGAAGCAATCTAGAACATAATAAGACGTATAATTTGGTCAGAGTTAAAAGCGATGTATAACAGCTGTATAATAAGCTGAGTATAATCAATCAATGCAGTTTTTATAAGTTTTAAGGTAGATTTATAACATTATGAATTCTGTACCATCCTAAATTAATTGTAATAAAAATAAAACAAAAATATATTTCTTCTACTTATCGGTAAATACCTACCGTATTTATTTATAAAATGGAAATAATAAATGCATAAACAGTGACAAACTGAGCAGCGAACCTTTGCTCGATGGCACCCTATTTTTCGGGCCATTCAACAGTTTACGTCCGCCTTTTAATACGATTCTAACAAATTGGTATACGTCATAAATTACAGTGTGAAGACGTAGCCCTTGCTCCCCTTGACTCAGTGTGAACCTTGTTCACATTGTAACACTTTTATCTACACACACTATTTTTCCATAGCAGTCTTTTGATGTTTTCATAATAAATGTAGGTTTCTACTCAATCAGTGAAAAAAAAGTATGCAAAACGCAATCGGTATTTTTGGACATATTACCTACTTGGTGATGATTTTGTACCATAAGTTCCTGTGCTTCGTAGTCGTCTCTACTTAAATCCCGAAAAGCAAAATTCCTAAATCTATCAAATCAATAGATTTAACTGTTAATATAGGTGCATTGTGTCGTTCAATATATATCATAATGTGTTAGTCTTCAATTGGGGACGCGTAGGCCTCTCGCAACAAAACAGTGTCGCCTCCCTACCAATTATTGACGTGCTTTATTGCGCTTACTATCTGAGCCACACTTTTATCAGCGTATGCCGCTCTGTGCTACCATTATCTCAATACCATACCATAATATCAATGAATTGAACCTTATGTAGTCGACTTAAGAGTGTCAATAACAGGAGCTCGTGCCTCTGATTTCTACTTAATTTAATGACAAAACTTTTCGTATCGAACTCATTTATACATACAAACGTTATCAGCTGGGTTCTCGCGCAATTCGCCAATGAGACTTCAAGATTGATATCTTGAAGACATTTTACTATTACCACTTCTTTTATTTAGTTTTATTGTCTTTGACATTCAATGATCCCTTGGGTGTGTGTTAACTCGGTCATTAATCTTTAGCTAAAGGGAGTGTGGTCGAAACAATAATAAAATGAAGACGATAAGATGACTATTATAGCAAATTAAATTGTATCTACAAGAGTAAATGGGTATTGTACACAGGGAAAGTTTTCAGGGTCACATAAGTAATACAATTTGGATACTAATTTTATTTTAAAGAAAGTGAAATTTGCACAATTTATTGCTTGGGACCTCGCGAATCCCTACGAAATCAGTTTATCAGATAATTAAAGATGAAGTAACGTTACCTGTAAATATGTACCTACTAGATATATCATAAATAAAAGAAACAAAGATAAAATTTTGATTGCGATTGATACCGTGACGTTACCGAAAAAAAAACGTATAAAATGATTTGGATAGAAAAAAAATAAAGTATTTGGAAGAAAAAAAGTATTTTTCAAATTTTATGCTTTTATTGCCTTAAAAACATTTTTTTTTTGCTATCTTTAAATGTTTCAAAGCTTGATTGACAATCAAAATTTAAATTTAAATAAATAAACAGTTATTTTTTAATAAAATTTATTGACGCTCTATTTCTCTCTTTCTCTCTCTCTCTATTTTTCACTATAGATTCATTACTGAAAAAACTCTTTCAGTGAAAGCTGAAGTGGCGGGAACGTAGAGTAAATAAAAAATATTTTTTTTTACATTTGGTAAGCTATCAGATGCATTTTAAAGTATATATTGCAAAGTACAGTTGACAACTGTACTTTTCACTGAAAATACTTTATCATCATTAGTGAATTTTCTTACCCATAATGAGTGTTTTGTTTTACGCATCACACACAGTAAAGGTTAGAAATAAAGTATTTTCACATACTTTATTTGTATGTAAAAGTATATAGTTACAAAGTGAGCAGTACGGTTTTACGAATGGTCGTTCTACAATTGACGCTGGGGTAACACTTTTAAAAAATATCTTTAATGCTTGGGAGAGGTCGCAGAATGCCATTGGTGTGTTCTGTGACCTATCCAAGGCTTTCGATTGCGTTGATCATGGAACACTTTTACGTAAACTAAATTATTATGGGGTAAAAGGCGTGGCACTTGATCTTATGCAATCATACCTTGGGCAGAGACTTCAAAGTGTCGATGTAAATAGGGTTAAATCATCTGGTTCTCCTGTGCGTATGGGTGTACCGCAGGGCTCTATTCTGGGTCCTTTTTTATTCTTAATATACATTAATGACCTTCCGTTTTATGTTAAAAATACCTGTGGAATTGTACTGTTTGCTGATGATACCTCACTGATTTTTGGTGTTGATAGACTGAAATCCAATTATGACGATGTAAACGGTGCATTAACAAAGGTATTAAATTGGTTTACAGTGAATAATTTAGTTTTAAATGCAAAGAAAACTAAATGCATTAAATTTGCATTACCAAATGTAAAAAAAGTAGACTGTAATTTAATGTTAAATAATGAAGCCCTCAATCTTGTTGAGTCAACAGTATTCCTAGGGATTACTTTGGACTCAAAATTACAATGGGGCTCCCAAATTTCATCTGTTGCGGCGAAGCTCAGTTCGGCAGCTTATGCAGTTAGGAAAATTAGACAACTTACAGATGTAGATACAGCTAGATTAGTTTATTTTAGCTATTTTCATAGTGTCATGTCCTATGGCATTTTACTTTGGGGTAAAGCTGCTGATATAGAAACCATTTTTATTTTACAAAAGAGGGCAGTGCGAGCTATTTATAATTTGGGCTCTCGAACTTCCCTCAGAGATAAGTTTAAGGAAATCGGCATACTCACAGTTGCATCTCAATATATTTATGCAAACATATTATTTGTCCATCAAAATATTAGTGGTTTTTTGAAAAAATGTGAAGTACACTCGATCAATACTAGGAATAAGCACAAACTTGTGACCTCTGCTTATAGACTACAAAAAGTGCAAGGTTCATTTCTAGGACTAGGTGCACGCTTCTATAACAAAATCCCTACTTCAATTTTAAATTTGCCTTCACAAAGATTTAAGGACCGTATTAAAGCTGTTTTAATTGAAAAATCTTACTATACTGTGAATGATTATTTAAAAGACGATAATGCTTGGTAGATTTGTTACTTTTGTGTATGTATATCAATTTTTGTGTAATATATTATCATAATTTTTTTAATATTGTTATTATGATACACTTACTTTTTTTGCCCTATAAACATGTGAATGGTAACAGTGATAACATATTGTGTGTTCTTATTCATATTCCGTGAAATTGTTTTTCTTTTTAGCAAGCTTAAGGTAGTCATGCTCACTTTGAGGCCTTTGCTTGCGGCGGCGTCGTGTGGCGGGTCGCTCACTTCCCTACAATATGTGCGAGGAGGGCGATGGCTGCCACATGCGTCATACTTGTGAACAGGTGCTGCTTGTGGGGGCTGGTCTGCTTAAATTTGCTATCTATTTATTAACTATGTCACTCATCATTTTGTTTCTTTTCTTTTTTGTTATAACACACATATATTGTCAGTGAGACTAGATAAATAATTTAATGTAATAAATCTGAGTTGGTTTTGAAAAGAGTAATTGCTGAGTTTCTTGCCGGCTCTTCTCAGTAAAAGCAACCTTCCGAACCGAGCGTTAGAGTCAGACTATTCATAAGTGCTTGTGAAGGCCTATTTGAATAAAAAATATTTTCATTTTCATTTTCATTATAAAGTATAATTACCAAAAATAAAGTAGGATACGTTATTATAAAGTATGGTTGGCAACCCTAATCGCATCCTATGCTTGTTACTAAAATATTTATTTTCATATATGGAACACCCACCCCTCATGTCAAAAGGAACGGTCGGTATGACCGCAACAGTCGCCAGCCGCGGTGACATCCTGCAATCACTCGATTCAGTATGCGCGCCCGTGCGTTATAATATAACTCGCTCAATTCTGTCTATCGCTTCTCCCCTGGCCATCCCTAGTCTGTAACTTGTCTGGCGTGAATTCAACTATAATCTTTTTGTTGTCAATTAACAGCTTTTATTATCAATACACAGTTCGGAAAGAGGACAGAAAAGTAGAGCATTACCAAATTCAATAAAATAAGGTACCTACATAACATACACTTAATTGGTTGTATGATCAAACATAAAGAAAATATGCCATCTCGTAATATCCACCCAGTTTAACAAGGTATTTTACACTCTGTATAAGTCTCAGATATAATACAAATTCTAATAATGATTTTATAGAATATAATACGTACTTTCAACGAGGAAATGGTCGTGAAATCATTTCACATGGAGAAACAAACATGGCGTTGCAACGCATTACTTACTCGTACGGTCAAACGATCATTGCTTACGACGCATGTCAAGAACAGAACTAACAAAACGACTGGGGAACTTAGATACATTAACACACGATCCGTAATATAGCTTGAATCAAGTTTTGAATGGAAATACTCGATATCAAAATACTCAGAGAGGTAGAGCATAGCTTTAGAGACGTAGGGCATAGCGATATGTCGCTCAAAGAGCAGCTCGACTGGGGAAGTACCTCCACCTTACAGAATACCGCAGCCAAATAACTTAAAGTTGTGTTCGCCACAGCCCATCAGGGAGTGGGGAAGGGTCGGTAACGCGTGAGTGATACCCGTGGTGTTTCAAGCTTTCATAGGCTACGATAACCGCTTACCATCAGGCGGGCCGTATGCTTGTTTGACGACTATGTTGTATAAAAAAAAAAATAACATGAAATATTTTAATTAAGGAAATACATTACTTTTGCTAAACTTCTGTAATTTTTTAGCCGTTGGCAAAATTTCAAAGTTTTATAAGTAGATATTAGTAAGTATGTATTTACAAAAGAAAAGTAGTATATGTAGTAGTATATCAGTTATCTGGCTTCCAAAGTACATGCTCTGCTTAGTTTGGGGTCAGATGGCCGTGTGTGAGGAATGTCCCAGAATGTTTATTTATTTATAGAAAATTTATACTTATTCTTGAAAAAACAGCATCAAGATAGATTTTTGAGTTTATATGTTACTAAATGCTGTTTACATAATTTCAAAGTTTTATAAGTAAGTAAGTAAATATATTATCTAACATACACATATTACATATTTTTCTATGGATCTAGCTCACGGCAATGTCATCTTAAGCTTAAACCTGAGAAAAATAATATCTGACTTAATTAATATAACAAATATTAACGCCGTTCCCGAAGTACGAAGGCGAAAACTAATAATTTATTTTAAAAAAATATACATCATAAATTGAACTGCTTGCTTATTGTTTTGAATTAATTTATCAATAAGTAAAGGTGTTTTATAATTTTTAGCCGTGCAATATTATGTTTGTTTGCTTACTAATCCACTGACAGTTTATTTCGATTCGAATACGTGATGGTTGAATCACTTGGGGTTGCATGCTAGCTCCTCGCCTACAGGAATCTTGAACCTACCTATCGCAGGCGGTTATATCTACTAAGAAAACTTTGACTACTGCCATTTGTAAGTACCTATCTATTCATATTTTAAAACCATTAAACATATTGTTAGTGATGGGATGGGGTAATGGGGGTTAAAAACGGTTTGCCGATTTTCATATGACCGAAACGGTTTCATTATTTATTGGTTCGCTTGGTCGTAATATCGGTTTTCCATTTATCTATTAATAAATCGACAAAATATTTGTTTACTTTTTCTCTTTTATCCAAATATAATTTTGAAAAACAATGCCATACACATCGTTTATCGGTTATTAAGACGAGTGAACTCACAGAAAGATACTAGTAGCAATAAAAAGTGGTCTTGCCTTTAGAATGTCGTAATGACAGTTCCTAGTAGTGCTAATGTAATGGAGCTATGTTAGTCGAGGCTCGAAATATGTTGTACACCGACATATTTATGGTAACGCCGACTGGTATGCTACACCTGCCCGGCGACCCTGTAGGTCGGACGACACCCGATGCCATTCGGCATAGATATAAATACTTATTCGAAAAATAATTATCTTTATTAAGTCACCCTATCACACGTTCAAAAGGCCCGGTTCCAGTTCAGTGAGTTTAAAAAAAACTTAGTTTTTTATGGCGCGAAACTGCCGCGATAGCGCGGAGGTGCTATTTTGCAATTTATGTTTGTAATGATTTAAGCTCTTGTTCGATTATGGTCGGTCCAAGATGACAAAGATAGATTATCACAGAGACAAGTTATTAATTTAAGAATAGATTCAAGATTAACTTAATATGTATGTAGGTACCCCCAAGGAGTGGCATCCGAGCAATTAAAATTAACAAGATGTTTATTTTTAATGCTGTGACTTTTATCAAATTCAAATGGATTTTAAGTCAAGAACTTTAAAGGTGAAAACAGCACAGCACATAAATTACCGTGTTGCAATGACTCGTTTGCCATCTTTTTTTAATAATTTTAATGAGCAATTGTTTTAAAAAAATTATACCTTTGATCATTTGACCACTAAATATTTATTGATTTTTAATTATAAAATACCTAGAAATGAAAGGATAGTATTTATTTATCATTGTGTTGTCATGTTCGGAAAAAACTTCGCTAACAATAATGTAAGAACATCATACTGATGCCTCAATCAAGAAACTCCGCATTTTTACATGAATTTGAATATAATTTGGAATGTAGCGTCATATTTATAAAGGATTGTTAGGTTGATTCCTTTTTATCTTATGGGAATTGACATTCTTCTTTCTAACAGTATTAATTTTCCAATTTTAGATATTTACTGAGAAGAAAGAAGGAAACACCAGCAAAGACACTTTCGCATTTATAATATTAGTAGGGATTCACACAATATATTCAGAGTGACTCTCATCTAATACGGGCTCTAGATTACAAACAATGTAATGAAGAAAAGCGCTTAACAACTTGTTTTCAACGAAACAAAAAAAAAACACGCCTTTAAAATTTTTTGCTGCCTCTTTATATGTGAGCACAATTTTCTTCGCAGCAAACATCATACAAAATCAGTTGACTCAAAAAGTGATTCGGAAGACAACAAAGTGAACCATTAGCATGCTCTATAGTTCCATTCGTGCGGGAACTAGTGATCGCTCCATGGAGCACGCATTAACCTTAATAGCCGATGCGTTTTCGCCTCATTTAAAACAAAAAAAAAACAAAACTTGGCGACACTGACAGACAAGGCTCGTTAACTACCGACACGAATTTCCATCCACGCACACTTCCATTTTTCACCAAGTTACCCCAATTTGACTGATCGCCGTGATATTTTTTAAAGGAAAATATCTCAAACGTTACCGCCCCCCGTTGATAATAGAAAAAACAATCACAATCTCATTATACTAAACGTGTCATCACACGCAAACTATTCTGTTCTTTTGTCTGTCGTGTCGTAGGTAGGCTCGGTAAGGTCATTTTTTAGAAGTTTTATTACGTGTTGTTTATCATTTGCTATTTGTTATGTCAATGTATTTTATTTCATTTTTTTTATCCATTTATACATTTTAACTAATAATACTTTTCGAAAGGGACGCTTCTATTGGCAACAGAATATTTGACAATTAATCAATTTCCTATTATGTACAAACAAAATGTTGAACTACTGAACTATCTCTTAAATTACGCAACTCACATTGGTAGGATGATTGCCATTGCAAACGTTAAAATAACTAGATTGTTGTCAAACGTTCGATATTCATATTGCATGTTGCAATAGTAAAAGGAAAATATGCAGAGGCTTCAATATTTTCATTAATATTGGACAGTGATGATTTGAGATAAAAAGGAATGACCATAGACCAGTTGTAGAGAGAAGCAACGAAGTCCCAGTGAATAAAAACTTCAGGAAACTAATCTTCGGTCACATCACTTACCACAGTGACAGTGAAATTGTGATTAATTTCATAGATATGGTTATGACATAATTTCAGTACCTATGTGTTATAAAAGCTAGAGAAGCTTCAATAGCTCTATTTAATTCTGCCAAATCAATGCTCTAAAAGAACAGCTGATATAATAATAAGACAAAACCCACTCTAAATATTGAATGGGTATGTTCGCAACAATGACTGCTCAAATACATTGGACTTTATTTACAAACAACACAATGTAGGAGTGCGGCGAACATAAATTATTCGGTAATCGTCCAGAGTTTGGACACATAATCGAACATATCGAATAGTTTCCATTATTGCGCCCACCGAGTCATTATTTCGGGACAATTGCATGTAACAACAAAAGCAGGGACATTAAAACGGGTCAGTTTAATTTAGTTAAGTTTAAAAGGCATCAAACAATAGTGGACATTTTCGTAAGGCGTGTGGAACGTGTGAGGACATTTTCAGAATAAAGTTAGTTATTTTAAATTCACAATTATATGTTTTAGTAACGCATACATTAGCGTAAAATTATACCTTTCTTAGCATTAAAGAAATCATCATTTCGAAAGCATTTGGACAGTTTGAGCATTGCGTTTAAGTATAAAATATTACCTAAAAAAATTAAGTATGTTATTAATATTTTATAATTTTGTTTAACATGTTCATAGTTTGAATGAGTGTGTAGTAGACATATTTCATCCAGGTCCTTGATATTAAAATTTCCATTTAAGCTTAAGTAGCATACCTACTATAATATTTGATCTTTGCGTTGTTGGTTGTCCCAAAATAAACTGCCAAATGTCACATTTCCCGCCACCCTAAGTTACCTAGTCGAGGACGAATCCCTGACAATGCGTCTCGCAATCGGAAACCCATTATGGTGACGGGTGTCGACCACCACGGTTTATGGTGGCAAGTCACGGCAGGTTCACGCTTGTCTAAATGCAGGGCGTGTGTGGATCCTCGCATGTCGCAGCCACTTACGATAATGTTTCTTTGGTACCTAAACACGTGCCCCAGATGAGTGTTCCAAATTGCCAGTTCATTTACAGCCATTGATGTATTTTGCTATTTTGGAGAACACCACTAATGATTCCTTAAATACTTAATCAAAAGATGCTTATCGTAGTGTATGCATTGTCCTCAGAGATTATTATAGATGATTTCAAAGATGTAAGAAACTTTATTAGAAACTCAGTTTTAAAAAATGCCCATTAAAATTGTAATAACAACTTTGAAATACTGTTGTTTTTTAGTAGCACTTTTTGTAGAAATATCCTAGACTGGTAAACTGATTAATATGTCCATGTGTCAGTGAGGGTACGTCTGCATCAGGTGGCAATGGAGATGTTAACACACTATAAGTGATGTAAGTGTTGCAGTAATCACTATGTAGCACCTTGTAAAGTCTGGCTTACATGGCTATTACGTGTTCACAAAAAAGTTAAATAACACGATGTCTTAATTAAGTGCATTTTAGTTGTTGGGGACTAACAGTTACTTTTTAGGCGCAAAACTTAAATTCATTTATGTTGTTTCATGACAATATAATTTTGGTCGAATACACGATTCTGTGGTTAAGTGAAATCTTACCCAAATAGTAAAGATATTACGAACAGACTGGCAAATATCCCTAAAGTATTATTACGGAAGTAGATATTTGTACTGTATATTTATAAATAATTTTTAAGCAATTAATTCAACATTTGTACATTTTCGAAGTATTTTCAATGACTGTACCTACCTACCTACATGTAATCCACGCAAATAACACTCGCGACAGTGACCAGGTGTTGTAATGCCATTAATATCAATTGAACATTGACCGTTTGCTACACACGCTACCACCATAACTTGATCCACCTCACCCTTCCCAGCTATACTTCTATTGACCGTAGAGGGAATTGCCCATTGGGTGGTAGAGTTCAAACTATCTGGCGAAGTAATATTTTATGAGTAGACTTCCGTCGTGCGAAGAGTAATGCGATTTTGAAACTAATGCCCTTCCTTATCGACCCTGTCGATTTTAATCGTATTTAATTGAACGTTTTTAAGTTGGCATTTCCAACAGATGACTTCATTGGTTTTTTGATTAAATGCAAGGAAAGTAGAAAGCATGAAAATATGGTTCTGTAAATTTTAATGTTAATGATACTACCTACTGTATTTTTAAATCAACAGTCCTGCAATAATGTAATCAATACAGTATCGCAGAATTAACTATAGCTACTAATGATAGATTAAGAAATCTGACCAAAACCACAATTACGATGCGCACAACCAATTAAAAAGATCACATCCACATCGTCAGTTCCATCCACCAACCATTCCATCACATAAGTCACAGACAAGACCGTCCATCCATCCACACATGCTCCGAACTGGAGGCATCCGACCGAGAGAGTCAATAAGGGCTGGAAATGAACAGGGGTCCGAAACTCGTGTTTGGCAAGGCCGATCTGTTTGCCCAGACGCAATTATATTAAGATTACATATTTATCTCCCGAGACGGACCGATTTCTTATAGGGGTTGTGCGTTGGACATGGATACTTGTAGAGTTGATAATAATACTAATTCTATGAATTATATTACACTTGCTAACCCAATGTTGAACAGGGAATATGATTATTTTATAATTACTTGTAATGCATTCAAAAAAAGTTAAACAATGCAGTCCATTGTGAAGATTAAAATTGATTTCAAGAAATTCAAATCAGAATATTTGAAGCGAATGGTTTTGTATGTGTTGCGGTTACAACATCTCTATAAACAAGCATTAGTTACCCCTGTCCTGTCGTTTGATCCCCAATATTGATTCCGGGATCAGCGGCTGTCGCTAGTCGCGCCCGATCTTATCATTGTTTTAAATGTTGCTTCCTCCAACAGCCTCAGCATTGGCACGACTTTTAGATACGGAACTAAACGAGATTTGTATAGCTGACAATTTGATTTAGTGGTTTATGTTGGATTTTATGGGGAATCTGTGTTTGTGGGGTGCCGTAAAACAACTAGTTTTAGTGTGGATATTATTTGAGAGATCATAGATCTAGAGAAAGAAGAGAAAATTCTACCTAATTTTAACTTATATAATTTTAACTTGCCTGCTACTTCTTAACAGATAATATTTTTGAAAATGCAATTATATTACCAAAAGCAAAATTGACACTAAACATATTGCAAATGGAAGCACTTCCTTAACCTTTCTCGCTAACCAAAAAAATATAAACCGTTGATATATGGCGCGCGTTCCAGCTGATTGCGCTCGCGCACCTCCCCCCCTGCTATAATACTGCCTCCTCGCTCACCCCACTGTATCAATGCCACATGTCATGGGAATCGATTACAATGGCAAGCAGGTCGTTCAGTTATAAATCCTCTAATGATTATTGTTAACGTAAGTGTAACTGTCAGATATATTATGATGATTATTTTATCATGGTATTTTATAGGCATGGAATACAAAACACTCCCAATTTTCATCGTGCTGGTTACGTGTTTTTTGTAGCGGCTACTTCTCCTATTAGAGAAGCTGTTTTTCAATAGACATGAAAACAGAAGGGTTCTGTATCAGATGATTCTGATTACTGCAAATAAAGTAGTTACTTTTTTTAAACGCCTTTATAATGTTGCTGTTTATTCTGTAACCTAACCTACTCGTATCCGACTAGTAGTTTATTCTTAGAAATATATAATGTAATGGAATTAAGTAATAATACATTAACTTAGTCAAAAAAACATGTTTGTTGTAAATTACCTAGTTAAAAGTATGGTAGTTTATTACCTGACAAAGTATCTCTATGAATTGCTAGTACATATAATAGAAGATCATTTTAAGTAGAGTCATGGTGTCTCACGAATGTAATCTTAAAAAAATTAAAAACATTACAGATATTTTTAAACGGGTTTTCAAAAAAGTAAGTTGAATGTTTTTGTCATTACTAGGGGACCGATAAGATATGCCAATTGTTCAACTATGGGTCAGTTGACGTGGAGGTGAGTGACCCTGACTGCCAGGACACAGGTTCATGCTCATGTCTATGGTTCTATACTTCTATATCTATTTATCGTAGGGTAGTAGAATCCTTTGACTACAATCTCATGATGGGAAGTGATGATGTGGCTGAGACTCGTTAGCAAAGATCTAGAATAGAGAACAGCAACCACATCACACCGAAAGTCCTTGGCGACATATTTTGAAGTGCAGGCCCGAAGTCAGGTAAATGTCACTATAATGACATCTGAAAAGTTTATTATGATTCGATTCCATTCCAATGACTTCAGAATCCTTAAGTCCCTTTATTCCTAAACAATTCATATTGAATCGAATACACTACTTCAATCTACATGGTGTATCATTATTTCTCCTGTCAATAGAAAAATACATGCTACAGGATGTTACGAATTAGTGGAGACAATGTGCCTATGAAGAAATTGCAAGTAAATTGTCAGTTGTCTTACGAAATGACAAGTTTATTAGTCAGCCAGTGTGACCGAGGTGTTCAATAATAAGAGTTGGTCATGGTATGTAATTTCACCTGCGGCTATGTGATTTTGTGTTATTATTTTTCAAAATTTATCGACAGAAGGCGGTTCTCTATTGTTGTCTATTAAGCTTATTTAGATTCATAAGAACATACTGTATTTGTTGCAAATGAATGTAGCTATAAGTATGTTACTTCTAAAACTGTAAAGGGGGTCACGGCGAAAATACTATAATATTGTATGTTAAGAAATCATACTATGAAAAGAGAAGCAACTACCTACCTTCACTTTCCTTCTCTTTCACTGGTAGGTATAGCACTGTCTCATATATCTTAAGATAAAATATGATAGTATCTTAAGGTCATGAGACAGCATTATACAGTCTATGTAACTCTTTCTTACAGTCGGCCAACGGACACGTCTAGACAGAGCAATCGTGCGGGGCTTGCGGGGTTAGAGAGGGGCGGTAGCGAGCCCAAGCTGCCATACACTCGCTTGGGACACAATGGAGCTATTACGAAAATTCCTTCTCTTTCACTGGTATAGCACCGCGCAGAGACCGTTTTAGTGTAATTTATTTATTTATTTTAAAAGGTTTACAATCTTAAGTCTAAAGTACTAATAATAGGCAAACACAACATGTATATAAAAAATTAAGATATAAAACAAAATCTTACACTAACAACGAAACATAAAATGATATAAGTAGCAGGTGAAATATTAAAATATCAAATAAAATAGTAATAAGTTAGAGACAAAAATAATCATGGTGGTGGATATAATATTTATTTTTTAGCTTAGGGACGCAATTGTATGGCAGTAAAATTAATAACAAACAGATATAAAAACAACAAAAAGCGCAAACTGAAGCAATTACAATATTCTAGTACAATACGATGTATTTTTTCGAAACCTAATGAAAACATTTTTTTTTTCATTAATTTTGATTAATCTAGAATTGGTTGGGTAAATTCGGTAAATTCTCACAAACACTTCGTTTACCTTACTAGGAGTTCTCAAATAGCTATCTAGTTTTGTTACTCTACATTCTTATTTGCTAAGAAAGCGTACTAAAAACGGATCTTCTCATGCCACCTGACAAATTTATGTGCAACCGCGTGCATGTTACTGCTCAATATCATTATGAAGATTTGTGTTCTCAACGCTTAATTTTATGCCATTATAATTAATAAATCCTCGCATTCTATACTTGTCACAGAGTAGGGAGTCACACGCAGTGATTTAACGTATCATGCGACGTTTTTATGAGTTAGGTCAGTACCTTGTTTGGAAATTAAGCATATTATCATCATTTTTCTGTCCTGTCATCATAATTTGGGGTCGGCGCAATATCTTCTTCTAATAATTGCAAATTAATCATATTAGCATTCGATAACTTGACTTGCTATTCCTGGAATAATATTTTATTGTAGGTAGTTTCAGGACGCGCGTCCCATTCGCGAGCCAACCGATTAGGGAATTCATTGTACATTTTTTTTATCTAATAACAAAAGTTGTTCAGTTCACGGTCTCAATAAGCATCCGAGGTAGGCCTATCATGTGAAAAAAAGCTAGATTATCTAAGATCGAGAATTAGTTCTTACTAAAACTATTCATTGGTTGGCCAACTGCAGAGTTGTCTACACTGTACTAGTGTATTCAGACACGTTTTTGCCCCTACCAGGGTAATGACGTGTTAAATACAATTTCTGTGTAAATTCAATTGTTGATTGCGCTAACATGGCAAATTGCTGCTCAATCAATCCTTTGATCTATTGTTTTCACATAGTTTTATTGCGAATAATCTACATTTCAGTAGTCTTATGACGAATGAGAGCAGAAATCTGTGGAAGAGTTAATTATAATTGTGTTTTTGTGTCTCACGAGTGTATGCTAGAGCTGTTAATGTGTCGTTTAGATGATTTTAAAGAAAGATCGGCATTTCAACTCTCAAACGGGCCTTTTTGATAACAATTATTGTATGATCTAGAAAAATTGTAGAGGCTTAAATACAAATAAAAATTACCCACATATTTCTTCATAGCTCTAAGTTACGTAACACACCAAAAAAAGTTTACCATCTTTTTCCTTCAATATCTGTCCGAATGTGATGCTTTTGATCATTAGGGCTTTTCAATTATTATTTTCCCGTAATAAAAAATACAGGATATATAAACATTTAGCATCGCAAGTATGCTAGTCTACAGAGGACTAACATATTTTCGGCGTTTGGGGTTGAAACTCTGGGGCCTTGGGGAGGCTCATCGCTTGTTTAAAGAGGTCTCTTTTTGACTAATTGAGGCTTCCCGTGACAAGAAGGCTGGCTTATATTTTGCCCAAAGAATTGGCATTGCCATTCAGCGTGGCAATGCCGTCAGCCTTTTTGGCACACATCCGCTCGGCAGCGATTTGGGGCATTTTTTTTTACTTATAAGTAAGTAATTTTTAATTTTATTTATACTCAGTCATTTAAAACATTTATAAGTACCTACTAGCAATATTACTTACAAAGGAAACATCCAGTAAAGTTATTTCCAGTTTCGCAATTTTTGTATTTTCTAATTACCTAGGTATATCTACGATTAAATATTTTTATATTATATTTATGGACATCCCTCTCACATCACTTGTAGGAATAAGTTTTTGCTCGCTACGATAGAAAGATGAACGGTTTGTGAAGTATATGGACTTACCGTCTTTATTGTAATCGTTCTCTAGGACTAGAAATACTCCACGTTCAGGACCTATTCTTGTTAAGTATTAGCTTATACCTCATAAAATACATTCCTTCTAGGTAACGCTCCTAAACAAAATTGGAAATCAGCAGAGTAAAAGACTGTACTCTATGGGAAAAGGCACAGCGCTTCTCGCGGAATCCTACTAGGTTCTCCAACACAAAATTATAGTAAACGTAAATGAAGTCAATTCGTCATATTCATGGCAATGGTCGCTGAAATAACACTTGATCAGCGCTTGAGTGTAAATTACGATCTCGTTTATTAACATAAAAAAAAACACTCAGGGCATAGTCCCAGGTTCAACCTATTTAATGATTAATACTTACACAAAATTAGGTACTTACTTATTAAACGCCATATGCAACATAAGGTATCAGTATAATGTCCACTCCAAAGCTTTATGAGTCCGTTACAACAACAATAAATACAGTACAATTAGAGGTTATAAAACGTTCTCTGCTGTCGGTTAGCGTTAAATGGGGATCGACAAAAACCACGCTGTCCTACCAAGTGTACTCGAATCGTTACAAAATCGCGCTTGTAAAATCAACGAAATACATTATATTTTTTTAAATCATGCATTAGCTTTTTAATTATGTGATCAAATCACAATCTTATTATGGTAAGTGATGATGTCGCCGAATGTGGGAAGCACACAAAAGCCTACTGGAATTGGGTCTCAAGCGCTACCGCCGGAATACACCGTTAGGTGTTTCTCGTTAGATTTTCAGCTTCTCTTGCTTTCAAGGGTGAAAGCCAGTCAGGAGTACTACAAAGTACCCTACCACCAAGCTTTGTATCCCTGAATTATTTCCTCCATCGAAAGCCTAAGGTATATTGTAGGATTCGAAAAACGACCACAACCATCGCTACGTTAAGATAAGATTTAGTGAGTTTTCGAGATACGATTTCTGTTCTCAGCACAAATGTGTGGTTTGCAAAGCATTGTGAGCTGCATTATGCTAATTTTGTTACTGCTACAACCAGCATTGAATTGGGTACATGTTGATTAGCAATCGTTTGATTTGATTATGTGTATATTTATTTATACATTACGTACGTTTCATAGAGCATACCTACTAAAGATTTGTAAAGTCATAAATATTTTGAGAACAAAATAGGCACTTATTAAAATTTTCCACTTTATGCCTTTTCGTGTGTTCCGTTCGCATATAAATTATAGTGGTGCATCCACACTCGCTGGTGGAGCAGCGACAGATCGCACCAATTTGAATATTAATAGTTGCAGCGACGCGTGAAAACTGACGCTCTGTGCCTCACATTAACCTCAGCTTAGCTAGACCTGACATGAGTATGATTATTATTTTATTTTTTTTCAGTTCCTTAGCTAGTAGATAAACAAAATTAATTGTTTTCGGAACCAACAAAAAGATACTTATACCAGTTATTTACTATTTCTTGTGAAAACACCTTCGCGCGGTAACCGACGCCACTCACTATCACTGAGCTAACATCACCTTGAATTCAGTAGTTTTGCCGTGAAAACTTAACAATGAGCCAGGCTCACTTTCGCATTTAGGCTGCGTTTCCACCAGAGATGGGTAGCGAGGGATGTGTTTTTATCCGCCAATAGGATCGCTTTAGTTTCACAGCTTAGCACTTCGTAGATCTAATGTAGCGATCCTATTGGTGGATAAAAACACATCCCTCGCTACCCATCTCTGATGGAAACGCAGCCTTATAATATTAGTAAGGGAAAGGTTTAAGTACCAGACAGAAATTAATCTTACATACAACAGTTTTGTAATTAGTGCTTCACTGTCAACTCAAAATGCAAACCACGCTCAATGTCGTTTCTAGATGTTAATTCTGGATGCGATCATCGAAGCGCAACGCAACAATGTGACCGCGCCCTTAGACCCATTGATAGCTGATGCATAAATCAAGCGCTAATAAATAAATATCATTGTAAACTCGCTTCCTGTCCTCACTAATGTGTAATGGGCTCCATCGCGGTTATCGATCATTCGATAGACCGTCATTACCGATCATTGATATTAGAAGTTAATTTAGTAAACTTTTTAAAAGTTCAGCAGCTGTTTAATAGATAAAAGAAATACAAATATTTATTTCATATAGGTAATAGAAGCAATTATTGGTAGGTAGATGAAAAATCATTTGAAACATCTTCTTACGAAAACTCCTTCTCCATTTTATACTCATCCGTTCGCGTAATTTTCGTAAAAGGGGGTACCAAGTTTTTGCTTCACGTATTAATATATTGATTTATAGATGATGTTAAGTAAATAAATACACGTAAAGATATCTTATAAAATTATGTTTATGTTCGTATATACCCATAAATATATTAAATTCACTGTCATTTTTTAATTGCTCTTCACTTATAGTAAGTTCTTTAACATAGCATTTTTTTATCTATAACATTTTCTGCTTGTTCATAGGTAAGATTCAATAGGCATAGACAGAAGGATGTAAAGAATTACCATGCCTTTGTGCAAAAGAAGTATTTACAGTGGGTAAGCAGATAGACTATTGAACTTTTGAGATCTGTCCAATTTATAAGAGTATCTCTTTTAGTAGTCTGTGATCCCTGGTATGTAACCTCTTGTGTCAATTTAAAAAAAACCCTTTTTTGTGTTATTGTTGACCTTCATGCTGATTTAGTTAATAGTAGCCTATAGTCATATATAATCTATGATCGTTCACATATTTGGCTGATCCAACAAAGAACATGTAGGTGTACCTACCTATAGGTACTACAGCCTCTATAGGTGCTTAACTTCCTAATGTCACATGGAGTACAATAAGCGAAGTGTTCAGTTCACCGCGTTCGGCATCATTACCGCTCGCTACCAAAAGGACAGGGCTGTCACTAGTCTGGAAAATTTATGGACATTCTAATACAAAGAATTATAAAAAAATACCTGTAGTACCTATATCTATCTACGTAGGTAAATATAGTATTTTTTCAAAAAAAACTTATCAATATAAATCGGTAAAAAATCAGACAAGAAACGAAATTCATTGCAATGAAAAGCTTTGAAATTAGCAAAGTTTCACCGCTAACAACAAGCACACAACTGTAAAATATTATTTTATTTGCCAGAAGCAACCCTGCCACGTCGCGTCGCGCCGCGCGTCGCTCGCCGGCGCCGCTGACGCGTGAAAATTGTCGCATTGTCGCGCGGCGCCACCCGTGACCGTGTGGCCGCGCCTTGTGGCCTATCAGTGGTACACCAGAAATGTTCTCAAACCGTACAATGTATGCGTTACTTTATATCGTTCTGGACCATGCCAAGCTCAGCTTCAAATGCAAAAGACAACGATGTTCTGGAAATTTATAGAATCTGTGAATATTCCTGGGCTTTTATATTATGGATTATAATTAGGCTGGATATGGAAATGTATTATGAAAGGTATTAAGACATATTTCATCGAAGAAGTGTGATGTGACAAAATATCTTGGGACATTCTTCACACACAGTCATCGGATCTAAGCAGATCTTGTACTATGGAAAACAGATACCTACGTACTAGGTATATATATGTAAATATATGTACCTATAGATATTTACACCTAGACTCAGAACAAAAAGACATGTTCATGCAAAAAACGCGTATGGGTGTACCGCAGGGCTCTATTCTGGGTCCTTTTCTATTCTTAATATATATTAATGACCTTCCGTTTTATGTTAAAAATACCTGTGGAATTGTACTGTTTGCTGATGATACCTCACTGATTTTTGGTGTTGATAGACTGAAATCCAATTATGACGATGTAAACGGTGCATTAACAAAGGTATTAAATTGGTTTACAGTGAATAATTTAGTTTTAAATGCAAAGAAAACTAAATGCATTAAATTTGCATTACCAAATGTAAAAAAAGTAGACTGTAATTTAATGTTAAATAATGAAGCCCTCAATCTTGTTGAGTCAACAGTATTCCTAGGGATTACTTTGGACTCAAAATTACAATGGGGCTCCCAAATTTCATCTGTTGCGGTGAAGCTCAGTTCGGCAGCTTATGCAGTTAGGAAAATTAGACAACTTACAGATGTAGATACAGCTAGATTAGTTTATTTTAGCTATTTTCATAGTGTCATGTCCTATGGCATTTTACTTTGGGGTAAAGCTGCTGATATAGAAACCATTTTTATTTTACAAAAGAGGGCAGTGCGAGCTATTTATAATTTGGGCTCTCGAACTTCCCTCAGAGATAAGTTTAAGGAAATCGGCATACTCACAGTTGCATCTCAATATATTTATGCAAACATATTATTTGTCCATCAAAATATTAGTGGTTTTTTGAAAAAATGTGAAGTACACTCGATCAATACTAGGAATAAGCACAAACTTGTGACCTCTGCTTATAGACTACAAAAAGTGCAAGGTTCATTTCTAGGACTAGGTGCACGCTTCTATAACAAAATCCCTACTTCAATTTTAAATTTGCCTTCACAAAGATGTAAGGACCGTATTAAAGCTGTTTTAATTGAAAAATCTTACTATACTGTGAATGATTATTTAAAAGACGATAATGCTTGGTAGATTTGTTACTTTTGTGTATGTATATAAATTTTTGTGTAATATATTATCATAATTTTTTAATATTGTTATTATGATACACTTACTTTTTTTTTGCCCTATAAACATGTGAATGGTAACAGTGATAACATATTGTGTGTTCTTATTCATATTCCGTGAAATTGTTTTTCTTTTTAGCAAGCTTATGGTAGTCATGCTCACTTTGAGGCCTTTGCTTGCGGCGGCGTCGTGTGGCGGGTCGCTCACTTCCCTACAATATGTGCGAGGAGGGCGATGGCTGCCACATGCGTCATACTTGTGAACAGGTGCTGCTTGTGGGGGCTGGTCTGCTTAAATTTGCTATCCATTTATTAACTATGTCACTCATCATTTTGTTTCTTTTCTTTTTTGTTATAACACACATATATTGTCAGTGAGACTAGATAAATAATTTAATGTAATAAATCTGAGTTGGTTTTGAAAAGAGTAATTGCTGAGTTTCTTGCCGGCTCTTCTCAGTAAAAGCAACCTTCCGAACCGAGCGTTAGAGTCAGACTATTCATAAGTGCTTGTGAAGGCCTATTTGAATAAAAAATATTTTCATTTTCATTTTCATTTTCAAAAAATGTTAGGTCTGATTAGGAATCGAACTCACTACCTGTGGCGTGGCAGTCTGAGTATCTAGCATCCACGTCATCCGAACAGCCAAATGCTCCGACAGTGGCGAACCACTTCCAAACTCATAATGGTACACAATTTTTTTTTCAGCTAACGCGTCAAGAATAAATGACTCATAAGCAGCCGTATCTAAACGAACGCTTTTTTAATACAAATACTACCCTCCTTCCAGAAGATATTTAATTTTGATATGAAAGCCACCGTGACGCACGGGACCGCATAAATTTTATCCAGCATCTATCTACTAGCCAATATAACCGAAAATATTAGCCGTTACGAATCCTAAACCTTAAGGACTTGGCCACTTTAACTATCACGTTTGCCTGCGAGTTATTTACTGTCTTATGTACTGCAAAATTAAGTTGACGTTCAAATGGAACTATGATTTTGGTCTAGGAAAAGCTTGGTAAGGAAAATTATGACTACGAATTTGATTCCATAAGTTTGAATTTGGATCGCCCAATCCGATAAGTTATAAATTCTTGCGTGCTGAAGCAAAATGTGTTCTATGCTGTTGGAGTAAGGTTTATGTGTCAGAAGGATAGTTGCTTGACCGATCTCTAGGGATTCAGTAGGGAATTTAGTCACGGTTTTATTTGAATTCGCGAAATGCGTTGCGACAAATATTTGGACATTTATTGTTGTTGGGCTTGGTGTCGAATATTAAGCGGTGTTTTTATTTGATATTGTCTTGTAAATGATTAGTCATGGTTGATTGTTGGATTTGTGGTAAACTGCTTGGGTTGAGCATAGAGGGTGATCAAATCTGTTTTATTTATTTTACTCTATAGGGGAACACAAATCAGTCATCTGTCCTACTTATATACGCTCAAGTCTCCTACCTTTCACATTTGAATATTTTTGGAGGTTGAATTTGGGATGACAACTCTTAGATGAATTAGCATGAAATTGAAGCCAACTGGGTGCGAGCACAGGTGTAAAACTAGAAACTCTACCTACTAGATTGTCATCAACGTTAGACTGAATCAACTCCACTAACCATCGAGCAACGAGATCAAAAATGCGATCAAGATAATTTCGCAACCGACCGAAGTCTCCTTTTACTTAAAAGACTGTCTTAAAAAAGCAATGACAATCACCTGTTAAGGTGTGGCAAGTGTGACAATTTTATCACAGCGACCGCCGCCGCCGCCTCGCCCGTCGCGTCGCGCGCCGTCTTCCCAGGCCCTGTCACAAGAACCGCTAAAAAATCGAACAAAACAGTGACAATTGGTGCATATCCCCGACGAATTATCCCCCTTCGGCGCCTTTGTCCAATTGAAGCTTCCTTTATTTTACCATTTTTGCCGTTTTTCCATTCTCATTTGGTTATTTATCTTCTCTTTTTCGGTTCGGACAATGAGCCGGCCGGTGCTCATTATATCGCTCCTGGTTTAGCACGCGACTCGCTACTAAATCTCAGCTGGAATTCTAGCGAATTATCCGACGAACAAGGTGAGTTTTTTCTGGTGATTGATTGGAGTAAAAATTACTTTCTGTTTTTTCGTCGACGCCGCGGTCGCGCTGTCAGATCGTTTTACTTTATACCGAAGCGGAGATGGGGGGAGAGCTGCGGCAGATGGATTGAGTTTTAAATGTGAACACTTTAACTGGTTTTTGTTTCATAAATTTTGTCAAATAAACCTATTAAATATTGTGTTGCTCTATGAACTCGAAATGTTTGTACCTCATAATACACGAATACGATTTCTATACGAATGTACCTACAGCGTTACAAAATAACTTTATTAAAAGAGAATGAAAGCGCACAAACTAAAACAGGACAAAATAAAACTAATATCTGTATTAACATACACTGAAAGCCATACATTGGGGTCGTAACAGCCATTAATTAGTCATATCGTGGCAGGTAATCTCAGTTCAGTAGCTCGGCAGTTCTCGGGAGCTGTCGGAAATAGATCGGGCCCACCCGTCTTGTAGTGCGCCACTCAAGCGCATACTAAGTAATGCCAAAATGTGATTGTCTGAATAATACATGCGATGGGCTTGACCCTTGTAACCTTAACTAACATAAAACATGGAAGGGATGTATTTTGTCTTGAATTTCTTATAAGATGTAACGTAAACAATCTTAAGTTGAAAATAGACTAAACTATATACTTTTGTGTGACAATTTGCGATATTACGTCGAATCAATAAGAAGAAGTAGGTAAATAAAGAAGCATCAATGTGTCTGAATTTATTGCTAAGATTTTACTTGAAGTAAGGTATCTATATAGTAAAGTAGATAGGATTTATTTAGAAATCATGTAGGTACATTACTTAGGTAGGTATCACCTTAAAGCATAGTTCACTAGGTGCGTTGCAATATGCGTATTTTTTGGAAAACACAAGAAAAAATCTAGACATATATGTCTACTATAAATAAATTACTATCTATATATATGCTGACAGTATTTCCATAATATTCTAAACACAACAACGTCCTTTTTCATAAATACTATGTTAAGTACCACGTTTTTATAAATGGCACAGTCATTCTATTTTTTATTTGAAAAATTAAGCATGTTCTCAAAATTGGTATCCATTATGCATGTGCGATGTTGCCAACTATTGTCTCCCGGACCGGACAGGATGTCTATCTAAATTGGCCGGCGATTAGTTTCCAAGTAAAATGGATTCGTATGCGATTCTCGATGCGGTTTTGTTTGGCGACATATGCAGCAAGAAATAAGTTGAAAACAGTAAATTAGGAGTTCGTCGGTATAGTACTTAATGATTTGTAAGGATGTAGCGGTAGGGTATCTTTAAAGTTTTAATAAAGGTATGGTCAATTTTGGATCTGACTATAAAACCAATGAAGCAGTTTAGAATCTCACATAACATAGATAGAAATAAAGGTTTGGTTTATTACTCAATCACTGTAATGGCAGAATTTTCTCGCTATGTTTGTGTCTATTTGCTATATGGATAGGTAATAATATAGTTTTTTTTAATCTTAAGGAGATAAGAGAGCAGATTTTCATCTTAGTTTCAAACAGAGTTGCGGGTAGAAGCGACAGTTTTTGATATTTTGGGTAAATGTAACATAATTCTTAATATGGATAAGTACCTATAACCTTGGTAGAATGAAACCTTCCTTTTCTGTTATTCTAATATATTTACATAACAATTCCTACAATCACAATCTCACGTATCTGTGTAACTTTAGGTTAAACTTTATGGGTTATGTGAAACGACGCCCCAGCCGCATTGCAGCCACCGGCACCTAGAGATAGTCTCCGGTCGTCACGCTCCCATCTGTCGTGATGCGATCGTACATCACGATCCGACATTACAACACGCTACGAACGTGAGCTGTATAAATACTACACATTTTACCATATACGATGCACTACGAACGATCTCTAATTTCACGAGTCATTACATAGACACTGCAGTGTCCGCGCAGCGGCACCGGCTCTGCGCGATCACCGCAAGAAACCCCGAGGGAAGACAACGCAACAATCGAACACAAGCTTGCGAGGCTTCCCAAATAAATTTCCCTAAAATGTCAAAAAACTCGACATCAACAACGAAAACCATCCTCAATGAACATTTGTTAAAATTCTGCGGCGCCCCGCTCGCGCCACCGGCGGCGAAAATGTCGAAAAATTCATAAGTTTTTGCTATAACGCAATTCGTCCCAGTGAAAACGGGCGAATAACTGTCATTTTTTTGCCGGCGAACAATTGGGCCGGAGCGGGTACAGGACGGAAAAAATTGTAACATATGAGTGGCCCTCTGATATATTTGATGAGGAACTTTTGTTACTGAGATCGGTGACATTCCTTTTTTTGGCTCATTTCAATTTCGCAATTGATCTCTGGCTGACGCTTCGTTAGGCGAGGGAGACGCCAACCTACCAATTTTTTTGAAGAGTAGATGTTTCATTGTTTCAATTCGTGGAGTATCTCGATCGTGCTTAGGCTTAGCAATTAATGTTCAATACAAGACCCACAATTCGTAAGTTCCTATCCGTACATTTACGAAGTACCTATACCTACAATAAAGCCTTGTAATAGGTACCTACAGATGATCACACATTTGGAGCACGCATGTGAATGTAGGTTTACGTAGGTACGACTGGAGATTATATTATGTTTAAATTTATATTTTTTTATATTTATTATCATATTTAAATTTAGAGAAATACCCTATAAGTACCTATATAAAACGAAATACCACTCACTAATCACTCGGGAACTATACAACCTAGAAACTTTAAATTTAGCTGGCAAGTTCCTAAGTTCTTTAGTAGGCATCCGCTTAGAAAGGAATTTAGGGAATTCAAGTCCTAAGGGAGTAAAAGGGGAAAATACAGTTTGTATGTAACTTTTTTGTGGGATGGAATTGGAATAAACTTGGTGTAAATATTGCTCGGAGCAAATTATGAATTTTGCATTTTATGGTTTTTTGTAAATTTACCCCTAAGTGGGTGGAATGGAAAATTAATGTTTCTATGTAAAAATATATCGCACTGGCGTTATACCTATTGCAGTTTATATAGAAAGTTGGAGTAAATACATACAATACAAACATTGGTACAATTCGATAAAACATAGGAAATTTAACTCCTAAGGGAGAAGTTATGTTTTCATGGCCGGCAGCTTGGATCACGGAGAATTCTAGGACACATCTCGGGTGGAACCGCGGAGAACAGCTAGTAATTTATATAATTAAAAAAAAAAAGATCATAAACAATGCAAAGGAAGAAGGCGTGGTTCGCCAAATTACCCTTTCATTAACTCTAATGACAAATGCCTCCATCCACCATCTGTAATAACCAATGATAGCACAAATCGATTCTCACGATCAATTTTAAATATAAATCAATCATTACTCGACCGTAATGGCGACTCGCCTATTGATAAATGCTAATAATTGGATTTAATTATTTTCTCCTCGGGAGAATAATCTAGCAATTAGTGCCAACATGGTATGGTAGCGATGATTGGTCCTATTTACAGTAAACTATGTTGAATTGAGTGTTCAATTCCATGAATTATTCTGCTCGACTGTAAATGTCTTCACCTGGATTGGACAGAAATTAGACCTCCTTATTATGTGCGAATGGTTTTTCTTTATAAAATAATATGAAATAAGAGCTGGCAGGTTGGAACATAATTCTTATCACCCCTTCTTTATCAGCAAATTCAAGAGTGACGAGTAGGTAAACAATACCTACATTTAGGATTTATGTACAAAATATACTTAGGTAGATACATACTTAGTAAGCCTACATACATGTTGGATTCCGTGCCATTAGGAGATAATTATACCTCAGTTAAATCTATGTCAAGGCTAAAAACTCCTGAAAACATACAGTTGACGTCACAGAAACTTCATCAAAAACGTCACGTCAAAAATATAGTTCTGTAGATGTTACAGCGCGTCGTTTCTAGACAACAGATTATTCATAAGAGCTTCTGAAGGTATGCCTTAAAATATAAAATTTTTAAGGCATACCTTCATTTTCAACAATAACCGTCACGGTGGACATTTTCATACACCGCATGGACGCACCTCTTTTTCATCGTCTCTTATAATATCTTTTTCATCTTTCAGTTAAGAAAGCTAGTGGTAATCGAGATGATAAAATAGATTATCTCCAAGGATGGAGCGCAGCGCGCTGTACAGTACTACAGTGGCGGTGGTGGATTAATTACGATTCCCTCACAAGAGTCGCGCGACACCTTTGCCTTTGCCGATGTGATCGTTCTGGATTTATGAATTGCTGGATAGGTATAATTTATATTTTTAAAACCTAAAGAACGCTCGTCGTATGTTGCGTATTACTACATTCCACTCACATGTGTCATTCCACTCACAATAAAGTAAATAATAAATTTGTAGGTATTTTTATAGTATGGTTCAGATGACCGTGAGTGAAAACGAGAGAAATGAGAGCTATGCAACATATAATAAAACGTGATTTTGATTTACATACCTACTGCTAATTAAAAAGCACTTCTTGTACCAACCTACCAGCTGCACATGTCTTCTGCATACTGTGTAGATCACATCCATGCTCATAATCAAACGAAGTAATTTTTTTTAATGAACGTACTTACCTAATTGCAATAAATACCTACTAGTTAATTAATATAAATCTCTTAATAATGGTAGGTAAGGTCGACTTTAGTTAAAATATTTCTGACTATAGTACCTCCTTGATATTATTGATTATCCAAAGATTTCATAATCCTTGGCAAAGCTCTTGGTATCGTCTGCCTTCACATTGTCTCCAGTGATTTGTGGCGACACTCCACTCTCAATAAAAATGAGATATAAATACAGCAATACCTTACTTTAGAGAGAGATAAAAGACTGAACTTAGTTTCAACAATTAATTATAATGGTTTCCCATCGCCTAGCGCTTGTAGTTGATTTTTGTTCGATTTCTTTCTTCGTGCGAACTTTAGATTCTTAAAATTCTACTTCACACCGAATTTAAAGTTGACAACTTAAGCTTTAGGAAACTATTTTTGTTATTTCGAAATAAATTAGTTTGACTTTGAGTTAGTAGAGATCGTTAAGGTTAGGCTCCGCGAATAATATAAATTGACACCATTTTCTAAGTAAGCAAAATGTGAAAACATTTTCTTTTTATCGTCATTACCCTAGTACAGCTACTAATACTGAAAGATATTGATGATATCAGGTTTTACTGAAATAAATATTCCGTGACTACGTATTCACCGCAATATATACTTTAGTATTTTACCTACAATGTAAATTACTGTTGATCTTAGGATTCCTAACCTTAGTACCTATTTCAAATCTCCACAACAGTTGTTCCGGCACAAAGGTGCAAGCACACTACCGCGGTCGCCTCGCGCCTCGACTCTGCCTCGACGTGCGAGCGATAACTGCCTTATCTTGACAATCATCACGCGCTCGACGTTGTAAATACAGCCTCTACTAGGAACCCATTCGAGCATTATACGAGTAAGATGTGAGTGAAATAACGTGATTTGCGAGCGAAGTGTTGGAAATTTTCCGGTTTTGCTTAGATGATACTTGACTAACATATTATTAAACCGTATTAACTGTACTTGATTCGTATAAAGGTATCAAAACCTTATAAGTACAGGAAATACTTATAGGCTTAAAAAATGGAATATATTCCTACATCTGCCGCACCCAAAAGAGCTTTGATGTCAGAATGAAGATTCTAAGGACTTCATTACTTTAAATAATAAACTGGCAAACATTTTGTTTTGTTTTGTTGTATTATGTAATAAGTAAAGGTCATTGCACACCCAAACACGTCGAGTATGAATGGACGTCCGTAAACCAGCTCGCTATCTACCTCGTTAATCAATCTAACACCACGACATTTGTGACATTGGTCCTTACTTTCCGCTTATCATAAGTACATCTGTAGAGCGTTTTGCGCTGCACCTCATTCAGTGGAGTTATCACTCGCCCAGTCATCACAAAAACTAGTTTAGCATACAAATCCACTAAGTGGGCGAATAACGCGGCGACGCGATCTGATAGTGAAGGCAGCAATTACGTACGTGACACCTCGCGAGGCGCGCGAAGATTACATCTGTGTGTACTCGGCCTTAGTGTTGGGCGCGTCTCCATTTATTGTCGTTAGATTATGATGCTTGTTAAGCCTTAATTGCATAAAAAAGCTTTTATGACAATCTGTACAATTTTTATCTATGATTCCTTTGTTTTTATCCTGCGATTGAATAAATAGTAAAGTTGCATACAGGACAATGTTACTTACAACCGTCTTATAATGGAACTAGCGACCCGCCCCGTCTTCGCACGGGTAGAAGTGTATAATATATGCATACATTTTTTGCATCAGTTGGTTGCGTGGCAACAGGCGGGCAGTGGAGCGCGGGCGGAGCTGTCTGCATCAAGCGAGACCCGTCGTCGTCGTGTCGCGTTGGTGCGAGACCGCTTGAATTTATTTTCTCGCGCGTAATTTTTAATTAACGATAGTTCCTAAGATATTCATTTAAATTATATCATGAAAAGAGTAAAATAATGTGCATGAAATGCTTAAAGAGATAGACATATGCCATCGCGGACATTTCTGTAGACTTATATAAGATATACAATTCCATCATACATCATTTTGTTATATCTCAAAGGGTTTAAGCAGCGTTTTCGTTGAAAGCTCCCAGACGGCTTATTTTTTTCCGACACCTCCAACAAATATCATTATATTTTAGCCAATGTATACAAAAACTTAGCAAATTACATACTAAAACTTTCCTTGAGAACCACTCTATCCATTGGTGAAAACAGCATGAAAATCGGTGCAGTAGTTTTTGAGTTTATCGCGAACAGACAGACTGACGCGGCGGAGGACTTAGTTTTATAATATGTATTTTATATAATATGTAGTGATAGTGTCAAGTGACATCTACATGTATGAAATTCTCTTGTTGCACAATAGTAAATCTAGCAGACGAAGAACGTCAAATACCTACAATATCCCAGGTGGTTAAATTTTATTGAGTTTATATCTAAATACGTTTTTAAGTAGGTATGTTTTAAAGAATGAATGTTCTGAATGGATGAGATTGTTACATGGTTTTCTTTAATTTGATTTTCATTTTCTATTTTTGGGTCATCCAATGATCACCATATAGCCCCTATTTCCATCAGATACGGATTTGTCACAATTATTTACTTACCTAACTATATTATTGGTAACTAATCCATATAGGATTAGAAAAAAAAAGTAAGTTCCATACAAAAACACTGTTTTCTAGGAACTTTCAACTAGAGGTTTTAATTAATTATCGTTCAAGATTTATTTTATAGTGAGCATTGAGAAAAAAAGAGGATTGTAAAAAAAAACAATTATAATTTTTGTCAATAGATTTATCTATATATTTTAATGAATAATTTTCAATTACAGCTGTCGCAATAGAAGGTAGGTACAGTCTCTCATTTCACAAAACACTTTTATTTATTTTTTCGTAGAAAAATGGCAAATTAATGTATCTTATTGCAATTCAAATCACTGGTTATTTTAACATTTTGTAAGTAGGTAGGTACATTTATAATAATATATATAAATAAAAAAAACTTTATGCAGGTACAACTTATGGTACCTATTTTCAAATTAAACTTTTAATGCGCTTAAGTTTAATGAATTCCATGGAAAATTATATTCATTTATAATTAATATATTTTGTATTTTTACTACAGTATTTATAAACTATATATTACAAACTTTTAACTTATAGTTAGATTTTTTATCAATCGTTTACTTTGGCGCGCGTTCGATCGTTGTTTTCTTTTAAATTGACTTAAAAATTACGGGTTTTGCACGAGTCAAGAGAAGAATTAATTACAATAATTTATGATCCAAAGTTATATTTTCATTACTGTTATCAGAATTACGCCGTTATTGTCAGCAAGTTGCCGACAGTGGCTGTCCAAAGGTTAATGCATCTTACATATAGAAGTGTGGCCAACAATCAAACACGCGCACCTCACAGCACAATTGACAAAACATATTTTCAAAATATGTCAATTAGTAAACACGTAAATATACCTTACAAATTGTATTTACAAAATAAAGCGATATTATTTTTATTTTTTTATACTATTAAAGTGAAAAATGAAATGATTTCGATTTCTTTCGACGAAATGATTTGTAGGTAAGACATCGAAAGTAAAAAAAAATAGATTTTGAAAAAAAAAGAACAAAATTCTTTAGATGAAATTACAACTAAATGATCAGAAAGAGTTAAATAATATTGCACATAAAGTAAATTGGTATTCCTAAATTATCGATATCTATATTTAATTATCGACATTCAATTTCATGGCCATTTGAACATCAACGATCTAGTAAGAGTTTAAATAAAATCTTTCTCTGAAATATCGATAATAAAAATATATTAAGACGTCACAAATACAAATAACACTTCGTCGAAATATGGATAAGTTTAAACCTATTGCTATTGCAGTGGAGAATCTATGAGTGATAACTAGTGTGTCATTGATACTACGCCGTGATTCGTCCGATGTTGTCACTTTATTATCAATAATGACATTGTAGCAAGTTCTTTACATTTTTTAAGAAGGCAATTCAATTGATATTGTGCTGCGTTGCGTATTATTCAATGATTTATATTTGAGCAATGTAATTATATTTTGGATATATCAATTGAAATTATTATTATTATATTACATACTTAATTTAAATTATAAATCGACTTCTGATAACTATTATTTGAATCTGTAATGGAGACCATGCTACAATGATTATTATAATTAGGTTCTGCGTTTCTACGATAATGATAGCATCGTGTTATTTAATTAAGTAATTGGGTAGCCTTCTTACACTTTGCTTGATTGCTGCTATATTTATCGTAAAAGCTTGCAGTTTAGACTGCTCCGCGAGTCTCAAGAGCATCTACAAACACAAAACCAACGTGACATCGAACCGCCTTACAACGTGAACAACCCCTAATTGTAAGCTTAACTATTTACAATCAGTATACGAATATCGACCCGAATAGAACTCGAAAGAAAAAACAAAATAGGAACAATACAAAACGATTTCCCCGCCGCACCGCTCTGGATGACTGCGAAGCGCGGGGCTACCACGATATAAATACACGCTATATACAGTGCGGCTAGGTCGCGAGTCAGTCCTGCGTCTCGACATCCAGTCCGTTCACCATGCGCTCGATACTCTTAAGGTCCGAAGCGGGAGGCGTGGCGGAGGTCGTCGACGTGGGAGCGTCGGGCGGCGGGTCTGCAGACGCGGCGCGGGCCTGCGGTGAACCAGCCCGCGGCCTCGCCGGCGACGAACTCAAACTCCTCGCTCGTGGTGCCACTTGCTCAAATGCTGAACCTAACCCCGGCAACGCGTACGGCGCGAACCTGTGCGTTTTACTTAACGACGGTGCCATTGACGGCGCAGGTAGCGCTGGGGGAGGTGGCAGCGAGTACTGCTGCAGCAATGGGTGCAGGTTAAACAGGAAACCTGGTGGTATTTGATGTGGCGGGAAGAACGGTGGCGGGTACAGCGAGGGCGGGTATAGGTATGGTAGGAGAGGCGGCTGAACTGGCGGGCCCAGGGAGACGTCGGGCGCGGGCGAGGGGCGGGAGGGGCCCGCAGGGGGGGAGGACGCCCGCGCCCCGCCAGAACATGAGGAATCAGAGCCAGCTTCTAAGCCTTCCTCTGCACCAGAGTCACCGCCGTTGCCGCCACCACTTGAGCTGAACCATGCTGTAATAAAAAATGATAACTCTTCATAATGATTTCAGATTGGTGCGACATAATGGTGAGCACCAGTTGCATCTACGTTAGTAAAACCAGATTCTTATTGCAAACATCATTTCAAGCCATCTGCTAAACGGAATGTTTATTAGAGCTACTTGTAAGTTTTATGTTAATCGGCATCATATTGGCAATCCCCTTGGTATTGTTGATATTAATATAAACAGGGGGACCGCCTGCCTGCTTATCAGCCTTTTGATATAGAGATCCAGGTTCAAGAATAACAATTTCATTGTAACACATGTCATGAAATGCTATGACAATAACGGTAACGATTTTTACTTACAGCTACTGGTGTGCTGCGTAGAGGAGGCCGGTGGTGGAGGACTTGACGGTCCTCCGACGTCCAGAGGCCGTTCGTCGTCCTCGTCACGTGTGTCCGAACGCGCGGTCAGCAACGCCTGCCTGCGGTACACAGACAGACTACTCGTGTTAAATGGTTGACTGGAGAACACATAATGCTTTAGTTGTAAGGTTTAATTTGCAATGAAAATTTCCAAATGTTGAGTTGAAATGTTTACGATACGCTCAAATGATTACAAATTCTGATGTTGAAGTAGGAATACTGAAGTGACTCAAGCCATGATGTCACTAATCCAGCTCGACGAATGACTAAATAATTTTATTCAGAATTCATCAATAGATATGCAATAAACATAATATATCACCTACATATAGTTAGATATAAAAAATTTAATACGGCAAAGTTTTCACGTCAACACACCAATATTGTGCGGGGTGTCAAACGTTTGACATTTTGGGTAATGGGCCGCCACGACCCCCGACCGCCGAGAAAGGTTAATCATCTCCTAATGATAGTGGCGAAATTTGACCCCTGTACCGCGCCGCCAACGCGATGCTTGGATGCGTGTGTAATGCCTTTTAGGTAGCAGAGGGCTTTGCACGAATGATGAGGAAATTTAAATAAAATGGAATTTAATTTTATTATTTCCCTCAGCTCTAGATAGTGACTTTACTAACTTAAAAATATTCAAAAGAAAAACAACAATAAACTTATAATAAGAAACAAAAGGATATAATTCCGGTTCCATAAATTAACACACAATAAAATGATAAAAAATGGACCGACAATGACACATCTTGAAACAAACAGCCATGTTAATATAACAGGTATTAAAATACACGTTTTTAATGTATATCAGCGTAAAGAACAAAAAAGGATCTCAACCTAAACGATTTAAAGCTGTCACCCTAAAAAAAGATAAAAGACGGGCGCAATTATTTGCCTTCTGTCGCCCCGTCGAGCAAACAACTCTTTATCATCCGCATTGTTTTACGGAACCCTAAATGTGGCGGTCGAATCATCATCCCGCAACTGTGGGGACCCTGATTACCGGGGTTCCATACTAAATTCATTTTATTAACTCGTCTCATCGCTGGCTGATAGAATTTAATTTGTGCCACCCTTAACAGCTAGGGCTGTAACGATAACGTTTATTTATTACAATAGTATTGGACTTACGACCTAGTGAAAAGTGACAAGTATAAGGAATATTAAAATAAATAATTTAATTTGTTTCCTAATCTTTAAAACAAAAAACAACATGACAGCGATCCCTCCACTAAGCAGTTTGTATTTAATTATGAATTTATATAATTCCAGATTTGGATTATCAAAAATTCAAAAACATACGATATGCTTTGTTTTATGATTATAGAGACTATTAGAGAAGTATTAAAATATGTTTAGCTTGGAAAAATTATCAAATTAAAAACATTTAAGTTGTTCCCTATCGACTTTTATAATAAATTGGAATTTCTTCAGATTAAAAAGAATTAAGTATCTTACATTATATTTCCTTCCAGTTCTTCTACGTTGGTATTGGTACGTGGCTTATTAATGAAAAGGCTTTGAATTTTTAAGTTGAGGTTGTTTTTCTTCTATTTTTAATTATTATTAACCGAACTTCAAAAAATAGGAGGAGGTTTACAATTCGTCGGAATCTTTTTTTTATGTAAGTAAGTATATAGTTTTATGATTCGAGAAGTTATTTTTTTTGTTTCAAAGAGTATACTTTCCAGGTGGTCTCATTGGCACAAGTCAGGATCTGATGATGGGATCCCAGAAAAATCGACGGCAACCATCAAATTTTATAGGGACGCATAATGTGTTTCATATATTTTCTAAAACTATTCAATTATTTGCGTCTGAGGTTACTCATCATCTCATGTTGCTGAGCTGATGATGGAAAAAATAACTTCTTAACTATTAGGAGTTAGTAGATAATTCTTAAAGTACCGTATAGACCGCTAGTTCTTATTTTTTTAAATTATTTCGGTGATTGCGTCGGGAGTCTACTGAACACTAATGAACACAAAAAAATTATAAACAGACAACAATATTGAATGATTTCATTCAATATTGTCGACAATTATTATTGATGTAAATATCCTCGATCAAGTGACAAGAAACTAAAAAAGGAAAATAAAATTAACTTTTAACAAAAAGCAAAACCTATGTGTCTAAACCTACCATGTTAGGACTCGTTCCTAACATCGTTATTTTATACTTTTTAGTGCAAACCCACTTTGAAGTCGGTTTTGCTTTTAGTTTAAGTTAATATTTATGAATTTTTATTAATCTGTAATCGTCAACCCTAAATTAAACTGTTCACATTAGGGTGTTCACGTTACAATGTAAACTTGCGGCACAGGGGTGGCTCGCCTTGTAATTTTGCCAAATTTTTATCCCTAAAACGTAGCGGTTAGTTCAGGAAACCCCTCAGTAGGGCGCTTTTTAGCGTCGCTATTTTGTACCGAAGCGAAGACAAGGACAGTATATTAAGTAGCTGTTTTGATTCTTGTATTGGGACGTTTTACAATTTTTCCCTTGTTTTTGTAGTATTCAGAAGATCCAGTGTTCATAACTATATATGAATGATATATGAAATGTATGTAGGTTGAAATTATAGGGTGTTTTAACAAAGTAATTACAGAAATATATGTTAGTAAGACTTCATGATCGATAATTTTTACGGAATCCATTTTTAGCGATGAAGACATTTATTTTGTTAGATCATCTACGTTTGAATATTTAATTTAAAATTGTGCTTTGTGTTTATTTAATAAATTTATTATTATTATTATATAATTATTTTCATTCAATTGTTCATGAAAATAAAAAAAATACTGCAAGATTGTATTATATTGCAAAGTGGTCAGTAAGAAACATTCACGTCGCGTAAATGAGATCTAAGCTCAGTTTATTCTTTGCGGAGGCCGCGGAACATACGAGTAGGTACAAATCGTGTGTAGTACTGTGTACGTATGAAGAATGCGACTGCATTGGATACTCAATGATAGGCTAGGGTTGTCAGTTAAAGTGATTTAAATTTTCTCTAATAAATTATACTCTGGCCGCGGCCGTAGTGGATTTTATCATATCCGTTGCAAGGAGGCGTAGCGTATGTGATGTGTATTTATGTATTGATTGATACAAATAATGCATGTTAGAATGGATTACCAACACAAAAAAAGAGCTGAAAGATACTAAAGATAGAGGAAATTAAAAAGAAAATAATGTTGGAAACAGCACTGAAAAGTTAAAAGTTAAAAGATATGTGGCTTGAATCATATTAATCTTATTAAGTTTTTGCAGGAATTTTCGGTGTATTATGAGTTTTTACATAATATATTATTTCGGAATTTAGATTCGCATTAATATCATAAGCACATTTATTGGTCCCAAAAGATAAAATTACGTATGTTCTTGGTGAACTTCTCTGGTCAACCCTCTTAGTGGACAGCCCTGGCCTACAAAGGGACATGACATGAGATATGCGCGGCATGTGTCCCGCGTGTCCCCGCTTTCCTCGAGCGTGGCGTTTGTCAAAACACTCACGTTTCCCGCGCTTCCGGTCGGCGGCCATTTTGTAAAGATGAAATCCACAGCGTCCGGCGCTTCCGTTGCCGCTCTAATTCGGATGCGCGCCATGAGCCCTTCCGGTGCAAAATGTTGTGTAAGCGAATTAAAGACTCTTCTTCCGTTTAGTTGCGTGGTGAGGCCGCTAGAGGCACTGTTGTATCATGTGGATCATTTTCAATTTACTGAACATCCTTAATACGACGAAACCACAATAAAACGCTCTATACGTGGATATTTTGGGATGGAAAATTTTCAAAACCTATTCTAGGTTCGTCATCGTCATGCTGAACAACTTTTACTACGGGACCAACTTTGAAATCACGACAACTTTTTTTTGCATTTTCAGATACATGCCATCTGAAATGTACAATTTAGGTAAGTTCCCTAGCAACAACGACACATAATACTTACTTATAATATTGAAAATAAAATAGCTTAAACAAAATTTTAACTCTGTGCACAAACCTAACTAGCATGTTCTAAACTAACCAACATAATCGCCCAGTTATTGCTAACTCGATTGTCTAACGGCGCAGGATCTATACAACAGATGGGTATCAACCCACTAATTGAGTTCTTGTTGGAATTTCAAATAAGTTAGCGGAACGGCAACCCATCCCCACAGGCACAAGCAGTGGGCGCTAGCAAATTATGCGGCGAAAAAAAAACTAAAGCTGATTTTATCGCGGAAATCCAATTTTCTCCCTCGCACGCTAAAGACGCTGGAAAAAAGCGCCAAGTCGAATGACTCCACCATTTTGAGCCGTTACCCGCCATGTTTAAACTCGGAACACGAATAAGGAGGCGCCGGATTGGTTTAATTTGAATTTCGAACGGCGCCGAGCGTGTTGGCAGCGGGTGCACTCGGAAACGACGCCGCTCGTGGCCTAATTAATTTGGAAGAGATTCACAGATAGGACGCTAATTTCGTTAGCTTTTAACTTTACTTAAATAGTCGGCAGTTTTCGCCGTCATTAATCTTTCGCTCGCCTCTTAGTTATGAATGCCACCTACAACGATTCTTTTATAATTGAATTTAAGAATTTATGTTCGAATTAAAGGTTTATGAGGTAATAAATAATTGTTAAGTATCGATATTTGGTATAGAATGGTTAGACAGATTAGATAATTTTTAATGACATGAATATAAGCGATTAGAATTATTCTCAATAAAAGTGAGAATATTATTCCTCAAATGTAAATTTTCTCAAAGTTCATTTCCTTTATTTCTATATTAGTAAGATTTAATTATCTACAAGTAATTTACAATAAAAATATAGAATACAAATTATAATATTACATAGAAAAATTCCGCAAAGCTACCGCCGCTGCCGATGGGAAATGGTTGTTTCTTATAACTAATGTTATTTTGTTATAGGTAATTAAGAGATTTAATAATTCGCTCGTAGATTTGAAATAACATCAACGCTTCTTGCTAAAACGCTGACAGTCGACTGAAAATCATGTGTTAAATTAGGATTTTTAACAACAAACAAATAAATTACACAAATGAAAGTTCAATTCCTTGGTACCTTTTTCGTATCGTAAACATTCAGACAACTCGAAAATTTATAAGTTATAGACAGTTTTGTAATAGGTGTGAAATCCAAGGGTTAGATACTTACTTCTTTTCCCGTTTCCCGGCGCCGGTGTCCCGGAAGCCTTTTGCGAACGGGTTGTTGTCGATCTTCAGTTGGGTTATCTGTTTAAATATGAAAATGGTTTTATTTATTACGTTTGACAATTGATTGCACATCTGAACTTATTTCGCTTTAGGACCTTTTAATAATCCTTTATTGTTAAAACGTGAAACAGAGTTACATAAATATATATTACTAGTTTTTCCGCGTGGTTTCACTCGCGTTCCCGGGACAAAATATAGGCCATGCTACTCTGGGATAATGTAGCATTCTAATGATGAAATATTTTTTTAAATCTGTCCAATAGTTTGAGTTTAATCGTTACAACAATACAAATCTTTCCACTTTATAATATAAGTATGATTATTAATTATTATATTATTACAACTGAAATAATAATAGATTTATAATGTAAGTCATCTATCTTATTAAATTGATGGTACATATTTGCAAAAGAAGCAAAATACTTCAATCTTTAGATGAAGTATAGTTTTTTCATCAATGGATGGGAACTTCGGTTTTAATTCCTGATGGTCAACGAATCTTTATTTTGGCGCCGTATCATCATCTATAGGTCATTCAGCTAAACATAGGCCTTTACTGTTAAATAAGCTTCCAGGTACTTTCTACAAAGAGTAAACAGAAAACAAACTCACCTTTTCATTCTGATACGCAGTGACAGCGATGAACTCCGTTTCTTTGAACACATACGTTCTGAACGTAGAGTATGGCAGCTTGAGGATGTCGTTGGCCCTCACCAGGTGGAACCTCGGCTGGTATTTGTGCATCGAGTTCAGGATCGTCTGGGTAACACACTTTAGACAGCTTAGAATTTTGATCAAGTGGCTAACAATTCAGTGGACAAATGAACTGATACGTATACGTAGCACTAAATATTTTTTAGATATTAATGAAAAAGGAATCCGAATGTGGCCACTTTAGAAACGAGGTTATATTTTTTGAAAAGTTTTGATCATTGACAAGTTCAGAATTTGGCCGCTAGATGGAGTCAATGCGGTTATAAGGCTAGCCAATATTGACAAACTAAATAAAAAATTAAATATGCAAACCTATTTTCGAGGCTGATTTTCAGATAACGTGGCATTGCGAACGCCTAATATTATTAGAATGAATGTACTGTTTTAATAGATAAACAAGTGTAATATTTCTATTACAATTAATGTACACCGTATCTCATGCATTTTAAATTTTTCATAAAATATGCAACACGTCTTTTTAGATTCAGTAGGCTATTGATTTATTATTAATAAACTACATATAAGTAGTTACAATTAATTAATTACATAATTAAGCATTAAAAAAGTATAAGTACTTAGTAGTTATTATATTATGTCTATAGTGGATTAGTGATCGGTGACATTTAGTTGTGACATGACATCATCGAAATTGGATAAATGTATAAAATCAAACATTATTGATATTTTTTTGGTGTATAAACCCTACTTCGTTAAGAAAACAAGATATAAAAAATCATAATTATCAAGGTTCTTTTTTCATAACATTATGATATAAAATGTGATTTCCTTGTCAGTAAGCACTAAGTCTATGAATTAACATTTCAAACTCAATTAAAAAGAAATAGCTTCGTAAAAAAATCTATAGAAAGACGGTAGACGTCTTGGGTACGATAAATCACCCCCACATGTCATTAGGGATCATTATTGAGCGCTCTTTTGAATGATACATGAGCTGATCGCGATCTTACAACCAAGGTGGCAGTTAAAGGAAATCAGACCTAAATTGCAATAATAATTACGTATAACGATTTAATGATACTTCGATGAACATTCCATTACTATTTTCTAGTAGTTAATTGACCTGTTTAGGGTTGTGATATTCTTGATGGTCTAGCTATTTCAATACAGAGATGAATTCATTGAAAAATTATAAAAATACATGCCTCTCATAGATACGAAGGTGTGTGTAGACACACTAAACGTCCTCGTTACCGTACAAAGCCCCGTTTTCATATTTAAGTTTTGATAAGATTTCAGGTCCTAAATTATAGACAAATTCCATTATCAGTTTCAAAACAGATAAATGTAATAAAATAATATCAATTAGGTTGTTGGAACAACTATCTATTAGATTATAAATACATATGTGTAGAATCACCATACCCGCCTTGAGCTCATCCTTCCTTACTACTTTAAATAGCTCTATATTTAGAAATAGAAAAGAGTAGTAAAGAGTCTAGTTAGAAATTATCTTTATTGATACAGTGAAACTTTTGATAGCACCTGAACAAATTCCAAAGTCAAGCTAAGTGAACTCTCCAATATGAACGTAATTCCGTCACACCCTCACATTAAGCGTTAAAACATTACTTGTCAAGTAGGCAACTTGTATGACAGTTTAGACAATTTTCGTCGCGTAATGACTAGGTGGTGTGACCCTAACCTGCAGTTATGAAATTACGGTACATTAGCTATTTAATTTGATGTCTCCCTCGGCCTTGGTTGGTATCGAACTGTAATTGTATACTTGCCTCGTTTGACGTAACTTTTTTTTGTTTTTTTTTTATGATATCCTTGGCATAGGTAAGAATACGTAGAAGTTCTGATTTTAATATTTTATTTGTATTAAAGCAGACAGTAACAGTACTGGACATCGATGTATATATTTAAACTGTTGTAGTTTTTTTTCTTCTTCTCTATTATGACCAAATACTGAAACCCCATTTTAAATTTAAGAGTGTCTAATATGTATATTAGACACTCTATATATCTATACCTGCTCACTCTATATCTACTTGAGAAGCAATACGATCGAACTGTTAAATGTCGACTAAATCACGGCTAAGATATGTGAATGGCGTTTCAGTAATTTAACTTTTGTCCCACAATAGTTTGAATTGACAAAATAATTTATATTTTATAATCGCAATACTGAATGACATGCATCATATAAAGTATGTATTGCTTTCTATAAGCACTAGGTAAATACTCTACATATTTCAATTTGCTGTTTTTAAGGAAATCTCGTCAAAGATTGTTTTGAGTACCACCTACAGAAATTACAAAATCTCGTAGGGTATCCCTGTCCTGCAACATTATATTAAACTAAAAATACCTCAGAACGTCGGGCGAGTCGGTACGAATATTTAACATTAAAATCGCATACAATCATCATCTAGATATCTGAATCCATTGTTGCTAGTCCTAGAGCGGGTTTTGTATTGTAAAAATATGTGTTTGTATGCAAAACCGTGATTAATATTCCACATCGGCTTCTGAACATACTGTATGCGTTTGATAAATCAATATTCATGACAATGAATGTTGTTTGTTTTGTGCCTACTAGTTTTGAGCCCGGCAGCCGCGGCGTGTTTGCGAATATTTGCACTCTTTAGTTGATGGTACAATTTGTTTTTCGTTTCAGTTAGGCATTTTATATTGACAGACATAAATGACTAATGGTAAAAAAAGGAAGGAGATTTATTTTATAGTAGGTACTATTTTTAGAAGAGATTTCCGAGCGGGGTAGCTTATGCTAGATGACGATCACTGGAAGTAGTTGAATACATGTAGTTCCTTGTGGAAATTTAAGAGGAGAAATATATTTAGCAGAGGTAATTTCCTGGCTGATGAATAGTGAGACGAAGGAGTTTTAGAACATAAAATAAACCTTTATTTCCCACAATCACAATATTAGAATACTTAGTGTTTATATTGAAACAAATGAACTTTATTGACTAATTGAAGCCACCCCGCAAGAATTGCGCCACTTGATTACATCAAATTGCTTTTAATTTGATTAAATGAATTGATTAGGACAGCTTCCGTTGTAAGCTGATTTCTATACAACATTTGATATAATGGATTGAGTTTCCGTATTAAGTGATTTAGTTCAATAAATAATGTGAGTACTTTATTTATCAAAAAAAAAATGGTGTTTTGAAATAAATGAAATATTTTTTATTCATTCAAATACTCCTTCACAAGCACTTATGAATTGTCAGACTCGAACGCACGTTTCGGAAGGTTGCTTTTCTTGAGAAGAATTGGCAATATACTCAGCAAGTACTCTTTTCAAGCATTCTCTCATTTTCAGCATTATCGTCATTTAAATATTCTTTAATGAATTTTCAAACATATAAAGTATACCTACCTACTCTTTGTTTGACTAACTCCTTGTGTTTGGCGAGTGAGTTAAAAAAATTGACAAGTACCAAACTAAGTTGTCAATCTTATTATGATTAAATAAACCTATCATGATTTATAGCATTATTCAAAATTTTTAGATGAGTTCAGTCAATAAATATAAAATATTTTTGTCATGTATTTCAAATAACATCCAGCAAACAATTTTCCAGAATATATTTATAAATGTTAACGTAAGTACCTATAGGGTAGTTTTTTTTCATATTTTTGTACGGTAGGAAAAAAAGTTACATAAGTATTTACAGATAAATAATGAAGAGTAAAGGATCTAATTAAACTAAACTACATATTGAAAAATAAAAATAGACTGGTACATTTACATGTCAAAATATCTACTAATAATTTAGGCGATGATAGATCAATGGTAGTGACGTCGATGCTGTCGTGGCGAAGGTCGATGTACGATACGGTACCGAGTACCGACGGTTGCACTAGGGAAGCAATACATTTCTTGGCTTTAATATAGCGTATAAAATATAATACAGTAAAAAAAACTAATTTCTTTGAAATTCCGGATAATGTAGGTAAGTTATTTTTTTACAGTATTTTTTAATAGTTATATACGTGCATGTTAATTAGAGGACATTGCTCTGCGTCCATACATGATTCGCCCCAGAACCAACAGCAATGAAAAAATGCTTATAATATTTTTGATCACCTATAAATTCTTTTCAAACATTTTTTAAGTTACGGACAAGCTGGAAAACAACAATATTACAAAAAACGTATCACATTTTGAAGTTATAATTGAGTGGTCAAAAGTCAATTTAATATTTATATTTTCAATACCCAGAGTGGATTTAAAGATTTAAAATATGTTTGCATAATAGATATTGAGACAATAATGAACTAAGTAAAAATTAGTCAAAAATAAAAATACCTAATTGAAAATATGTATTTGAAAACACTACACAACATAAACTAAGCAGATCAAGAGCGAGCGAGAGAATGAATGAGTGAATTGATTGTGGTAAGTAGGGATGGCGATATGACATCGATTTATTGAAGAATAGATTTTTAGAGCCGATTAGTTTAATCGTTTTTTTTTATAGATATTAAGTACTGAATCGATCTCAGACACAAGAAAAGCTGGATTCGTTTTTTTCTGTTTCGAATGCAAACTATGAAATAATTTAGAAAAAAAAAATGTTGAAAAAGTCACACGAAGCCGATGTGAAATACGAAAAATATAAATTGTTGAGAAATCGATCTTCTAATTCTTTTTTTTTATGAACGATTTAAAAATAGATCTTTTGCGTGAAGAATCGCCACCCTAAGTTAAGAAAGTAGGGATTTGTACTCAATTAGATTCTAAGACCGAATCGCTAATATTGATTGTACATAATATACTCCAGAGAATCAATCGACTGTTTTTTTTTCGAAATATTATTATGTATGACGATGATTGTCAAAAAGTATAACTACACTAATTAATTGATTGGAGCAGTTATTTTAATACTGATGCAATTTATTTTATATTTTATAAAATTAATATTAATATTTTATTGTATTAATAAAAGATATCATTACCTTAAAACATATGAAAATATTTAACCCTTAATGAAATCGATCGATTCAACTTTAATATAGTCGATGGATAGAATTGAGTTGAGCATCTCTAACCGGTAAAGATGTCGGCGAAGCAGTTTTCAATACTTTTAAATATTCATTTTGGATAGCAGCTTGTCCGTTTGATACAAATATTTGCAACGAATACAATAAAATATATAAATAATTATGGTGTAAGTCCCATGTTTGTTGGTTCTGGGGCCATTTTCGACAATGTCCTTTCGGTCTTAACTTTATCATCATCATGATAAAAGTATCATAAACATAATTTAAGTATTTCATCTTAAAATCCATATCTTTGAATCCCCAAGCACATCATCAACATCCGAAAATGACGTCATAAAGGCGGGAACATATTTTTTTTATTCCCTTAAGCTAACGAAGCGGCTCGACTAAGACAAGGCCATTTGGAAAACGATAACATTAAAATAAAAATTATTGTTGTATCTTCAGCGTCGGCTTTAATTACGGAGCTTTTATTCGTCCGTCCAATTTCTTTATTTTACGGTTCGACAACAAATTTATATGTAAATCGAGTGGCGCGGTGGTCCCCGGCGCCATATCGATGATTCCAGTATGTCGATTAAAAAATAATTGCCCCACTCGGGATTAGGATTAAAGATAACGTATCTATTTGGGCATCTGTTTGGTTGTACGTCATTTTGAACGCTTTTTTGGTTAATTTATTACTAGTTAGCTAATAGAATCACCAATCTAGTTTAGTCAGATATTTATTAGAATGCTAATGCTATTTATTGTGTTGTATTTTTATATACTTAAAGGACTAAAACTTTTCAAAATCAGATTTATTTTATTATTATTTATTTACGATTTATATATTATCTGATTATTTACTATATATAAATATTTTTTTTACATAGATATCTACTTACTTAAATATTGTGAAATGGTATTAATTATTATATGCATTAAAATGTTATGTACAAATATTTCGTTCTAAGATAAAAGTAAAATACATTTTAATTGAAACAAAATATTAGGTACTTAGGTACCTACTATCTAAAAAGGCATCGAAAACACGTAAAGTATATTTTTTTAGAACTTACCAGTTTATAAGCCTACTAAAATACCTACACATTATTTCGTTTTTATGATATAATTCCTTGATTGATATAATTATTCCGTCGATATCGATAAAACCGTCTACCGGTAATCCTTAATCAATCACGCAAGTTACGTCTAACTAGCGAGAGATGGCGCATGGCGCCGCGAGTCGGCGGGCGTACCAATCGTTTCGACACGGTCACAGATCATAAAACAATTTGAATCGATCATAGTTTTTTGATTAACGATGACGTATGTAACGTAAGAATTTATTAAAAGCAACTTTTATTGAAACTAGGTAGTAAATTTGGGTTTTTTGGGTAGTGATCATCGTAGTATATTTTATAGGTTCGTAACAAATTTTAATACCTGCAATACCTTAGTAGTTAAGATTGTGCTGGAACGTAATAAAGGTAATGAATCTTAAAATAGATTTTTTTACCTTGTTTTTTCCACCTACCTTGTTCTTCTACCATTGAACTTTAGCTACCCGTCAAAAGATGGCGCCACGATAGGATTAAAATTAATACCGCCTACTTATCTCTACATTCTGATCTATATACCTAATATTAACTTAACACACAACAGGTAGGATAGTACCTAATTTTATTGGCTCATATTTCATTGAGAAATACCATTACTTCAGATAAAAGTAAGTACGAATGACTGAAAAAATTCTGGTCGGAGAGTAGGTAGACAAGATAAAATAAGAAGAATATGCCAGTAAGTAGTTTTATTCCAGGGAGGTTTATTACGCTTACATGACCTATCTCAATATAAAGTGTAATTTAATTATTGGCACGGTGCGTTCTAGATTGCACATGGTGAACGCGCGGCGTAGCCACCGGGCGTCGCCCCACACATTCCCGCCAAATGGCTAATTCGCGCGGTAAACATACACGCCATAACTCATATCAACTAACCAATACGATGGCGGTGCCAACGGAAATATACCCATCTCTTTCTAACGAACTAGAGAAACCCAAGCCGTATGTTTGTTTTTCCTTTTACTTCCTTTGAAATCTTATTTTGAATTTTATTCCTACAGGGGCGTGGATGCGGCGAAGTTGCATATTGTGTTGCTCGCTCGCTCGTATGCCATTTTTGTCGCCATCCCTGTCACTCTTTTTGTAATTTTAATTCGCAGAATGGCATCGAAACGTGATTCGAGTCTATAGAACTTTTTTATTGCAAATGTTCGGAATTCAATGAAGCAAGGACGGGATTTCGGCAAAGCCATGGGTGCTTATGTAGTTTCGATTGAATACAAGCGCGACGCCGCTGTTGTTTCAACGAATGTACTCCAGTATGGAAAATCGAAACATTTACTAAGAAGATCACTATCCTGATCTAGAACTGAAAATATCAATCGATTTTTCTTTGAAGATTCACTCTAAAATTTACAAAGAGCGTTTTCATATAAAAAAATACTAAGTTGATAGTCTCAAAGCAACTTTTTTTTAGGAATACGACAGTAAAAGTGTTTAAGTTACTAAATCATTTGACCAGCGTGCTATGCGTGTCATTATTTAAAAGTCATAAAATTAAAAAATATTTAGGCATGGTGTTAAATTATAAATAAAAGTTTAACAAAATCAGTAACCACATGGAAGACGATCCGATCCGTTAACCTACTTCACTTAAGTGTAAAAGAACAAAACACCGGCGAAACGTTTAACTCAAAGCAGATTATGTTAGCCAGAGGAGCCGCCGATGCACCAATATTTGCCTTAACTGTTGACACGCAAACCGTCTTAGCACTGCGTAAACAAAAGGGTTCACTAATGCCCTTTTTACCACAAAAAGCCAAGGCAAATATTGGGGCAAACACACCACGGCAGCAGATGTGCGACGATCGGGTTTACCGACGTTTTCTATGTGACATGATATAATTGTTACATTTAAATAAATGTAGAATCCAAATAAACTTTCTACTTGGCTTATGACCTTACTTAGCAGAGTAGAAGGGGAAAATTTATTATATACATTTCGTTTAAACAGGTTCATCCAAACAGGTTAATCAATCAGAAATGGATTCATATAAATAAATCGATTTGCAAATAAAAAAACCAAGTGCGAGTCAGACTCGCGCACCGAGGGTTCCGTACAAACTTCGTCCATCTTTCGTCCATCAAGGGAAATGCTCAATTTTATTTATTTACCTTCTTTGAGGTTTGTGCCAATTAAGCTAGACCTCTAAATTGTATGAGCACCCATATAACTCAGAGGTCTTTATTAATTGGCGTAACTATGTATGTATGGGGACACCCATTAATTTTCAATTTTTGAATTTTTTTGAATTTTTCCTTTATTTGTGGTGTAAGACCTTGCTTTTTGCCAATTGTTTGAGTTTATTGAATGAAAGGTAAACTGCGGTTTACGATTTATGACGTATTAAAAAAAACGACTAATTAGATCTCGTTCAAACCAATTTTCGGTGGAAGTTTGCATGGTAATGTTCATCATATATTTTTTTTAGTTTTATCATTCTCTTATTTTTGAAGTTACAGGGGGGGGGACACACACATTTTACCACTTTGGATGTGTCTCTCGCGCAAACTATTCAGTTTAGAAAAAAATGATGCTAGAAACCTCAATATCATTTTTGAAGACCTATCCATAGACAACCAACACTTATGGGTTGGATGAAAAAAAAATGAGTTTCAGATCTATGTATGGGGAACCCCCAAAATTTATTGTTTTTTTTCTATTTTTGTGTGAAAATCTTAATGCGGTTCACAGAATACATCTACTTACCAAGTTTCAACAGTATAGCTCTTATAGTTTCGGAAAAAAGTGGCTGTGACATACGGACGGACAGACAAGACAGACATGACGAATCTATAAGGGTTCCGTTTTTTGCCATTTGGCTACGGAACCCTAAAAACGATTCCAAAAATCTTACAATAATTGTTTTGCAAAGCATTCAGTGCGCAGACACAACTCGCGGGAGCAAATCCATTAGCGATTAACGAGCGATCGGCGGGCGGGCACTAAATTAAAATAAATATTTGCCGGCAGCGCCTGAGCACAAAGCAACGCCGCTTTCATGTACGCCGACACAGGTGCCGCCCGCTTCGTGGTACTGTCGCGTACGTACGTGGTGTAAACTCAACTTACAATGTTAGCGGAATAGCAGATAGATATGCGTAACAAAGATTCCTTCTTCAGAACGTGGAAGCAATCTGTGAGATTCGCCGATCGAGTCAATTGAATGCTACGTAGACACCTGACTGCAGTCATATTATGTATTCATCTCACAATTACAGAACTACTGTTGAATTGTAACATGATTAAGCAAGTCTAGCTACAAGAAGTTGTTAAAATTCTAGTCAGTATACTTATAAGGAAATATGAAATCTGTAATGTTAGCAGAAAATAGAAAAGTTGATACAATGCAGGGTAGACATCCAACCTGGTGACATATCCGATAGATAGAGTTCAACCGCTCGGCCACGTCAATAGTTGTGATAAACGGGTTGTTAACGTAAAGGCAGAGTGAGAAGATAAAATATCTGCGCCAGAGTGTCACTTAATTAATGTAAATGCCAACCATAAAACTAAAGTTGATGAATATAACTGACACTATGAACAAAGAAATGAAATCAAGTATTCGTTCTAATAGTAAAACATAAAATATTATAGTGGAGACACTTTACCAGCTACCTGTACCAAAAGCTATATTTGATAATAATTTCACTGATATAACCTATATTACTAATGATACACAATGTTCTCGAAATAATAATGTGGTTATATGATATAATATATCACATAAACATAAGGTATTATATAGTAAGTTACGCATTTGTAATGAGATGATACCATAATAAGATACGAGAGTCTTTAAGGATCAACTACGAGTAATAACGAAGAATCTATAAAATAATTTTGAAGTCACAATGCATATTCCTGATGTCACTTGACTGCTTGATCTAGATTCTTGTGAGATTTTCGTAGATTCTAGAATATTCCAATCTAGAAAATTTCGTCAATAACACTCGAGTTGCAAGAACTTGAAGTTTGTATCATGTTGATTCATATGACATTGTACATACTAAACACTCATTGAAATGGTCACAGAGTTGGCCTAGACAGCAAATATGTGAGCCAAGAAACACTTGCCAAACTGGCACCAATATAATTGATGATGTAGCATTGTGGTCTGAAGTACTAAAAGGTTGACATGATCATGCATACGACTCAAGGTCGTTTATTTTGGCAATCAATGGTACACAGTACACTACTAATCCTAACTAGTCCTAACTACTTACTAGTATTGTAAATGCGAATGTTAGTTTGTTTGTTTGTTAACTTTTCACGCCTTTGTTACCTTTAAACCGCTGAACTGATCGCGATGAAAGTTGGTATGCAGGTAGCCTATGGTATGAAGAAGAACATAGGCTACTTTTTATCCCGAGAAAACATAAGATCCCTGAGGAACGCGGGCGAAACCGCGGGGCGAAAGCTAGTACGTACATAAATATGTGCAGCAATATATATTCCTGACGAACCTTACCGTTGATAGTAGTAGAATATTATTTTAAGTGAATTTCATTACCTTTATTAAGAAAGTACATAAATACTGATTAGTTCGGTTTACTTCATCTATAGATGTAAAGCTAACAGGAAGCTATAAGAAGTCAGTGACACTTTAAAAAGCAATAGCCGGTGATCAAACACTGTGAGACCATTAGAACCGCTTCTATTTTTTTAGTAGAGTTGTGTTTGTGAGAAATCCAATATATCTTCGTATATCTATGAATACAGGTAAGAAATATTTGAAGGTAGGAACAGATGGAAAACTAATGAGAATGATTTTCTATTTTTTTTATTAGGAACTTAATATAAATGTTGTGTTTAAAGCACCTATTGTCATTTATGTAAATATTCCAGAAAATCAATTAATGCAACAATTACCTATATGTTGATGATTTTGTATTAAATTGACAAAGAGCTTGGTAGCGGACGCTTTGAAGTCCCAAACAGAAGTGTTAACGTTTGTCCAAAGGCAATGAGCAAACAGTAGGGCATGTAAAATAAGATGACCCTTTTACCGGCCATGAAATCGATACCTCATTGAAATTAGAAGTGAGCTTGTGTGTGCCCAAATGATATGATGGTAGGTACTTACTATCGGTCGAGTTTCGGAAGATTCGGGTCTCGTTTGACTTTGTATATTAAACGAGTTTGCGTGTTTTGTATAAGTACCACATACCAAAGACATCAAGCATTCATTCTTGTTTCTTAGCGAATGTTTGGGCGTATGTTTGTGTGATTGTTTGTAACTATAGCACAAATTTTGGCTAAACAGATTTGGGTTAATCTTGGAATATAGTTAGATCACACATTAGAACAACAGATATAGAGCATGTACCTTTAATCCTGGGAAAACCTAACATACTTGAGAGCAATAATAATACAACAAATATTATATTTTACTTGTTTCTATTCTCAAAGGATTTAATGTCTTCAATTAGAGACTTTTGCAGCCAGGATCTTTGATTGTCCCAAATCCCATTTTTTCGGGTTTGAAGTTCCTATTTTGTCATGCTAATTATTTTTATTAATCAAAGTTAAATCACAAAATTTCTGGACGATTCTTCCAATCATATGTCACACATCTAGACATTGTGCTTTTAACCAATTTAATATGTTTTTGGCCAAAATCTGGTTTTATTTGTCGCCAACGTTCTATCATGTTCAGTATTGTGATCGAAGTTATACTAATTGCTATTCACAAGTTTTCTTTTAACCTTGAACCTGCAACTGACTGGCATTTGAATGAATGAGTTTTCAATTCATATTTTTTTACGTGAAGACATGATTAGTGTAACAAATTGTGCAAAAACAGATCTTAATGGCCATGTTATGAAGTTTCTAACAAGTATGATGTCATCTAACACGTGTTCGAATACCCGAATTTCCGTTACTCTGGATTGAAAATAATTGTGCGCATTATACTAGCGCACCATCATCTTCATTAATGGAGTATGGGTATATCTACGTAAATTTTACCATAGGATGATGGTATAAAACTATAAAAACCTTTCATCCAGCCGCTAGCACGATGCTTAAACGCCATAGCTCAAGTATAAAATCACCGACCTTATTTCACAACCAATTTGCGAAGAACTGCTGTTCATGGTTCTTTGTACACAACGGGAGTTCTTCATAAGTGGTATTGAGTTAGTTTTGATGTAACTTGTAATTGCAAATGGAGGCGCCACTGACGTTTATGACGCTCTATCTGTTCCACATTTTAATGTGCACTAATGCTATATAGAAAAAGCAAAGGGAGAGTTATTATGTAAATCTTTGAGCATTCACTTTAGATCATTCTATAACAAACTCTATAGTTTGAATGTTTTTATGGATGTAAGACCATTGTTATTGAACTCCAAGAATGGTTGGTTTGATGTTGCTTGTTAGTTATACATTTTGGGTGTCTTCGTATTTTTATACCCCGAATTCTTATCAATGGAGGCCTAAGTAGAATAGAAGTAGATTTAAATTGCTTTATTTCAATTGAAAAATCGCTTTAAGTAAATATTGAAAAAATCGCGACAATACAAACATACATACATACGGGTTGAATAGAGAACCTATTTTTTTTAAGTCTGTTAAAAACAAGAAACATTTTATAGACATCACTTCATGCCCCCCACGCCTCAAGAAACAAGAAATTAATTGAATTTAAGTAGGTAGAAATATTTTAGCACCGTCTAACAAAGACAAAACCCACGGTTTCCCTAAAGAATAAATACAATTATTTATACCGGTTGTAAAATGAGCTTCGGGTCCATAAAATTATATGATCAATGGATCAGCGCCACCTGCCTTCGTTGACGCGCAACTATGTGTTTTGATGCGCGAGCGCATGTAATTACGTGCCAACCAAAAATAGTATGCTGTTAGACTATCGACCTTAACTTTATAGTCATAAAATTGAGTATTGCCGGGTATATTGTGTTGTGGCGCTTGCCATTTGTAGGGTCAAAATGAAAATTATGAGGTATCTCAACAGTTATCGGAGTTCCCAATCTGAAGTAAGATCTTGTGTGTTCATTTAATTAAAGCAACTAAATCAATAAAATTGTATAATTATTCATTTTTAAAGGTGTTCGAAAATTAAATAGGTATAACTTGTAAGTAACATACAGGATAAGTAGGTAATTATAAAATGAAATTATAAAGATTTCAGCAAGACAAATTTAGCCAAAATAAATGTATCGTTTCACTTTATAAGAAACTAGCTTCCACCCCGCGGTTTCACCCGCGTTCCCGATGGATATTCTATCTGTGTGCCAAATTTTATCCAAATCTGTTCAGTAGTTTTTGCATGAAAGAGTAACCATCCATCTTCACAAAATTTATATAATACTAGCTGTCCCCCGGGGTTTCACCCACGTAGCGGTATAAAAAAAAATTGCCAACGACCGATTCTCAGACCTACCGAATATACACAAAAAACATTATAAGAATCGGTCGTGTCGTTTCGGAGGAGTTTGCAGACAAACACTATGCCACGAAAATATTATATACTAGATGAAAACACGCCTTTGCTCGGGTGAAATGTGACTCATAATACACAATCTTTTACAGAATGTAGGTAGATATTTTTGTAGTTATCGGTAGTGGTTTGTATGAGTTCGCCGTATCAGACTATCGGATCCGACTATCGGATGAAAAAAACAAACGTGTATTCCCGGCCTTAAAGGCGCCAGTTTTAGGTGCGTTTAATTTGGATACGTTCATAAACTGTTTGGAATAAAAATCTAGTATTACAAATCTCGTTGTTCTCAAAAGTTACGAAAATTGCCTTAAATATAAAAATTACTTACATGTTACGCGAGGGGGTCAAAAGTTACGAAAAATGTAAGAAATGTAACCTTCTGGCAACACTGTCTGACAGTTCAATCCAATTCCAATTTATTGTTTATGGCTCCATCGTGCCACCGATGACTGCCAGTGTTAGAAAAAAAACGGGAAACAAAAATAATAGGCTGTCAATAAAGGCTCATTTACACACTGAGAACACTGTCATCTCATGATTAGGCTGTATGGGCTAGAACCCTTTGCCTTCCCGAAATAAGGGAAAACAAAAGAAAAAACTGACACTGACAGTCAGGGATGCGTTCATTAGTCGCCATTCTATCAAGAAGAAGAAGAAGAAAATATGGCAGTACTGTGCTCGGCCAATATGGCGACTGTCATTTGCACCATTAGAATTTAACAAAATACTCGACAATCCGAATTTTGCTATATGTTGGATATATGTTGTCGACTCGAAATTATTATTTTTTAATGTTTTATTATTCAGGTAAGGTTTCAATCGAGTCTACCGTAACCCTTGACGGAATTATTAATATAGATTAGATTAGAAGGAAGTAGTATAACTTCCCACTAGAATTTTTTAATACCATCTACATTCTCATTCAACAAAAACTAATAGAGTGATTGGGTTGCGATTGTAACACTCATTCTTCTGCATCGAAAAGTATATTAATGAAAAATAAACTAAAACTTCTAAAAGGTTATAATATCAAATCGATAGAAAGCTGTGGGTAAAGGTACCACAAGCATGTCGAGTTTCAGGGGAAACCATACCAAATCCCATGGGCTATCTATGATATGGGGTGGGGTAGGGGAAACAGGCTTACACGCAGGCAGTAATTGATTGGCCATGTGATTGATGAAGTTACTTCCTTACGGTTTTATGGTGTTCTTAAAATGGGAACTTTGAAGAAAAATGTTTGGGAAATCAATATGATATGGATTTTTGAATGATTTGTTTTACGCATGACTACATAATGAAACTATAATTGAGGTGTACCAACACTTTACTCACTTAATTTAATCGTGAGAACAACAGAAATATTATCGTGGTTGTGTTTGAGTAATAAATTTCAAGAAATACCTACGCATTATTAATTATTTTTTAATGTACGTACTTTAAAAAAAAACTTTTGCGTCCATTACCTCCCAAGAGGCAGTAGGTACACCTGTACTGTTGGGTCATCTTCAGTTTTTCAAGTAACTGTAGTAGTAACCTCAATCGACTCTATCTTTAAAAGAAGAGCAACTAAAAAAGTGTGTGTGTGTGCAAGTCACACATGGTAGAAGTGAAACTTCTGAAAAGTCCCTGATTAAAATTCTGACGGAAGTAACGCTTACTAAAAAACATTGGTTGCCATGGCAACCAATGTTTTTCGCTAGCTAACTTCATACCTTTATATTTTAAGATGTCAGACATTAATTCAAAACTAGGAAGATAAATAAGAAAAATGGCTAGGCTGTATGAGCTAGAACCCTTTGCCTTCCAAAATACGGGAAAACATAATAAAAGCAACATGGCGCGTAACCGAAAAACGTGACGATTTGCTACAAAAATTTCTCCCATACGTCGATAAAGAAGTTTCACTTCAAAAATAATGTTTTACTAGAAGTGGCGTTATACAATCAATTTATTTAAAAATAATACCATTTGGCGCTCACGTCATAACATAATAGGATAGTTTATAAAACAAACAGACGGACGTAAACCTATTAAATGCATCGACAGCTGCCTAACGACAATATAACTATTTATTTATTTATTACCTTAATTAACTCTACTCGCTTGTTAGTTACGTCAAGAACAAACCCCTAATCATATTGTAATTAAGTCTCTTTTTACGCCAATTCTGTAAGTTAAACTTTTTTCTAATACATCATCTCAATAACGAGCATGATTTGACCGCATTGTAAATGTTGCTTTATGTCTATTCCGATTGGGTGCTAATTTGTTTAAAGCTATATTAACAAATATTTGAGTTTGTGAGGTGTTTTTCATCCATATAATTAGGCTGCAGACACCTCGCCGTGATGACCGATGGCGCCTCAGGCTGTTACCGCTGGGGTGCCTTTAAACTATGATTAAATTGGGACTATGTTCTTGGAAAAGTTTAGACTTTTTGTAGTTTTTATGTACCACCATTGAATATTCACATACACATACACATACATACATTTATAATTTCCTATAAAAATAATTACAACTAGATCTCTAGGGAACTTTACGCACCCAACATTAAAGTTAACTGTATTACGTATTAATACGTAATTTAATTTTCATGAATGCTAACAGTTGTTTAATACATCGAATAAAAAACTTGTCACAACCTCGTGTTAAACGAATAAGGAAACAAACTGACTTTCAAGTGAATTGTAGCTATTTAATTAATTGGACCCTTCTGCTACATATACAGACAAACATGTGTCATATATCCAGCCATATACGGATACAATAAGAATAATATTAGTGCAGAAACATATAATGTTGTATGTCAATTAAATTCTTTGATGATTTATATTATTTAAACTTTTATAAATAATAAATCAGGAAAAAAGAAAAAAAGGAAGGTGTGTTACAAACTAACGATTTAAAATTCACAATAATTATTACATAATTGTAATCCAATATTATAACCATGATTGCAAAACCTATTTATAGTATATTAAAGATCTGTAATAGTAATAATAAATAATAATGGATACCTAATATATTATATGATACAGGAAATCCGCAATATTTGTCATTTATTTGGAATCCCTACACAAAAGATATCAACACTTAAGTTAGTCAGAATCAGCAACAACCTCTGGGGGGAAAATTACACATAATTCTTAGCCCAAAGCCACAAGGTGTTATGAAGGAAATAAAAAAAACCACTATAATGTCACCTCTAACATTTATAGCTTGTTAAATGATGTATGATTTTTCTTGTCCACCTTGTTATTCTATGCCATGTTGAGTTATTTGATATACCTATTTTCCTGTATTTATTACGAAGATATTATTTTCTCACGCGTTCGCTTGTGTACCTTTTCATCTTTGGAATTATAAGTTTCTGTTGTTTCCTAAAACTACTTATATCTTGTCGTTATCATATTTAGGGTTCCGTACTCGAAAGGTCCAAACGGAGCCCTATTGCTGTCACTCACGTAACCGTCAGTCCTGAATTTTGTTCTGAAGATTTTTTTTACTTCCCATTGACCTATGAACTTGAAATTTGGTCATAATGTTTATTATTTACTAAAAAAAATCCAAAATATTAATGATAAATCAGATTTTTTAAATGATAATTCAGAGTTTGAACGGAACCCTCGGTGCACGAGTCCGACTCGCACTTGGTCGGTTTTTAGTCTCAGCTATTTCTATCATGATGATTTTATTAGTTTTGTTTTTAACTGTGGATAGGTATTTTACCATATAATCTTACTATGATTAGTGATCGGCCAAATGGGCCGAATTGCTAAGTAAACAAAGTCTAGCTCAAGCTCTAAAGTAGAGCTACCGGAACATACCGGTATCAAGTAGGTGTTTGGTGATAGAATTTCAGCTACTATTCTATCATCGTGCTTTGGTTTTCATTCACCGAAAGCTTAAGTTCTAGGGAACATGTAATTTTAAGTCAACGTGAAACAAACTGGGTAAAAATAACAGAAACCCTATATCAATGGTTCGTTATGTTGAATATAAAGTTAGGGGACCAATGTTTCCACGTGAACACGTTCCACGTTTCAACTGAACTTTTTCACGGAACTGCACATTTTTTTATTGCGATTATGTAACTAATACTTATAAGTCCCGTTCGTAAAAGTTGTTCATATTGATGACAGCTTTTAAATAAAAAAAATATTTACATGATCAAAGTCAAAGTCATAGCCATTTATTCAGTTTAGGCCCTAGAAGGGCACTTATGAACGTCAAAGCTACCTACTAAAGCTACCACCGATTCGGAAGTCGCCTTCAAAGAAGAACCAGCAAGAAACTCAGCACGATTACATTTTTTTTATATATTTTTTGGACAGTCTGACAATAATTTCTAAAGCAATAAGTATATAATAAGCTTAAACAACAAATGAAAAAAAATAACAACAAGAAATAACGTGGTTGGTTCAAGACGTTATTGTATTATTTTTATGTATAGATAGGTACACTACTCGTTAAGTAGGTACAACTTTTCTAGCACAGAGCATGAAATCTAATTTTGAAGGTAGTAAATCATTAAACAAAACAGTATTAGGTATATGATATTTAGTGAGGATATATTGACTTAATTGGAATTCGCTCACTTTGTCGATACCTACTACAGATAAAAATAAAACAAGACACAACCTACCGTGAACTGTCTATAATTGTAAACCTACTTTGAAACTGTTTACTTAGAACTATGCATTTTATAAGATGGTAGATTTTTGTTGGATAAAATGATTGATACGAAACTGAATCGATAAGTCACCTGCCTAAATGTTATCAATACAGTAGCTGGAAGATAGCTGGAAGGAAATATATCGGAAACATAATATTCCCACCACAATATTTTTTTAGTAAAGAGAAGCGAAAAAAAAACAAACAATATTTGTGCATAGTTCTGATAATATAAAACAGAAAATTATACGCCTGAATAAACTTTCGTTTACAAACGCATTCAGTAGGTAAGCAGAAAAAAAACTACAGGTATAATAGACTAGGCCCGACCATAAATAATAGAATCATTAACATCTGCCGCTATGATTTGGCCCATAAATTTTTTCGGCCTCCAAAAAAATTGTACAAACGATGCCCAACTCTAGTCTAGTTAGTGAGGGGCGTCGCCGGAAAAAATATGTTTTGACGGTTATTTTTTAATTTCCTCGACTAATGACTGCTATTGCTTTCTACTTTTTGGTAATTCAATCAAGTAATCTTTGTAATGTAGCGACATTTGAAGCTGTTGAAAATGCGTTATTTTTTAAACAGTTTTAAATAAATAAAATTAAAAAGTCTACTAACCAAATGATCAGAGTGGGGGTCTCTGGGCGCACTAGGTGCCGGGTTGGGCCACAGCAACTTTGACAACATCCGTTGGCTTTGGCTATAGATGAGCTCCTACGAAGGAGAGAAAAATGAACTTTAGTATGCTATGAATAAGGCGGTTACGCCTGACGCTACGTTTTGCATTGAGAAACATAATTTAAAGAGGTATGCAATTATATTAATTAATATAGTTGCTGAAAAATGTTCTTTCAATGTAAATTTTCATTTTTCTAAGAAGCAACGGCCCATAGCAAGACAACCGATATTGAACACCGGAGTAAGTTGAATGAGTGAGATTATTAATAATAATAACACGTTTTTACGAGTTCTGCGCCCGCGCCTCCGGCATGATCCGAGTTAATGTTGCTAACATTGGAAATAAACATTTGGTATATTTCATTACATCATTTATATATACCACATACCTAAATTATTACAAAAATCAAAAATATATATACAATGAACACAAAAGTATAAAAAATATGAAGTAGTGGGTTTGATTGAAAAACTAAAATTGAAAAATAAAAACTAGATTATATTACAATAGGTGACAAACATAATTCTTACAAAACTGAGTACATAACATAAGTAAATATATAAAAAAATAATATTGAACGGAGACGTAAGCCTAGAGTTCAATTTCAAAATAATATGAGCGAGCACCCATAACTGCGTATAAAAATAATCAGGCATGTAATTTAAATTCTCTACTTACTAAACCAAGTGTTGGGCACTCCTGAACGCTAAAAAGTATAACGAGACCGTAATAATAGGTTGAGCAAAGTTCTCGCCTGCAAAACAAACAGTGTCGACAGAGCAGGTAGAACTCACAGAGAGTGCTAAATTAGTTTAATAACGCTCTTGTGGACGTTTCAAGTCATTTCTGACTTACGTTTTGATTTATTGTTTACTTTTGGTGTTTTGCCCTTTTTTAGATTTTGGAAAACAGCTAAAAATTTGTTCATAAATTGATAGGTAAATTGTACCTAGGTATGATAAAAAGTATTTTCTATATTTTTTATAGATACTGTTAAATAGAAAATATTATAAACTAGCTCCCGGTCCGTCGTTTTACGTTTTGCATTTCCGAAGATTTATAATTTTCACTAAATAATAACCCTATGAATTAATCCCGGGGCATGATCTATATGCCAAGCTATTACAGCGTGATAGAGAAACAAATATCTACACAAACAGACACAACTATCGCAATTACCTGCAATTTAAAATTAACATTATTGATAAATTTAATGTTTCAGGCAAATCAAAAACTACGAACATGCCAGTTGCTGTTGTTAAAAAAAAATTCAAAGATTTACCTCAAATTGATTCCTCTATGGTGATGATGGGTGGATAAACAATCAGTTATGAGATCATGTGTAAAATTACAACAATAATCGATATTTATCTTTTTTAATACAGCTGTCATTATTACGAGCCTACTCTAACCAGTTTGTATAATTTTAAGGTTTAGGACCAAAAAAATCCCCCTTATTCAGACGTGCTCGAATGCGGTCCCGATCGGGTAGACAAACCGATTGAGTAGTCTACTGAATAGGATGGCTCCTATTTTCTCATTTCAGGCTTCTATTTGGTATGAGGCAGTCGAATGGTATACGATCGCGGCAAATTTATTATGTGACTAACACAACATCAGCCTAAATTTAACGAAATAAAATCGTCCATTGTGATCGGAATGGCAACGGAATGGGTCTGAATAAGGGGGATTATTTCGTTGTATCACGTTCTTAGGTACAATGGTTTGTTTTTAAGGTCTAGATGCACTTATTGCTTTAGGTTAAAAATTAAGGGAAGCCATAACAATAGGGAACTTTCCTCCCATTTCTAAACCGAGCTTAATTATGCAAAAACTCTGTTGTGATGATTGCAATATCAAATGGGACTGGTAATGACGCCTTTAGCGCCATTATTTTAACCAATATTTTTTTAAGCAATTATTCTTTAAAATTATGTCTAACTCTCATACTTAATGGATAGTATACATTAAAATGGAGCAGAGGTGTTTGCATTAAGAAAATAAAAAATAAAATACTCCTCGTTGAAAACAAGTCTTACCAATTGTATTAGATTGAAGATTAGTTATTTATTTTATAGTTATCATAATTTATGAGTTGATAATACTTAGGTACCTACTACTAATCTTATTTATAATAAAAATAATTGTTAAAATTAAGTAAAGTGTAAAATTGGACATATTTTTCATCTACTCTTACTTCTACATAAATGGAATCTAAATAATACTAGTTTTACTACAATTTGTTACAGCACATGATAACTGATCGCTAGATGCTATAAACTAACCTGCATAAAACTTGTTTGGAAATTAAAAAAACTGAATGAGTTTAAACATAGACATGAGTGACGTCATTCTCATTCAAAATGATATCATTGTCAAAACTTGTTTGTTTTGAATAAACAAGTCATTATTTATCAAAATATAAAATGCCTGAGGGTAGGTGTCTGGTAGCTGTATTTAATTCTCAGCAATTTGGCATAATAATTTATTCGGAAACAAATGATAGTATTATACTTGACTATAAGGTATACCAAGTTTAGTAATTGATCCTTGGTCGAGTGACATTGAAGCTTAAAAACGGTAAAGTAACCGTGGGTGATAATGGCAAAGCTTGGAATATAATTGCGAGCCGAAAAGGACTACGATAGTGGTAGATGTGGGTGGAATTTATGGAATGATAAATACAGAAATAACGTTTTAGGATGGAAACTCTTAACTCAGTAGATTTAAAGCGGGAGTTGTATAAAAATGAACTGCAGTTACTTACATTCTGATTACCCCATGAGAAAATGCCCGGCAATCGCAGAACCAACGCATACGCGTCTAATTTTTACCAAGAGACGTTTTACAACTTAATTCAAGACATCAGAATTTAATTTACAACTCGGTGAGTGGTATTTATGGGAAATTGCTCAGCGCACTCTCAGAGTTAATGCTCGCTCACCGCTGCCTAGCCTCGACAATAACACACAAGGCTCGCGATAAATTCTGTAATTTTCTATCCAACCACCTAGTTTCCTAAGCCCACAACATGTTTAAATTGTTGTTTGAACAAAACAGCTCGTTGACAAATCACGATATGATAACATCTCCAAGAACCTATTATTATATGAGGCGAAATAATATGTATGTCAAGAACTTAATCAGTCTGGGATCGGTGCAAGGGTCCACGTACGTTCGTAAGCTGTAATTAGCGGCCAGTTGTAGAAATATGAATGGAGCCAGGCGCGGCGCTCGCGCAGTCGGCACGCCTCGAAGACGCCGTAGGGCGGACGGAACGACTCCCATAAAATCTGAACATCAATCCACAATGCAAATATACCTAAATAAGGCAGCGACCCCGTAACAAAGTCGATAAATCGACGCAAATATTATTCGTGAGCCGTTACTAGCACGAACTGTGATAGTCTTCTGCAATGATAAAGCGTTTTTACAGACGTGGTGGGTTCACAAGCCGCAGCATGACATCTAGTTGAAGTATCTACGATCCCGTCGGGAGATATTGGCCAATAAAGGCTAACTGGAGACTTATATGGATAGGCCTCCGCGGCGACGAGACGCCGACAGAGCGAAAGATCAACGCTAATTAAGCGCCATAAAACCGAATATCGTTCTCATACCATCGTTACCTTTCACCGCGCGCCGGCCGACAACGAATTCTATCCGAGACGACGATGATAAAAAACGAGAAATTACCTCACATACACGAGCCCACCGTACGATCCTCGTAATAGATTAATGATATAGCCTGCGAGGTCTGTATTTAAACGAAAATCCTGAGGAGAAGGGGTCTCGGCTGGTAGAATACGCGTGAGGTGGCCGCGCGGCTGGTAATGACGCGGCGTCCGCCACCCGTGCGCGCGAGAGACGCACCGCTATAAGCGACAGAGAGCTGCGCATAATCGATAGAGGCGCCACCGGTGCGCCGCGGGGCGGCGCCCGCGTCGGCCCCACGCGCACAACACGTCTTATTGAGAAATTCCCAAGATGATGCATAATTCTCCTTTTGGTTTCCTGTGTGTAGTTATTTTACTCCCTGTTAACAATATTACCAATTCGGTGACCGAGCTCGCAGACGCATATTTTATCGGACCCATCGTCCCTCTATAGAAACGGCCTTTGTATGCGCTTCGCTGAATATTGCGCTGATTTATGGCGTTGCGTCGACGAGAACCAAGATTGGCAGTTGGTAGAGGTGTATAACTTCGTCTGTGTATTATTTCTATACATTTATTCGATTTTCTGAATCTGAATACCTATATCTTCAGAATTTCCAAATGAATACTGGTGAAATGTTTCCAAAACATCATAAGATTATTATCTTAATATCATAATCAACTATTTAAGTATCAACAATATGCTTGATATCACAGTAAGAAAGAATCTTATTAGATTCTAAAAGGAAATATCATGCGACAACCAAATTCGCCCACCCGTCAGAGAGCTGTTAAAACAGCAATCACGTCTTATCAGACGGTTATGCTAATAAGACATGCTAATTCCCAAAACCAACAAGGGAACAAAAAAGTTCGAAACGATCGTCCGAGGCCAAAAAAGGAATAAAGTGGAGATGAGCAGACGGGCGCCAGGGACCAATTACGCGGGACACAGTGGCCTAAACCTCCGGTCGTGGTCGTTGCGATCTCAGGAATGCATGCATCGCTTTCTAGCTAGCTTTTTTAGCGCTCTAGATTGTCGGAATGCGTCTGTTACTTTGACTTCTGGGAATGACATGTTACAAGCTATAGTGGTCGAAAAAGTGAATTTTCACAACTTGTACCATACATTGTTCGTTGTGTTGTACCTATAAACGTATATGACTTTTTAACGATTGGGTAAATCAATATTGGTTACGTTAATTTGTAACCTGGCTTGCTAATTTTCTGTCGATTATTTAAGGTGAGATGACTAATGATTATCGCTTCCTCTTATTGCAAATATTATGTTCTCACGGCGTTGCGGAGATAAAAAAATCAAAATAAGGACCATCCACCTTAAAAATTATTATTATTGGTAATGCTTGATCATACCTAACAAATGGAATTCAGAACATTTTATCGCCCCAACTACCTAAATGTAGACTTAACTTTACCACCAATAGCTGGACAAATACCAGTTATTCAACTTCCGAACATTACTTCGAGTACAGACGACGACAAACGGCAATACCGGACATTCTAATCCGGTACCGTTGGGCGTGACCGTCCCCGTGACGTCACGGGCTTCGGCCAATCACAACGCTCGTGCGGTAATCTCATTGTCACCCTCGCCGCGTGCCATGTCGATAATACTGATAGGAATAGAGGCGCCTTCGCCGAAGGTACCGGATATTCTGGCGCTAGAATGTGGAAGCAGCTTTATAGCTATGTAGCTGAGTTGTCGGTTACTTATTGGTGAGGAGAATCGGTAGGAATGTATCTATATATGTCTGTAGGTAATAGTATGTTATCTGGAAACTTAGTTTCCTACAGTATGATGAAAACGGTTACATGTTCTGGAGTGGAATTTGATGAGATTGAGAGTAAGCAGGGTGATCAAATACTAGCTAAATAGACTATTTAATTGTAAATGTTGGAAATACTTATTCATCATGACATAAAAGACATGGGGATTTAAATCAATTAATTATGCTGCATTTAAGAGCTTAAAATTCTAATCCTAACTATCCTAACTAATATCCTAACTTTTTTTTTTACTTTGTATAGGCTTGTGTTTGAATACAATCTCACTATGGTAAGTGATGATGTGACCGAAGGTGGTAAGCACACAAAGCCTAGAAGGAACTGGCTCTCAAGTGCAGCTGCCGGAACACACCAATAGGTGTTTGGCGACAGATTTTCAACTTGAGGGTGGTAGTCAGCCAGGCGGGTACTACAAAGTACCCTACCACCGTGCTATGGTTTCCTCACGATGTTTTCCTTCACCGAAAGCTCAAGCACATTGTAGGATTCGAACCCACGACCTTCGCCGCGGCGTCCGACGTCACTACCACTGAGCTATCATCGCCTTAAAACTAAAAACTAATATTATAAATGCTAAAGTGAGTTTTTTTGTTTGTTTGTTACCTTTTCACGTCTAAACCGCTGAACCGATTGCATTGAAATTTGGTATGCAGGTAGCCTATGGTATGGAAAAGAACATAGGCTACTTTTTATTCCAGGAAAAACCAAGGTCCCTCGGAAACACGGGTGGAACCGCGGGGCGGAAGCTAGTATACCATAAATTTGGCAATTAGCTTTTATGATAGAGTTGGCCAGTAATTTTTAGTATGTTTAGAAAAGTTATGTTTAGAAAAGGTATGTTTAGGGTAAGTTTATCTTGATTTAGGATAAAATAGAACTCTTAAGTTTTCTATCGCAGATAACATAATCGTGTCAAGATTATACTATATGATCAAATATAGACAAATTAAAAAAATCCCTGTAGTCTGTCTCACTACCAATTTTACTATTATCATAGTTTTATGACCCTACATTTTTGTCAGTGATTTATTGTTCCAAAACTAAAATTAGATTAATTCTCAACCTTATGTATATCACAATAAAGTTCTATGTGATGTTTAAAAGCAGTAATGGTATTTTTGTGGTGGTTACAAACTAGGGGTGCCAGACAGAAATAGGGTGGTGTCACAATAGGAACACCGGATTAGATGCAATGCCACGATGTGCAAGAGGCTTAAGTTATTACGTCACGCCTTTTAATGGCCGATGTATTATTATTAATATTAATAATAGTATTAAATTTTGCGAGATTATATTGTTATTACATGTACTTATGTGGAGCAATATGCGATCATATTTTACTTTTTATATAACAAGGGTTTTCAATCTTGATATTTTATCAGACAAAGTAACTGAAAACAAAGTATTATTACCACGCGGGTCTAGTGTGTTTGGTGGAGTTACATAAAGTAGGTACCCTAGAATTAGATGATTTGAACGATGCGATGATGTAGTTGAAGGTGATAAGACACAAACCCTTGATGGTATTGGCTGCTGGAATACACCAGTAGGAGTTTGGCGACGGTATTCAACTTGAGAGTGGTAGCCAGCCAGGCGGGTACAATCTACCACCGCGCTATAGTTTCTCACGATGTTAATTTTCTCCGAAAACTCAAGCTCATTGTTAGATTCGAACTTACGACCTTCATCATGGCATTTTCCTTGACCGAAGAGTTAAAGGTGATTCCATACTAAAACTTGTATGGAATCACCTTTAACTGAACCTGCACTCATAAGAAAACTAGGAAAATTAATTGTACAGGTACTCTACCATAAGGCATAAACCATAAAAAATCTTCTACACCTTGAATTTTTTAGTATGTATAAGTAAAAGCAGCATAAAGGCTTAATTAACCTCATGCTCTTAATTTGTAAATGAGATCTTAACATTGAGATATGTAATGAAATATAGAAGCTCATACCATTAATTTTTCAACGGATCAATTGGGAAAGAACCCAACGCTTTATCAAATAGTGTAGTCGGTCGTAAATTGTCTATCAGCCAGAAGTGATCTCGTACACAGGGCGGTCTCTGAAGCGCCTCAATTAACTTTAAAATGTTAAAGTCCAGCAATTAAATAGATAAAAAGTTCGCTTCTGGTGGTCCGAAGACACTGGCTGTCTGATGGGATAATATTATGTAATGTTGACACACTGTGTTCCGTGTGTGTTGACCTCGAACTAATTCTGGTTCATATACTTTTTGAATTGTTTTTGAAATTCTCAATACTTTGTGCAGATGCTATTCTATAATAAATTTTAAAGCAGAACTTATGAAATCACTTCGCTCTGGAGTAAGGTTTCATATAACATTTTATAAACGTTTAATATCTTATAAAATCACTAGATTCCGCCCGATAATTAGTATGTAGGATAGTAGGATTGAATACTATAGGAAAACCTGTCGAGGAAACCATATCACGGGCGGTAGGGTACTTTGTAGTACCCGCCTGGCTGGTTACCACGGCTCAAGTTGAAAATCTGTCGCCAAGCACCTACAGGTGTGTTACGGCACCAGCACTTAAGAGCTAGACCCCTCTAGGCTTTGTGCTCTAAGCCTTCAGCGTTATGATCACTTACGACTTATGAGATTTTAGTTCAACACATTTCGTTATCCATAGTAAAAAAAAAAAGAAATAATTTGAATAAATAATGAAAACTCGCTAGTTATGGCCATTTATAAAGTTCTTTGATTTGGTGGTTATCAAAAATGTATAACCGTATTCTATACATACAAATCGTGTAGGTGTATACCAACCTACATGAATATGTAACGTAATAAGAAGAATCCACCGTTTATCCTTTCAAAACCTTAAAATAACAAAAAAATCGCAATAACATGCGGGCAATCTCCAACATGAATTAGTCGATTATGCGGGCACTGTCAAACCACCAGACATTCTCGCGATCGAATAGTTTTTTAGCTGTCAGTGCAGCTGTCGATTATCACGAATCAAAATTCGATTTAATTGATAAGTTACCCGTTGGTAATTTGATTTACTTGCAGCAATTACCTAATTTTATGGTACCTACGTAATTAATTTGATTTTACAATTAGTCTTTATAATTTTTTTCACGGATCAACTATTTTAGTCGGTTATATCGATTTATTAAGGGTTGATCTAATCAATACTTATTTTCAAATGAATGGTTCGCTGGTCTAGGAATACTTTGTACCTATTCAGGCTTAACAATTTTAATGTTGGCTGCCTTTATTTATTTAATTTGAAAAAGGTAAGGCGACAACTTTTCATTGATTTTATAGTACCGTCGACATAGACCAAAGAAATAATGTAGAAGAGATAACATTACCTTACTATGCCTTCACCACTAAATGCACATTTCGTTTTATTTGTACGTATATCAGTAGATAGCTAATCTGTGATGTTTATACAAATAACTTTGCATACCTAAGTAAATCGTGTTTTAATGACATCGTGGTGTACATTATTTTTATTTAATCTTTATGTTCGTTGCAACAATTACTTTGACAATGATGCGATCTTCTTCCTTTCCAAATAAAATAGGTAAAATAGGTAGGTGCGTATTAATTTAAGTTGTAGGTATATCATTCCAAAAACGCACACAATCAACCAAGATACATTACATTTGTAGGTACCTACTCTTATCTGTTTATTACTTAAGTAAGCCTCAGTGAGACAAAGTCATGCGACTTAAGCATAAGACCCTCTACACATCGCAACTCAATGATAGCGATAAACAAAATAACGACAAATAAAATAAATGCGATTATTCGTGTGCGGCGTGTTTGAAGCTCTCAAAGGAGGCCGATTTGTTTGGCATAAAGAGCTCTTTATAGCTCCATGTATATATCGGTCTCATGCGAATTTATTCTCGCGGTTATTATTGCAATTCAATTAATCGTGAACAATGTTCGGTCAGGTTTCTTCGCCATTTAAATACGGTGGTAAGGACACAACGGGAAGCGGTGCGGTGTCAGACAATCGACAATGTCGGGTCTGTGACGAAACTTTGTGTTCTCTTTAGTTTTTTTTTAATTCGAGTTTTTAATGAGTTTTGTGTTCATTGGTCTTCGTTGATTAGTTTAACCCTTTATCTTTTAATCTCTCAGCAATGGTGATGATCATTCAACATTATGGGAAGAAATGTTATGATTAACAGCTCCTAATTTTGGTGTTTTAACAAAAGTTTTTAATTTCAAAGCATCGTCAAAAATGATTTGTTGTTATATTAGTGGAGATAAATGATGTCAAATTGATGTAATTGAAGTAAATTCTAAAAAACACATAAATAAATGGGGTCTTGGGCAACTAAATTACATGTAAAGACACACCTTATAAAGTTGAAAGGAGAGTAATTCGAAAATATTATTTTAATGAAAAATACATTATTTCTGACAATTGCGAAACGTCGAGCAGTCGAGGTGCTTAATTAAAAACATAAAAAAAGTTAATCACATAAAAAATATAACTGGCTGCAAATTACAATGCGCGGGAATATAAACCTCCTTTTAAGAGAACATATTTTTTTTAATATCGAACATTGAGACCCATCAAGCGGCTACTGGTATTCGGGTGTGCACACTTCAATAATAAATACCGTTATAATCTGTCCTTTACATATAAAAACACTTTGGGGTTTATCTCTTCATCGTTTAGCTGCGGCATCACTGCTTCGACATTATATCGGAGTTTAAACCTATTAACTGCTCAGTTCTAACTAAGAGGGTCTCTCATCTTATGTGTCCCTGTGCCAAGATAATATTTGATGATGATGATTTTGAAACTATTCGAATTTCAATCTTCTAATAAGTATAAATAAATTATTGTAGGCTTCTAGTATTCGAACATCTTTATAATATATATAATCTTAATGGGTAAAGTTTTATTTTATGCAATTGTGGATAACATAAAGCACTAACCATTATTGTGTATGTAGGTGCAATATTTTGAATGGCACTATAAAAATTAATAATCGACTGGCACATGTTGAAAACATATCCTTTAATTATAATTAAACACATCAAAATATAGAATTAAAAACAATGTAAGTTTTAAATTCCAAAGTTCAGCTCAGAATATTTTTGAGGGACACACTTAAAAAACATGGAGCTAGGTATATAATTAGAGAAGGCATTTTACATTTTAATTTTTGCATTTTCTCGCTCGGTAAAGGCAGGCTTGTAAATCAATTAAAAATAGAGCCTAGTCGTCATGGTATATACTGTTTCAATATTTACTTAAACAAGATAGTTGTTTTACAGAATAAACTTGAGAGATTAACGAATAAGATATTAAAACTGTTGTGCAATTTAACATTATATCCATTACAGTAATGGAAAAACAAATTACACATATATAAGTTTGTTAAAAAACACACGTTAAACCTTGTACCTAATAATTGTATCCCAACAATAACTTCGGAATTTATATCTATAATTCCCAAAAGAGCGTACAAATGTGCAGCATATTAATCTATAACTACAAGACCACAGTAAGTACAAACAATCAACAAAAAATAAAGGCTCGCAAGTAATTAAGTCCCACACAAACAATTGACAGTCAAACTGCCGCATCCAAACTAAGCAATCACCCACCGACCCCACCGTACATTAAAGGCTGCGCGAGCGCAGGCTGCGCGGCGGGTAGAGGGGGGACACACATTAGTCGGTGGTCGGGTGACAAAACAAATGAGTGTTTTAGCGCTATCTGCCGTTGGCTTTCATCTCGCCGCTCGTTCGGTAGCCGAGTGCAGCCGAGTCGAGCTTTAGATACGGCCTTCTCATTGTCCGTTGGCATTATATTATTGTTTTTAACGTAAGTGGACATGATGAGATGATGATAGTGTTTGGAATAGAGAATTTATTTTAAGGAGCATCTGTGTATATTTTACCTATAGTTTAGCTCAAACGATGGTACACTCGTATCATCGTACCATACAATAAACCTATGCAAGGCAGTTCCAGTAGTTGGTACCTATAAAAAGCTGGACATGACGGAAAATATGTAGCTCAACACCTTTATATGAATTGACCTTTAAGTTCTCGAAAACGTGTCCTCACCCTATTGCTGGACTTTTCTTTACAAATAATTATCTTTTTCTACAATATCATTAATTAAAATCGTTACCTATTCCTATGATTGTTTTTTGTGCCAGTTTTTCCCAGTTCATTTTATAGGGAACTTGTTGGTGTAATGTTATATGGTCTATTGCTATTTATGTAATTGCAACTTGAACACGGCCCTAAATAGAATTAATGAGCTTTTAATTTAAACAATTCCTCGTTTATAGCTTTGCGATCTATGGTCTATGAAATTTAAAAAAAGCTAAAGTAATTTACTAGTTTTTGAGTTCACTTCTTCTATGTTTATAAATAGAAGAGACTCTCGTAGGTTTAAGCTGGTAAGCTGGTGATGACGTACAAGTCATCAGGTATAGGTAATAGTTCCTCAGTAAATATCTAAAATCTAGTTATTCTGTAACCAAAAAGGTTTCTAGTCTAATAAATCAAATATTGACTATAGTAAAAACAAAAAAATCTGTTAGTTTTAACCAGTAACTTTAATAAAAAAAATAGCAACTATGTCTACTCCATACATCTCTATGTTGGAACTCAGAGGTCGACCACCAATAGTCCCTTCGATACGACGACGATAAGGTGTTTAAATCCAACTTTTTATTGGGCCTTATCAACGGTTAAAGCTCATTCACCCACACACTCACACGACCTCCTTTATTTTTCCCATCTATTTGTGTACACAAACACACCCAAACGTAATGTTATTACAATATTAACTTTGCATGCTCTTACCACGTGCTTTATGGGATTTTACTTCTTATTCCTTTGGTATAAGAGTTTTGTTTTGTTTAAGACATTTTTTTCGCGTATGAGGAAATTTTTGGGATATTTCTCAAAAGTGAACTTAAACGTTTGCCGATGTGTTATCATTTTAATGTAGGTAGAGGAATTATGAGTTTCGATCGAATGATTTTTAGGACGATTCTTTTAATTTGGCATCTAAATTGCAATTCAATGAAATGGAATAAAGTTCATAAATTACGTTTTTGTGACTTTGAAATTGCCTTTTTTATTTCAATAAGTATTTATCAATTTGAGTTGATCAGTTTTTTTTATTGACCAATAAGACAATTCAACGATGATTTAGAATATTAATCTAAAGACATTAATACACTTGCACTATGTTTGCACTTAACTTTTACAACAGTAGCGCCTTATTAACATTGGCGCCAAAGGGTATTTTAATAGATTAATAGGACCACCGGCACAGGCACAAAGTCATTCAGCCACAATATTTTCAATCAGTTTACAGTATGTGTCGAAACATGGAATGTCACTCTGTTAATGCTTATTTATAAGAGCGCAGCGTTAAAATTGCCGCATCCAGTTTTATCTTAACGGGATTAATGAGGAGAGAGCTACCGGTCTTTGATTGGATATTTCTACGGATATTATAACAACATTGTCTATGGATATAGTGGATGGATATTTTGAGATGGTTTCTTTTGAAACCTTTTGAGTTTGTCAAGATGAAAAACTTTCACTAAAAATTAGCCTATGTCACTCTCCGGTCTATAAACGAATCCCTAAAATACTACTTTAGCTCGCCGTATAAAAGCTATTCTTTATGGATCAAAGTTGTTAATAGTTCTAGATTTAAACCTAGCTCAATTCTGTAACCCCAATATCAATCACAGTCTCCCGCCCACGGCCGGTGATACTATTTATCATTGAGGGCGCCGCCCTAACCCGCCCGCCTAACGATTGTTAGAACTCATTGCTACTTAATGATATTTGTGCGTTTTATTTACAGATCTATCTTTATAGTATTTACTAGCTTTCGCCCCGCGGTTTACACTGCAATTTCGGGATAAAAAGTAGCTTATATCACTCTCCCGCCCATAAACTATATCTATGCAAATAATATACAAAAAAAATGTAAAAGTTGTTCATATTGATGAGTACTACTTCCCCCCCTGCAAATATTGCCAACTACTAAAAATTTATCCTGTATCTTACCCACAGACGATTTTTTTTTAGAAAAATAGTTAGACATAAAATTGGGGTTGTTACATTTAATATTTTAATGAGCCGTGACTGAATCCCACTGAAGTAAAACTCTACTATAAAGCTCTATATATTTTGACCTTTATTCTGCCTACTTTTCGGCCAAATTCGACTTAAATCTACTCGTATTTAGTCATGAAACAATGAGATGGTAAAAGTATCGTGAATTCGTGAAGTATTTGTGCAATGCCACTTTATAAAGTTGCTGTAGTTGCCCCTCACACGTCAAAATATTTCCTTTAACATTCATGTTACGATTCAAGATAGGGTTGTCACACGTTTCAAACTTATTTCCCTGAGACAGTTGTTTTTATTTCACAATGAATGGTATTAAAAATATATTGATAATATAGTATAATGATTTCTGTAATGACAGTAGGTATATTATGTACTATACGAAGCGCTTTACTTTTATTCGATAAAAACTTTTGGTAGATATAATACGCCAAATTTTCAATTAAATAAACAATAAGTCGGCAGCAGCGGGAGCTTTTAGCTTTTAGATTTAGATTTTTTCTATAGGCATGTTATAGTTTGTATTTTATACTATTACCTATGGTAATTAATTGTTGTAAATAAATATATAATCATAAATGTTTTTTTTAATAAATTATATTTTCTGTCATAATATTTATGTGTTATCAATTTTCTCAATATGAGGTCCAAGTTCTCTTTATGACACCCCTAACACAAAACAACAGAGAATATCAAATAAACTGGTGCCTACAGTATGCGGAAAATGTAAAATTGTCGTTTTCACGACTGAAGGAGCAGGTGTGAGGGTGACGAACAGAATATAATAAAAATATTGAGAAAACGACGAGATTCCACGCGAAGACGAGATGTAATAACTAAGAAGTCGTCTGTGCTTGTTATGTGTGAAAGAAATATTTAAAAGGAAATCATAACTATATGAGATGCTTCTGCTAAGATATGTCACTTTTTTTTTAATACTTCAATTGCCCTTAGACTACTAATAGGTAGATGGTTACATGGAACCTTTTGTAGACAGATGCTTACCTAAGGTAGAGTATGTCTCATCTGAGATTATAATATTATTATGATGGGTGCATTACATTCTTAAAGCTATCGACTCAATTTTCATGACGTTTTTTTTTATACTACATAGGTGGCAAACAAGCTTACGGCCCACTTGATAGTAAGCGGTTACCGTAGCCTATAGACGCTCATAACACCACGGGCAAAGAAAATACAATATTATATTATACCTGCCAGGGGTATCACTCACGCGTTGCCAACCTTGAGACATGAAGTTGTTAAGTCTCCTGTGCCTGTAATTTCACCGGCTCCCATACCCTCCTAACCAAAACACAGTAAAGAAAAGAAAAGTGCAGAAAAGTATTTAGGTATCCTACTAATATTATAAATGCAAAAATTTTTACGGTTGTTTGTATGTTTGTAATCACTTAGCTGCCTAAAGGCTGAACGGATTTTCATAAACATAGGGTACATACAGGAACGCAGGTTAAGCCGCGGGAGACAGCTGGTGTTATTATTAAATTCATATATTAATTTAACGTAATCGAAAGTAACGTTCGTAAAGATTAATCTTTGATCTTTGTTTATTGAATAGCAATAGAAATAGACAGCTCGATAATAACAAGTAGGTAAATAAAATAAATAAATAAAAATAAAATAAATAGTTAAAAACCATGTACAAAATGACGAACATTTTTAGCATCAACGCGCCGAGGTACACCGTAAATATTGCATTATTGCTGTCAAAAGAAGAACGAATAACAATAAATTCGTATGATTTCTAAAGTGACGACGGTTTCAAAATTGACATTCTTCGCAATGTTCTGTGGGGTGTTAGCAGATACTATGACAGGTCATGGCAACCTATTATTTCGACGGTTTATGGTTATCATGGGTAAATAACTTTAGTTTGGAATAAAGAAGTATTTCAAAGGATAATAATGTTACTTTTTAACTGCGGTGACAAAGTTTTTAGTGATAATTTGGGTAAAGTTTGAGATTTATAAAGTGCATGGTATATTGATCGGTTAGAATTGAATTAAGGACTGTATTTGTGAATTTTTAGTAACCCAAAGCTTGTATGTATTATTAAGAGTAATATTCTTACCAAAGTGGCTTATGGTGACGTAATATATATATTTATATCAATAGATATTGTATGTGTTTATTCATACTAATCGCGATGAAATTTGGTACGCCGATAGCCTATGGTATGGAGAAGGACATGGGTTACTTTCTTCAGCTAAGTAGTTGTTATATAAAGACAGCAAAAGTGGAAAAAAAAAACGACTTAGTTATTTTTATTTATTATAACCTAAGTTATAATATAAAAGGAAAATTACCCTCGTTAGCAGATTGTCAACTTTTTTCATAATTTATATTGTAATTAATTATCTATGTTATGAGTATGACGCAGCTCAGTTAGAAACAAGCTTTTATGATATTATCATACCTATTTATACGATAACTTATAAACAAAAGGGCTGTGTCATGACATTGTCATATTGACGCAACTACGGTGTGTCAACCCTGACAGCTTTACGATTTTTCTATGCAAATAACCAGCGAAATGGATGGTCTGACGCCTCCTGTCATATTTCAGCCTTCGAGGTGACGTAAGGGACAATTCTGACGGCCGATGTAGGTTGAGTATCGGTATGAAAAGTGGTCGACAATGAAAATACCGATCGGTTCCGATGACAGAAAATAACTATCGTTATGTGTTGTAATGACTCCTCGTTGTTCAGATACTGCAGTATCAATAAAATTCTTATTAATGAATTAATTATTCAGTCAAAAAACTTAACATCCTCGAAGATTATCTGCTTGCATGTTTGGTATTCAGTTAATGAAATTTTAACTTGGCTATAAGTATAAAAATACAAAGTTTTCAGCGGATTGGCTGACTTGCTCATATGATATATTTTTAGTATTTCTTGATAAAGGTCATGAACAGTTAGTTTTTAGAATATCTTAATTTTATTCGATACATTATTTTATAGGCTGTTTTAAATACTGCAATTGTTTTAATCATCTCGTTTCTTTATCGGCGCTCAGAAAAAATCTCGCAAAAGTTATCGTGATCATTACTATTGAAATAGTAGCAACATAGTTTTGACACACAAATATATTGTACGAGTATTTATGAACATTTCTATCTATTGAAGCATCTCACCTTATATACAGGGTGATTTTGTTATCACTGGCAATACTTGCAGGGGTGGAAGTACTCATCAATGTGAACAACTTTTATTATAGGGCTAACTCTGATATCGCGTAAAATAATATGGTTGCTTCATACATTTTGGTCGAGTAGGTATTGAACTTTTGTATGGAACAGCTGATAATTTTTTCATGATTTCACAGTTAGTCCCATAATAAAAGTTGTTCATTTTGATGAGTACTTCCACCCTTGCAAGTATTGCCAGTGATAACAAAATCACCCAGTATATATATATGTTCATAATATTTCAGTGTTTTCTCAGCCATACTCTTTGAGACACCTATGGCGGGACATTTTGTAGAAAAAAATGATTAGATTTATTTTTAACTTTCCATTTTATCGCAGGCAGACACCGAGTCGATTCCATAAGTATTCTATTAGTATTCCTGAATATATGAGTAATTACAGATGTCGGTGTGAGAAAGCCGCCAAAAATAACAGAAAAAATTCTAGTAAGTACCACAAATACTATATGTAGTTCCGAAGCTATATAATTTTACACGACACAGTTACTGCTGTGGTTATATCTGATTGGTTTGCGAATATTTTGCATGGGCAGCCGAGTTTGTCAGCGGCAAGTTATTAGGTCAACATAGATCTTGAAATTAAACAAGTCACTTCTTGTATCTTGGAAACTAAATTCATGTATTCATAAAGAAGCGTTCAAACTACACCGATTATTCTTTCTAACATTTTATTAGCACAAACATTTTTTTTCACCAAAGCAGGTAGGTAAATAACCGACATAGTTTCATACACCTAAATTACACCATCAGCGGTGCTATTCAAACGGAACACATAAAAAGGTACAACACGTGAAACCGTTACTTTGGCACCCCCCTTAATAATAGGTGATTTGCCCCCTTGCGCCCACATATAGACACAAAGGGGGCAACGGCCAAATTAAATTGAGCTACACGTATCGGTAAGGAGTCCTTGTGTTTCCTCAATTTGTTATGGGTTTTTGGGAGGCAGGGCGGGTCAAGTTTGTCTGGTGATTTCACGTAGATGCGTGCCTTTAGCCCATCCTGGAGGTTTCAGTCTAATGCCACTTGTATCGGACATTTTATTGTCACACGCTCGTAGTTTTCCGTGAGTTGTGAAGCTTGAATTTTAGGAAGTATGTTTTCAGTGACGTTTTTATTGGCACTAAAGGTAAAATAAAAGTGAAGTTGGAGTGTTCCTAAGTTTTGCGGTTTCATTTTATATTCGTTGGTATTTGTTTGGGGTCTTTATTTTTTTAAATAGCGAATGTTTTTTAGTTGTAGCTTGCAAATAATTTTTGGAGGAAGAAAAAAATAATGAAAAGAAATAAATTATTATGGTATTGAATGCCTATTCGACGAACTATAGGCTAAAGGTGTATAAAGGAACAGTTAATATAATAAAAACAATAGGCGGTATTTATATTAACTTCAAAAGAGATTTTCTTGAACCTTCAAACAAAGCAATAAATCAAGTATTTTCTATAAATAATTGGCTCTTTTTAAAAATAAAACATAGATCTAAGTCCATACTAATATTATAAATGCGAATGTAACTCTGTCTGTTAACTTTTCACGCTTAAAAAAAACGCTGAACTAATCGCGATGAAATTTGGTACACAGATAGCCTATGGTATGGAAACGGACGTAGCCTACTTTTTTGAAATCAGGAACGCAGGTGAAACCGCGTGGGACAGCTAGTACTTTATAAAATTATCTACATTATCTAGCCATATATTATAGCATAGTAGAAAAAAATATACCTAGATAAACTGGTTATTAAATGTAATATAAAGTACTGGTTATTTACTTTCGTAAATAGATCCAACTTCAAGGAACCTGGGAGGTATATAAATTCTTCTAAAACTATTTAGCTAGTTGGCTAAAGTTAGCGATAAGTTGGCTAAGTGAATTAGCAAGAAATGGTAACCGCAAAAGAATTTAATAGACACATCAAAAGGAAACTTTGACGGAACGCAATAAAATATTTGTTGTAGGTAATAGTAGGTACAGCAGAACTTCGACTGAACTGAAGGGAAATCTCAAGTTCAAGGTACTGTGATATTATACATCGAATTTATTTACATGGATTTTCATGGAGTAAATCGTCACATTAGAAGTTTCTTAGTAAGTAACTAACAAGGATTCATTTTTACAGTTCACAAAATTTGAGAAAATATTGTAAGATATCCTACTATCCCACTAATATTATAAACTAGCTTTTCCGCACGGTTCTACGCGCGTTCCCGGGATAAAATATAGCCCATGTTACTCAGGCAGGGATAATGTAGCATTGTAATGGTGAAAGAATTTTTGAAATCAGTCCAGTAATTTTGAGTTTATTCTTTACAAACATACAAAAATACAAATCTTTCCACTTTATAATATTATAGTGTAGATGTGAAAGTCTGTGTCTGTGTATGTTTGTGATTCATTCCATTCAGCTCTGAAACAGTTAGCACATAGAGAGATCATACCTGGGTAAAGATATTTTTATCCCAGGAAAATATAAGATCCCTCGGAAACGCGGATAAAATTGCGGGGCGGAAGCGAGTATAATGTAAAGTTAATAAAACTTATACAACCATTACAAATGCAAAATCCTTTAATTATATTTATTTCCTCAGGAGTGTTGTTACTCGTATAAGTCGTTTGCAAAAAACCTAGAGTTTATTAAACGAGTTTGGGGTATTATGGGGCAAACGTCTGAAAAGTTGGGAAAAAAATCTGAATTTTTGAACCGAAAATGACTGCTGGAAAGCACGGTGGTCGGTGTGACACGCACGCCGGAGCACGCAATATATGTTACGTGTTTCCTGAAGCTTTTCTCCAAATATTTATGTTATTTCAATGCCCCAAAAGTGTTATGCCAATAAAAACTGTAAGCAACTCTTTTTTGAAATAAAATGAAAGGGAATATGATCCAGGTAAGTTGAATTAACAGCGACACGTTTATTTTATAATAGACACGAACAATTGATATGAAATATAAATATATAAAATACGTTATTGATTCCGAAATCAGCCCGCCATTGTTGCCGGATCAAACATGTGTCAAGTGCGAAAGTTAAATATTGACAATGTCAGTTTGGTCAAAATAGCACTCCAGCTCGTATCAATTGACACTTTTTGAGTAAGACGAGGGTCGCGGACAAATACTGGCCGGCAAATAGATTAGTGGAAGTACTGTTGGTTCTCGATCGGTCGTTTTGTAGTCACATGCGAGTATTTTGTGAGATATAACAGTCAATGGAAATTCTACATGTATGCTGCCATCCGTGTGTCATCATCTGCCTAGCCTGTCCTTGCTTGGCTTTGTGTGCTTACCACCTTCGGCCACATCATCACATAGAGATTATGCTTAAACACAAGCCTATACAAATAAAAAAAAAAACAAAGATGTTCCTCCTCCATTAAACTGGTGTAGATGTTCATTTAATTTAATTTCAGTCAGTATTTTCTCATTCCATTTTTTAGAATAACAGGTAGGCCGAGTTTCAGTAGTAATGTCCTGACTCTAGTAGCGAAGTGCTACAAGAGTGCATTTGATCTCGGCTCGATCCGTTGCAAATATTTGTACGTTTCGCCTCCCGTGGGAAGTCGAACGTGCATCCTTCACTGGGGCATGAATATTTCTGATTTACCCACATTTTTACCCGGTAGAGTTAGAACGCTGGATCTATCTCATTAGCTAGAACCATATGTAAAAGGAATATTAATAATTTTATATAATTACTATCTGTTCCCCGCGGTTTCACACGCGTAGCGGTTTAAAAAGTAGATGTTGACCGATTCACAGACGTACCCGATATGCGCACAAAATTTCATAAAAATCAGTCGAGCCGTTTCGGAGGAGTATGGTAACTAACATTGTGACACGAGAACTTTATGTATTAGATGTGTCTTTTTACAAAATATGATTGAAGTTTTTTTTACATTTTGGATGTCATAGAAGTTATAAAATAATTATTGCGTAAATAATATTTTTTATAGCCTTCATCGCGGTTATCTTTTGATTATCATTAAACTGGTCTGGTATCCCATGATGGTTGAACCAGAGGTTGAACTGCGTTCAAAGCTTAACAACAACCAAATGACATTCTTGAAGGTCACCTCTTCTATAACTTCTGTTTTATTCTAGGGTCCAACGGTATTCAACTAAGTATCTTATATATAAAATTTTCGGCTCGACCTATTTTTATAAAATTTTGTGTGCATATCGGGTAGGTCTGAGAATAGGTTCTTATCTATTTTTTAAACCGCTACGCGAGTGAAATCGCGGGGGACTGCTAGTAATAATGTAAAAGTGACAAAAGTATTCGCATAAAATCTGCAAAAACAATTAACTTTAACAAATAATTATTTTGTTTATTCAGGTCCTGGAATAGGACTTAGGATACTATTCACCACGGGAACGTGGGAGAAACGCGAGACAGAAGCTCGTTTAAACTAAACATGTTACTATACTACCTCCATAAATACAGTGACCACCAGGTTACGATTCCACACGGATTAATGCTAGACCACTATCGATTTCGCCTGGGAAGCCCCAATTCAAATAGATAGCTGTGAAATTGTAGGGTTGTAACATTATTTTTCACAGGGGACATTTTTGTCCAGCAATGGACATACTCCATCCGTGCACTCTTCTCTTTTTTATGGAGGATTCATAAATATTATTTAATTTGACCATTGTATGGATAACTAGCTTCCGCCCCGTGGTTTCACCCGCGTTCCCGAGGATCTTATGTTTTCCCGGGATAAGTAGCTTATAGCCTTCCTCGATAAACATAAACACAAAAAGAATTTTTCGATTCGAACCAGTAGTTCCTGAGATTAGCGCGTTCAAACAAACAAACAAACTCTTCAGCTTCATATTATATTAGTATAGATTAGTATAGGTAAATGGTCGTACCTTGGTTTTGCTGTTTTTATTTTGATCTAATTACTGAACACCCTTGCGTACCTTACCTTACCTATTAGGTCATTATTTTTAATGCTTGTCCATATTAAACATTTAATCCCGTTTAATCTACTAAAGCAAATTCATACGACAGTCTTAATAGATCAATTAAATTTAATCAATTAAATTAAAATATCGAGGTAGACAACCCTATTGTATACCTACGGAATTATCTGATAGTTAAAATCTCCCCACATTATTTACAGACACCATGTATGCAACACTAGAACACCTACTCATATTTATATCAGACAGTGTGTGCTCACGTAAATGAAAGTGTTTGTCTATTTTCGAGTGCCTTAATTTTGTTTCAATTTAAAAACGGCGCCATAACGCAATTACTTTTGCAAAAAAGGCTTAACGTGGTCAATAGACTTAAAATTTACACTTCAAGTGGGTTGTATAAACGTTTTTTAGAGTTGAAAAAATCTATTGTTGGCTTTAGCCGGTGTCTAATAGAGAATTAGTTTTTGTAGAAGTTTGTAAGTAAGGATTAAACGGGTCTCTACATTGCCTACTAATTTATCAGAATCGCGACTACTAAAAAAAATAATCAACACTACAATATTATGCCACGTTATACGTAACCTCGGACTGCGCACTTCCACCCTTATTCTGGAACCGCGTCGACCACAACACTCAGTAATTAATCCCTCAACCCTATCGACGATCGAACTGAAGTCTAAGATAGACCTCACCCACTTATCGGCAAGATTTTATCACCCCCTTTGCTTAATAGAGAACAATTTGTGAGGGGCTCACCGATCTGCAGGACGCCTCGATGCCTCCCAAAGGACATCACCTTTTGATCAATAACTGTATATAAATTACGAGGCATATGCCCTTTCCTGCTCAAGCAAGCGCACCAGTTCGCTGGCCTTTGTATCCCTGCCTGTTTGTATTTATTTATCGGCGAACCCGTGCGAAAGTTGTCCTCTCGTTGCGTAAGAAGTTTTCCGAAATTCAAAAAACTCCAGTCGAAAAGTTTTACCGAAGCCCAATGTTGCCATTATTGCGACAAAACTGTGGTATTATTTTGGTAAGTACCCATGTCCGAATGTGAACAAAACAAGTGCGAATAAAATGTTGAAAGTTTACGAACAAATTATGAAGAAGCTGTATAAAAAGTGAAGGGGTAGTAGGTATTCCTTTTACTTTAACCAATCTAAGCAACCGGGAAATTTAATCAAACTATACCGTATATATAGTAATTATACTAACACATAACTTTGTTAAGGTAAAATGTGTCAGAAAAAATTAGTAAGTATCGTTTTTTATGCCTTTGGCTACGACTTGTACCTAAAAACCTATATTATTTAAACAATGATGTGAAAGATAAAAATAATAGATTAATCAACTGTACTTTAAGCATGCGTTTTTTTTCGCAATCCACGCAGCTGTTTTCACGATTCGGAAGACACGACTCCCGCGGCTCACAATACGCTACTTGAAATGAATTTGACGCTCGAAAGAAGCCGGCTGCGGATTAGCCCTACACAATTAAAACGGGTAGACGGCGCTTTTCGCCATCTTTGACGTTTTAAAACGACCTCAGAATACACCCCCGGCGGCGAGTCGAATGCATTGTGCTCAAGATGTTTTGATTCACAAAAACGGTTGCAGAATAAGGCTGCGATCAGCAAAGTAGAAACTTTGAAGTGTTATGAAAAGGATTTTATGGTCGTTTGTATATAAATCAAGTGTTTATTTTCTTGACAAGCAGGCTTGCATGCGTACTCGTCCTCAACTGTTATTTTTCTTGTATTTCTAAGAAATATTTAAAATAAAATAAAAAAGCAAAAAAAAATGCGTAAAAGCTTTCTTTGAAAAAAAATGAGGCTTTTAATTAAACATTGGGATCAAACTTTTATTTCAGAAATCCTTTTCAATCAGAAAAGGATTTATTACACAAAAACTTCCTACAAGCCCTAGAAATTGTTCAAAGTACAATCACAAATAATTGACGTAAAGGACAAAGTTTCAAAGTCAATTTTCAATGAAAAACCAACGCACAGTCAAAAACAAAAGTAAAGTAAGTCACAGTATACTGTGAATCAGTATCCAAGTGAACAAAGGACGAGATTACTTTTTAAATTTACAAGTTGGTTCGATGCACTAAAGAGTTCAATTAAAATAAGTGATATCGTTAAAATATTAAACGCTATTGGCGACGGTTAAAGAGTTTGATATGTCATTATAATTGACGACACGCCAATTCATACTGGCCGTTAACAGTATAATAAAAGCGCCGCAACCTGTCTAAAACTAAGGGTGTTGTAAATAATCGGGATTGCGGCCAATATATCCACTCAGCCGGCGTCCATTTGATTGACGACCTCTCGACGACGACCCACTAAAGTTTGTTTTTATTTAACTTTTATTATTGCCTCTCAGCCCTAGACAACGTATACTAAACGCATCATAAAACTCATCAGTCCGTTTATACGTTTGTAGCTTCAATCTGAACTAATATCATCGAAGATCCATGACTAATATACAGAGGTGATGAATTACTTATTTGGGCTGCGAGAAGTTACCGTATAATTCATAAAATTATAGTACATTACAATACTAGACAATCCGCATTTTTTGAACCCTTTAAACTACATATTTTAAACAACAGTTTCACACCCAAATACAATATGGCGTGAGAGATTAACTCATGATGACACAAAATGGTTCTAATTATAAAAATGGCCTTTAAAAAGTCTTGGCCTTTAATGTACAAATTGATCTAATACCTGTTTTAGCTATGTTGTCTGCAGTCGTAGCACTCGTAGCACTATATTCGTAGAACATATTTTATAGAAGACTAGCTTCCGCCCCGCGGTTTCACGCGCGTTCCCGGATCTTATATTTTCCCGGGATAAAAAGTAGCTAATAGCCTACCTCGATAAATAGGCTATCCAACACTGAAAGAATTTTACAAATCGAACCAGTAGTTCTTGAGATTAGCGCGTTCAAACAAACAAACAAACTCTTCAGCTTTATAATACTAGTATAGATTAATATAGATTTTGACTATCCGTGCTTTAAAAAGAAATTATGTATTTTTTATTAAATGTATTTGATTACAATCTTACTGTGACAAATGATGGTATGAACGAAGGTAGTAAGGTAAGCACACAGTATTCAGTTACCTGGCGAAAGATTTGCAATTAGAGACTGTTGGACATCATGGCGGGTTGAAGAAAAGTCGGTACTTTACCACCGTGTTATTAATTCTTTGCTATGACTTCATCATGATGATTTCTTTCACCAAAAACTCCAACTTTTCGTTGGTAGTATTAGAACTTACTATGCCACGGTAATGAATTCGACGTCACTAGCGATTAGTTATTATTATACTTATGTGTAACTAACAAACTGTTTTTCTTTCTACTTTTTACACTACCTGTGTTGTATCACTCTGCAATACGAATTATTTAAGGAGTAATTAAAAATCAAATCCGTTCAAAATACTTTTTTTAATCTAAATAAGACTGTTTCTCTAACAAGGCACCAATCAAAGTCAAAGCGAATGTTCTTAAACTATCTTATAATCGTGAATGGAGTAACAGTTTAATAGCGAAACGAATCTACGCGTTATAAAGGGTTCAAATAAACGAGATGACTAAATCTCTCTACATAAATTTAGTTAAGGTTGTCCATAGATAATTTTAAAATACTTGAACACGTGTAGGCTGCTTAAATTACCGTAGTTGTACTTATAAGATATATATTAATCAAGTCTTTGTACATGTAAACAGTTAAGGCGAGGTTGTAGTGATTCTAGCGACACTAAACATTATCTAAAAAAAATGCGTAAAAAATATGTTAGTTATTAGTTCTTTTTCTCGGTTTTTTACTACAAGGTATAAAAAAGTAAAGACTATAGTGGTCATACCTAATGCAAAATGGTCATTTTTGCATAATAGCCATTTTGCGAAATGGACATTTTGCACACGGCAGACATTTTGCGAATGAACGATTTCTTATACTAAATATCTCACTTTAAAACTTGTATTACTAAGTTTTTGAGGAAAATGCCTGAAAAGCGCATTATTTGCCTTGAAAAATTCCGGGTATGAACCTAGCCTTATTATTTACCTTAATTGAATTACCTGCTGCGACAAACTTTCTTAAAAAATGCATCAAAATATAAAATTGATTGAGTTTAACCATTATCGATTATATCTACATGAAAAATCGACTAACGCTCAAAAATCGGCATGTCGAAACAGAATGTGCGGTGAACAAAAAACCGAACAAAATCCTATCTCCACGATCTATCTACCTGTTACTATGTCACATACATGATGATACTGTTCAGAGATCAAAGTAACTTTTAAAATAAATTTAATCTTCATTCGAAACGTAACTTCATTCGTATTTAAAAAAAAATTGGTAAATTATAACTATAAGGTGGTCGTAGAAATTAATGTCTTAACCCGTTTTAGCCTTCTTGTGAATTACGTTGACTCAAACATTTTGATTATAGGTAGGTAAGTATATAGGCTAAGCTAAGAGTCGATTTTCAACAAATTAAAAAAGAAACATCACGCCGTATCGCAGTCAGCTGTTGTCAAAATTCTATGCATACCGCGCCGGGACCGTCGTTATTTCAATTACCCCAGTCCCTCGTCAGAGACAAAAGACCTGACACGGAAAACAAAAAAGAACGCTCATCGAGTGAATTAAAAAAAACAATCGTCTTATCTATGATTGGATCGCGGTCGTGTAAACGCGTTCAAGTGTATTATGTTACTTTAAAGAGTCGGCCGGCACTCATTTTCGGTAGCGTTTTTTGAAAACGAAACGGTCTGCGCTTTTTTTCTTTGTCAATTTAATAAGCTTTTGAAATTGAATTCCGGGTGGTTTTCGAGTTTTGCAAAAACTTGAACGTTCTGTTTTGTTTTTCGTTATAAATTTAATAATTATCACTTAAAGTTTTAAACGTTTTTAACAGTAATTAAAAAAGGTAATATTGATTTAGTAAACGGGTCGATTAATTAAAATGTTAAGGACTAAAGTGTAACAGGATTATTGCAAAAACTTTTTATTGATATTTTGTCATGTACATTTTATTTCGCATATTATATTAATGTATGTAGATTCCTTGCTAAAAACATGTCTATCGAATCTTATTTGACAGTTGATTTGTATGTACGCTTTTCAATTAAGTATTATAAATAAAAATAAGGCCAAGGCGCATTCTACTGGTCTTTGCCTAAATAAAAAAAATATAAACGCCACGATAAATCTATTGAAAACTACTAAACGGTATAAGATGATGGGTGCCCAATGTAAATAGCCATAATATCCGTAACGGGTACAATGCACCCCTGCTGCCCGTCGACAGGGGTCCTACCCATCATACCCTTGTTAATTATAATATCATACATTACAAACTTTTTGCTAAGGAAAAAAAGTTACAAAGAAACGGTGTCCCGAAACGATGCCAACTTTGGATTGCTACTTTATATGTTTTTTGTTAACCTAATAATATGAGTATTGTTAAGAATCATGTATGTATGTAATTTGATTGTTAATTTTCATAAATAGAATGGGGAGGATAATAACAAAGACGTCACAATACAAGTAAAGCTTGATAAATTTGAAATTGGTGAAGTAATCAAAACAGTAGCAGAGGTTAATGCGGTATTTTAAGTTACATTACTAAAATTTAATGCTGTGGCACTGTAGATGATTCGATAAGAAATAATGGAGTTACTGGTAGATAAATTAATATTCAATCCAGATCCGTTTTAGATCTTCCGTTTCAACAGTTTCTAAAACAAGTAACATGTCGCTTTTTATACGAATAATGATTCTTGCTAATTCATACAATCTGTGAATACTTCACCAACTTCAATAAATATAAAAACGTCGGTACTCACGAAACCATGCTTGTCACTTATGTTGTTTGTCAATTTGAGTTTGTGGAAGGAGACGACCTTCTGCATCCACTGCTCACCCGTCGACGGGGAGTCTGGGTGAATATACATCCGCTTCGGCATCTCAGGATCCGCTTTACCAGCGACCATCCATCGGCTCCGGGAAAAGAGATAGCAGATACAGTTTCATGTTGAGTAGAAAAGGAAAGCAATATATCAATAATCTCAGAGCAGATTTGAATTGATATTTATTTAAAAGTTGTCCTAGCTAATTTTAAAATCGAAGTCTAGGCTTCATCCAAAATCTACAAAAAAAAGAATAACATTTCTGAAATATTTTTAAATTATGAATTTATAAGGATAAACTAAATGCAATTTTAAAGAATGCAAATCTTAATCTATGGTTAATTTAAATAGTTCTCTTAAGTGTAGTTTTACTTAAACATTCTAAATTAGTACAAAACCCAAAATAACATGCAATTATGAAGAGCCGTGCTGTCAATACGATGACGAATAAGCGATTAATGAAAACAAAACAATAGCGGTGCACAAAAACAATGTGAATGAAAGGAGATCTGCGTGCAACGGAACAATTGCTACAACGTTATAAAAAGAAAATGAATCCGAGTTTTCATATGAAGACAGAATTTTTGCAAATTCGTTTGTTGAATGAAGATACTCGTTAAAAGAGCGAAAAGACGATTACTATTTCAATGGTTTTACGATTTTTTACACGTTAACGCTCCCAAATGGGTTAATAGGTCTTAACCACGCAGATTCCCTATCACTCACATCGATACAATACGCATGCTTCTTGCCTCATTTTTATCAATATCACGAATTATATTAAAATAAGATCAACTAATCGGTATCCACACTTCATAACTACAAGGGATTTCTTATTTTAATTTAATTCCTTCATCATTTTCTTTATTTATACCTGTTGTGGAATTTGTATCTGCAATCGTCGGCAGCTACGATGTCCATTAGCAAAATGTACTTTGCTTTTTTATCAAGACCAGAAACGCGAACTTTGTAGGCAGGAAACATACGTCTGCAAGCAATACGAGAGAAAAACATGGGTTGGGACTCGTTCTTTGCGACAACGATTTGACATCACGTCGATTGTGAGACATGTTGCTGGACTAGTTTCACTTTTTACATACATTTAGTACCGAGAAACGACTATTTTAGCTTGTGATCATTTCGCTATCGTGTTAATTAGATTTTGTTTTATGCAGCCGACTAGTTATTATTACCCGACCGATGTTGCATGTACGATACGGGTACAATGCGCAATAACTCGCGCTTATATGGTGTTTTTACGTACCGACTGTCTGTCCTCGGTCTAATCAGAGGCGCGGCGACTCGGTGAGGTGTTACGGAGTATTTTCGACATACAAAAAGATCGTGTTTCCGCCACGGACGACCAAAAAAGGCGAGGTACGCGCTCATTGTGCGGTTTTGCACTGTCGCGAACATCGTGACCGCCGCACGTGATCAAATGCGGTATAACACGAAAACACACCAACAAACTCCTAAAAGTCCGAAGTCCCGAAACACCGGTAGTTCAAAAAACACATGAACACCATCCGACTCGAGTTAGAAAGATCCAAATGAGTAATTGGTAAGTAATTTATGTACGAATGATTTGTAATAATTAATTACCATATTAACGGCGCTAGGCCGCCGGAGCCTTTGTCGGTGTCTATATCGGTTTACGGCTGAGTCACAGTTGGATTTTCGGCTGGAATGCTCGGGTCGTATTAATTAACGGATATTAAATCGAAGTTTATCGGCCACATCTCGATGTTGCCAAACCTGTGCGTCGGCGGTTTTGATATCCACGTCGAACGACGGCCGGACATAAAGCGGAGGAACGAATCTTATCGCGGCTTGTCATCAGGAATCAAACAATATACATGATCAAATACGATGATTATCGATTCGAGATGAGCCCCTGAGGGATGTTTGGCCGCTGTGACATCGAAATCCGGAAGAATTGACATTTATTTTTTGTTTGTCACAAAGATCTCCCGAGCAGATTGTCGAAGCGAGTTTAGCCCAATTTAGGTTAATTTGGGAGAACACTACGAGTCGCGTCAGTATTTCTCACCTCTGGTGTTGACTCGGCTTTTTACATTACCGCTGCGGCGTTTGAGACAAAGATATTTTAATGATATTACCCATTGGATGCGAGTTGAATCCTTAATCGTCGGACGATTCCAGGCGGTGCTCACTTGTCGTACGATGTCGTTGCCCTTAAATTAAGCGTGTTTCGTACAAATTGTTTAGACGTAATTAAAGAACGCATCGAAATTGATGGGAACTAGTGCATTGCGTGGGGAGAATCACAAGCTAAATGAAAACAAGCGTGTAACGGAACGCAGTTAAAATGGAATGAGCATCTCCAATCAACGGTGATATCTATTAATGGTGGACCGACAATCTGGCGCCTCTGTCAACGCCAAATTCTCAGTTACGTTACACTTATAGCCCAAAAGGTGAAAGACATGAACGGTCACAAGTTCCGGCAGGCAATGAATTTGGTCTACCTGTTGTGGAACTTATATCTGTAGTCGTCAGCTGCGACGATGTCCAACAGTAGGATGTATTTGGCCTTCGCGTCCAAGCCGGAGACTCGGAACTTCATTTGTGGGAACATTTGTCTGCAAATTGGAATTTTCCATGTAACATTCCGGATGCATTTGCAGATCTTTGGACCGATTCCCAATTATGACGGAAAAGGTACTAGTGACACATTTAAAGCTGTAAATAAACTGTACATAACCAAATATAAAAACACTAAATATTATACCGTCGTTACTCGTTACTCAAGGATTGATGTGCTGTGTTGTGAGTTCTTGATTTAAAAAAATATATAAAATTCCGAATTGAGAATCTCCTTTTTTGAAGTCGGTTAAAAACAGTTTTATCGTATAGTTTCATATTATATCCTGGATGCCTGTATAACTAGGATAAGCAAATGACAATCGTAGCTTTAGAATAAGGTAAAGTCACGTCCGTGTTCACTAGTGTTGTCTTGTGATGAATTTTTAAAACGGAATTTGAGATTAAAAACTAAAAATTAAGATGGATCAAAAGCTGCGACAATTGCCCTTTTAAAATCGTCATAATTTAATATTTTTTGGTCTTACTCGCGTCCAGTAAATTCAATTGTTGTAAGAAATTGGGATCGGGAGGCATGCGTTGGGAACGTGTCCAGGTTCATGATGAAGGAAATATGGTACAGTGGTGTATCGCAAAAATTACTGAGATATTTGCTTTCTTATATTTTTATATGGTATACCTACTACCTTACGTAGTCGAGAATGTGTGAAACGAGCTATTAAAAATTGACTTAAAAACTACTACTTTAAAAACTTTGTGACTTGATCCCGGAGTCTCGAACAAGCCACAATGTCCCGTAGAATTGGGCACACCTACCAGCACTAACGGTCAGTAAGCGCGTACTCCAAGTCCCCAACGCTCATTAGGCATCTTATTTATAGTTATTACGTGATACACACACGGAGCGATTTGCCGACAAGCTGATGAATGTCGTGCCGTGACAAGACAACCTACGAATACAAAATCATGCTTTTGTGCAAATACTTAAGATCACACCGTAGATTATTTCCTTGTCTGATTTCTAAATGGAGGGATGCATTTATGCATCAATGTTCGTAGATTGTCTTGTCTTTGTTTGCGACTCGCTTCTGCAATTTTAACTGTGTAAGCGACATTTTAAGTCATATTTTCTCATTTGGTAGTTATTTGTGATAATATTAATGTTATAAGTGAGTACAGTAGTTGAAATTTTATTTTCATCGATAGATAGAATTGATGCTATTTACACTATGAAACAATATTAATTTGGAAGAATAAAGGAATAAGAAAGACACTAAACCAGACTGTATACCTACCTATTACACCTACATTAAATCTTATATCAATAGGTTACGAGTGGGTTATTGCAAAGGACAATATTTTGAGCTAAGAAACAATGGACCATGCATCTTTAAGACACCAAATTATTATTTAATTAAATGTACTCTAAATTTAATTAATTAATCAAGATCGCTAAAACAGGTATGTTCTAATAAAATATGCACGAATTTTTTGTAGTATAATAATAAATCTTATAAAAAATGAATAAATCATTATTTTTTTTCGCCATCTTAATAGATTTATGTTGGTAGGTACCGTGCTAAGTAATATTCATTAGGTAGCTGGTTAGATTTACAACTGTCCATGTTACTCGTAAGTAGATGTCAATAAAAATGTATGTATTGATTGATGTTTGAAAATTTTGATATTTTATGAGGCTGTTTAATAGGTAAAGAATACAAAATGGAGAAACAAAAAAACTATCTTCAAGAGAATGAAAAGGCATTTCCTGAGACTCTTCATGTAAAAAAAATAAAAGCAAAGTTCAAATCTACGCTAATATTATAAAAAGTTTGTAAGTTTGGATGTACGAGGTATAATCTCGAAACAACGGATACGATTAGAAAAAATCTTTTTGTGTTAGAAAGCCCGTTTATTGAGAAAGATTAAAGCCTATTTTTTATTCCGGGAACGCGAGTGGAACCGGGGGGTATAGCTAGTTGATTATAAAAAGAGATTTGAAGTAAATCTAGTTAAATGCATAACACATTCTCATTTTACAAACCGCACAATATTGCCAGACCATAAGTAATCTTATACAATGTACAAATGTCTGTTCGTATTTATTTACACGATCTACTAACGAGTAGTAACTCTTACATACATAATTTACTTCAAATAACACCCCAATTAATTTGTTAAAAATTAAAAAAAGTATTTTTCCGGTATAATAAGATAAAAGGTGAGCAAGAAAATATTTCTACTGCTAAAAAATATTACTTAAGTTAGTTTTAATTTATTTTAGTTTGATTACATCCTATCTAATTTAATTATGCGTATAATTAATGTGAAATAAAATTTTTATCTTAATGATGAAGGGATTTCGCAAAGATTCTCCTTGATCAATTTCTTTAACAATGTTTCTACTACGTTTCAAATAATAGATTATGAGGTTCACCAGGCGTGGTGAAACCTGACAAATATTGGCCATAAATAAATGACAATAACAAAAACATTAATGCTACCTTGGTCGCAAGGAATGTCACAGCAACATGATTTTCCATTTACACAATCAAATATGGCCAACGTCGTATGTAACCGGTGACATTGTGCCGAACATTTAAATCGCAGAACATAAAAAAAACAAGGAGGTATGTTGTCTCGTTGCAATTTAGAACCAAGTCCAAGTTTGTGGGAGGTCACTATAGAAGTGCTGTGAAATATCTATACTAGTCTTTATTTCATTATTTTCCTTAAAAATCCTACTGTGGTTTAACGGACGTAACTATTAGGTATTGGTAACGTATTGGTAGGCTCATTGTAAACTTGAATCTATCAAACATTTCATTCAGACAATAAAATAGGCAGACAAAAAAACGTTTTCATCAACTCTTACGTTTCTATCAGTCATTTAATCGAAACATTTTTGTACGATAAACAGACCTTTTATAAACTGCAAAAAATCGTTACAACATAACAAACATACAAACAAAGAGTCGGTTCATTTACAAATAAAACCTTAGATAACACTGGATTGTCAATCACATGTCAAGAACAGTGCCTCTATTCACACTTCAAAGCATTTACTATTTTATCGCTACATAGCTTAGTTGTATTGCAAATTTGATAAGCTAACAATAAACAGTTTGTCAATAATTAATTACTGAATGATGAATTGCATGTGGTATTCTCGATTTACGACTGTTATTTCCATTTTATGTGTTTAAGCGTGTTGGTGTTTGATTTGTTTATACTGTATACAACATCTGCTCTGTATGTTTGTTTGTGCATGAATATATGTAACTGAATAACCATTATTGATTCAACTTTTGAATCACCAATATTTGGGGAAACTTAATTTTTCTTTTCAAACCATAAAAAATATTTAAATCAATATATTGAACTGAATCAATCAATAGTATTGATTGATTCAGTTCCGTTCTAGAGTTTCGTGCATCTCCAGTCACATCACTCATTGATTGATTGATTGAGATTATGATGGTCCAAGACATACTACCCTAAGTTAAAAGAACTACTCAAATAATTAAGGTGTAGTTTCCTAACAAAGTTGGTAAATCGAAATTGTAAAAAGTATAGTTAAAAAAGTGGGAAAACTAAAAAAAAGTTAATACATCAAGCCCATCATTCACTATGACATGACATGTCAAGAAATGTCACATTTTAAAAGGCCATTAATTAACTTCCCTTTTCAATTAACTGTTTGTCAACATTCGACGGTAATTGGGGGGGTCAATGTGGAAATTCGCTTTAAAAGTGTCGCAAAGGGGAGGGGAGTACCCATGTGGTGGGGGGAGGGAGCGCATCTGCTCACACGTTGACGCATTCTTGCGGCTTCATTCGAGTGCTGTCAGGTTGCACCGTGACGGATTAACTATAGTATATAATTTATTTGCAGGAATGAGTATCCTCTATTTAAATAAAGAACTATTCAGGGTACCCAATTAATTTGTTACCAATTCTAGATTTAACATAAAAAGGTTAAATTAACTTGAAAACTAAACATGTATGCATAAAATTGTACATGATTACAACAATACTAACAAATCTAATGTCAATTACCTATCGTTATTAATGTAGATTAATCCTATTGTAGATACTAAACTATTGCGCCACTGATCAATTCAGAACATTTCCTGATTGCATCACATCATAACGGTTTGAACTATTTTAGCATTACATTAACTAGCGGCGGTTTTACCCTTATTCAAAGTAATGGTGGAACCAGTCTCTTGTCACCTCGGCTCGTCTTTCACGCGAATCAGCCGACAGCGCTCCGCAGTGCAATACCCTTAGGTATACTAGTTGTAGGACTTATATGCTATAGCAAAATCAATGCCCTTCGTTTTAAACCGGATTAATGTGTATGATGCAGTTGAATTTTAGGTGTTAAATTTATTATATTAGAACGTACTTATTCAGGTTGGATTTCCTGTAGCAAAATGTATTTAAAAGTAGGTGTAATTTCTTATTCGTTAATTAAATTTATTATATTTTAAAAAATCTTGATTTGACGGGAAGTGTGTGAATTTATAAAAATACATTCTATTGTTGAATCAGAAATATTTTTGGCCATCTTTGTCTTTTACTAATCAAACTCTACATACTGTAAAGTTCCCAAAAAGAAACAAAATATCATGGTATTCAAAACTAATTCCTTATGCAAACAATCGTTTTATTATACAGTCGGCAACACAAATTGCATCAATACAATCGGCATTAAGTCAAGATAATGGGATATATCTGTGCTACTGTGTGTACCAACATAATTACGGGTTCGCCGTAATTAGTCAAGCGAGTTGTGTTAACATCTTGTCTTACTTGGAAAGTTCATTTGAATTTGAGCTTAATGTGTAGATCGTTAAGGTTGTAAATAGGTTCTTAATGGACAAGAAGGTTCGTGAGATGTTTTAAGTTCAGTTAAGTACCTACAGTTTTAGCACGTTTTAGTGAAGAATTGGACTTACTCCCTCTAACTTTTGGTATCGACATAGCTCTATATAGATTATGGGTATTTTTAATCTATGCAAAAATATATTGCTCTAGGGCCTGGGTTAGGGAAAGTTTCTGATTAAAAAGTTATAAACAATGTAAAACCTACATGGAACAAAATAAAATATATTAAAGAGGTATTTTAAACGAGAATTTCTAAAGAGGCTTAAATTTGGAAGTTGGTTAAAAAGAGGGGGAAAAGATAGCGCCGCAATAAATAGTACAAAATATTATTATCTCTAGTATTATCCTAACAGATGTATGTACAAAATTATAATTAAAAATATAAGTTAACCTACCAAATTAAAATTCCTAAACAAATAAATATGAAACTATTACATACGTTCAGTTACTCTGTATCACTAGAAATGTAGGCTAAATTTGTAGGTTAGAATATATGGATGTGGTTCGAGCGTAGTATTGCAAAATTTGCATGCGTAGTTTGTATTGTTGTGATTGCACTTTATTTTACACTAGCTTCCGTCCCGCGGTTTCACCCGCGTTCCCGTGGGATCTTATGTTTTCTCGGGATAATAAGTAGTCTATGTGCTGTTCCAGACTATAATCTATCTCTCTGCTAAATTTTATCCAAATCCATTCAGTAGTTTTTGCTTGAAAGAATAACAAACATCCATCCATCGTGACAAAAATCTATAGTTACTTTGGTAAACGTTAAACTTCTCTCACATATGAAAAGGCCTATCTAGTATCCTCACATCCGTAGACCGTCATGTGGGGCACATCCTACGCCCTGCCCGAATAATATACTGCCCCGATCGACTATAAAGATAAACCAAAATTCCGCTACCGAACACCATCTAGCTAATTAATAAAAAATAATTAGAGGAATTTCAAAAATAGGTAACACGTCGCGTGCGTTGACTAAAGTGTAACGAAACACCTTAAGGCGTAGATACCGTGATATTACTGTGATTTTTTCCTAGTTGATATGGCTTTATACGAAAGGAAGCAAGCCAGCGCGTGCAAAAAAAAATAGGAATTTAGCCACATCCAGAGAAGGTTATAAACACATATTTTAATTATTTCAAGAACTGTAACACAACTGTTTAAAACCTTGGACAGGGCTATGAGCCAGTAGGATATAATAAAAAAAATAATAATAATATTATAACTTATTTTATAGTGACGGGTTTAATGTAAACTTATGACATGAGAACTTTACGCGATCGTAAAAGTTAATGTTATAACCTAATCCGTTAATTATTATGTATTTTTTTGGATGAGCAGCGCCGTGTTTAGATCTTTCGTACATTTTGACATAAGATAAAGAAAAAGAATGAAAAAAACAGAAGAAACAAAACAAATCTGATTTGTATGTAATGTCATAACATTATAAACAATGTATAAAAATATTCATGAAAATTGAGAAGAAAAATATTTATTTTCGAAATGTAAGAGAGAAAAGTTATTTATCCTCTCTTGTAGGGTGTTAAAATAATCCATAAATATAATACACTAATCCCAATAAACCAAAGATTAAACTTCAGTAATCCATTGTGACACTCTGCCACAAAGCCAAACCCGGTAAACTCGGAACAAAACAAAAACCATATCGTACAAGAAATTAAAACGCGCCGCCTTTTTATGCTTAATGTGATTTAAGATTTGAGACAATCGTCGGCATTGTGTCTTATAAAAATTTCGGTGTAAAAAAAGCTATAAATAACGATTAACAAAAAGCGGTGTCATCTCGTTTCCCTTATCGAAGGGCAGTGGTCTCTCGACGGTAGCGCGGTTAATAGACGAAAAAACTATGGAGTCAGTAGCTACAAAATATTTACCAACAAATAATTTTGATTAGAAGTAAAGAATAAAATATTCAGTTTTGATTCAGTTTGAGTAAAGGTTAAGTAGGGTAAAGATTTTATTATGTAGCGGGAGTTTTTTTTTTTTTACTTAGGCTTGTGTTTGACCACAATCTCACTATGGTAAGTGATGATGTGGCCGAAGGTGGTAAGCACACAAAGCCTAGAAGGAACTGGCCCTCAAGTGCAGCTGCCGGAACACACCAATAGGTGTGCCAGCCAGTCGGATACTACAAAGTACCCTACCACCGTGCTATGGCTTCCTTACGATGTTTTCCTTCACCGAAAGCTCAAGCTCATTGTAGTATTCGAACCCACGACCTTCGCCGCGGCGTCCGACGTCCCTACCACTGAGCTATCAAAAAGGAGTCCTTATTATAAATTATTATGAATTTAAAGCTTCACCCGCGGTGTGTTTTCCCGGGATAAAAAGTAGCCTATGTGCTATTCCAGACTATAATCCATCACTATGCCTATTTTCATCCAAATCCGTTTAGTTGTTTTTGCGTGAAAGAGTAACAAACATCCATCCATCCAAACTTTCACATTTATAATATTACTAGCTTCCGCCTCGCGGTTTCACCCGCGTTCCTGGGGATCTTATGTTTTCCTGGGATAAAAAGTTGCCTATGTTCTTCTCCATACCATAGGCTATCTGCATACCAAATTTCATCGCGATCGGCTCAGCGGTTTAAGCGTGAAAAGGTAACAAACAAATAAACTCACTTTCGCATTTATAATATTAGTTAGGATTAAGTAGGATTTCAAAAATAAAACAAAAGTTATATGCCATTATAACGCAAGCACAGTCCCAGCAAGTAGTTGTTTTAATATTATTTTTTAGGGTTTACCACTTATTTTCGTCTTCATAGCAAAACACAATTTGAGTATGTAAATTAATATGATTTACTAACGAATTTCATAATTTATTGGCCTGGTATTGAAAGTCACGCAACATAACCTACAATTGAAACGGTACCATACGTCGTTTCACTCTTGCCTCCTTAAATTATTCTTAATAACTAATAAATTATTGCAACTAATCGAAAATACAAACAATTTAGCTAAATAGTTTTTACTCATGTTTCATTTAAAAATATAATAGGACTAATTTAAAATGGTCTAGGTAATTTTGATTGGAGTAGGCATTTCATTAAGTCACTTTTGACAGCACATATATTATGCACACCCATGTGTGAAAAAGAGACAAATATAGTGCGGCAACTGGAAATAACGTCTTGTCAATCAAATATATCTTCATAGTTTGCCCTTACTTTAATAACGTTGTGTTCTTTCTTAATTGCTTTCTCAATGCCGAGGATCGTGCGTGCTGTCACTTACTAACTTTACTGATAATGTAAAAGAAATAACAGAAAGATGCGACTCCACGGATTTTAGTAGTAGATGTAGATAACAACAACGTGATGTAACCGTGCTCTTAACTCGGCGCCACCATCGGGGTGGGCTCACTTGTTACTATTATATTAATACTTCTTTAATCTACTATTGCTCACGTTTCTCTTATATGCTATTACTATTGCCTACTACTTAACACGTGCTTTATATACTTACTAATGGATAGAATGCTTGGATAGCTCTCTCTTTACATCGATTGATTCTAATTTGTGAATTATACTTGCAACAATAACACAATATTTTAAACTCTTGAGAATCTTAATCACGATTAAGAAGTTTCCCCAAATTCTAACAGTTTGATGATGGACTCTAGAAGGATTTCGAATATAAGTTCAAAATATTTCTTAACTCTACATAAGAATCGACACTATAATTTTTTTTCCTCTATTGTTTCTCTCCTTTAAGGCTCCCATACATAGATACTCCAAAAGTAAGCTCAGATTATCACTTGTAACCATTCAACGCATTAGCTTGGCCATAGAGAAAACGCTGCTAGCCTGCTTGGATCCTTGCCCATCGGCAGAAGCAGCAACCTTGAAGAAATTATTATCCTAATCCTAACTTTCCTAGCTAATATTATAAATGCGAAAGTGAGTTTGTTTGTTTGTTTGTTTGTTACCTTTCACGCCTAAACCGCTGAACCGATCGCGATGTAATTTGGTACGCAAATAGCATATGGTATGGAGAAGGACAAAGGCTACTTTTTTCCTCGGGAACGCGCGTGAAACCGCGGGGGACAACTAGTAGATTATATAGTGTATTTTTGTTGTAAATCATTACATATTATATAAATCACTCTCTTGATATGGACTTTTAAACAAATTGATACTTATAACATTTCATTCGTAACCATAACAGTTATATTGTCAAAAAAAACTGAAACCTTGAACGGCGTCAGCGATGATAGCTTTTAATTATGGTGATGTAATTAACTTCTTCAACGACAAGTTTCAAGGTGACCCTGACAAGTTTCATTCTTCAAAAAAAGTATTCCGTTTACTTCACCTGCCCGCTTGTGGTTTTTTACGTGTTGTAAAATTGGCCTTGGTTGGATGTTTATAATATTGTTGGGATATTGAGCGGACATTAAATTTAGTTCCATCTACTGATACTTTTGTTTAGTTACACAAAGTTGATTTTGTTGGTCTACTTCTAATTACAAATATTGGCGATGTTTGAAATGCTGCATAATATTTATTGAAATGTAAAAACACAAGTTTGGGCTAGTGTTAGTTCAGTGATCTTCTTAATCGTACCTAAATGCGAATGATATGTTAGTCAAATAATACGCAGTGTTTGTATTTTAATAAACCTCCGTCTACACCAGCATCAATAATAACACGATGTCATCAGACATTTTTATGCCCACAAAAAATAAATCCGTTTAAACAAAACGCGGGACTTTTGATCGAGCGGTGGCAGCGTCGCTTGTCTCCCCGACAAGTGTCGATTAGCGTTGCAGCGACAAAAAGTCGACACAAACATCTTGTCGCTGTCATGTCGAATGTCGCCTTGACGCCGAAGCGGAGGCGTTTTCAGAAATAGATCGTGTGATAACCGATGAATAATTATCCGAATGGCTCTAACTCGTTCCAGTAATCGAGATCCTCGAAAATCGAATCGTTGTGTGGGACCAAAAGAATTCTGCCCGAATGCATGTAATCTGTTTTACGAAATTCAAGTTGATTACCATTACATTGCAAATGCAAGACGTGTCGAGTACAATTGAGGTGAACGGTTTCTACGAGATGTTCTTGGAAGGGGCCAATTAAGTAACGACGATTAATTACAAGTGGAAAGCAAACAATTAGCCAAAATACGGTGATACACATTCAGCGCTAGATCGCTCCATATACGTGAGGTGATTTCTTATTTGGGACGTATGGTGAGAACTTCGGTGGTACGTGACAGAGATAGAGAACAATATATCGTCCGAATGATTGACACATGTCATGGTAGTACCACGCGAGCATGTCGGGCTTTAAAACTCACTAGTAAATTTATTGTTTTCTAAATGTAGCATAAGAAGCAGCTGATAGTTTTACGCAATCAACTAAACAATTTTGGAGAACTTAAGTAGGATTATTGTTTGGGACGCCAAAAAATATTGATTCTAGTTTCAAAGAACTAAAAAAATAGATGTAAAAATCTTAAAGTCGCGAGCCAAAAATAAAAAATGAAGATGGCGGCGTATGCTCGGTACGACGAAATGTCGGGAATGTATCCACGTGGAGTGGCCCCACGAATTCAGGGCCGAATGTAAAGGCTCCCGTTCCCTATGCTTTATTTTGGATGTCTCCCATTTGTTATACATAATACATGTAGGGCCCCGTATCGCGGCATCGCAACCGTCAGGGAATTTTGGGACGGCGCCACCGAACCAAACTTGATGATATAGGCTGATGTCTTTTGAGAAGTCGCTCACGTTAAGTGACGTCATTTTATGTACCCTACATCTCATATATTATATCGCTGAGTGTATTTTTTTTGGCAAATTATGATGCACAAAATTCATTATAGGTTTGTTTTGTAGTGACATTTATTGTTGTTTATGATTGAGGTAAGATTTTAGTTTTAAAAATATTTGATTTAATTTAGTATTAGTTGTAAACAGATTGAGTCGTGATAAAGCTCAAGACATGAATACGATTAAAATGTTTCGTTGGAATCCTTCAAGTAAGAATATTCCCAAGTGTGGTTTGAAGATCAGCCTATATTCGATAGATAGACGGGAATCGAACTGGACTCGATGGAATGCGTCGCGACATCAACTTATGAGTTACAGCTTCTGATTTTTTTGTATTGACCGGTGAAATGGCGGCGGACGTGCCAAAATTAGTCTTAAAAACTAATACATGCCAATTTTGGACACAATCGCAAAGACATAATATAATATTTGGACATAGTTTTTATTTAAGATTGACATTTAACTGTTGGTCAGTTGGTGTATGGTTTCTAAGTAAACGGTAAATTCAAATAAGATAAATCAATCTATTTACGTGTTTAACCAGAAGTCCTTGAGACATCGCATTTTTAGCTAATTTGGTTAAAAACCCCGGTTCCGTTTCTCGAAATTTTGAAACAATCATTCCACGTAGAGCGTCGAGATGGGGAACTGGGCGACGGCGTCGTGAATACAAAGTGACCAGGTAGTGTGTGAGAAAAACATGAAAAAAGCTTATCATGTGTGCTGATCACGCGCAACCTGCATGAGCCCGGATAAGGGAAAATTAGCGGGAGATTACTGCACCTACTAATACTTTGATTAGTCTCTTACAGTCTAGCCAGGGTTTGTAATTCATACAAGTCTTCTTAAGGACATACTTTATGTAATAAACTCATTGGATTGGAATCCACTAATAAATTACTCATAAGTACAAATAGGTACAATTTAGCCCACTACACTTGTTTCCGATGTCTATAAAATAGATCGAAATAATTGACAAAATATAGCCAAAAGTGATATGAGAATGCATTTAAATAAACAGATAAGTAACTGAGTCTTCAATGTAAATTGATATCGAGCACAAAATTGGCACTTACAATTGGAGTGTCGATTACATTTATTTGCCAGCAATTTAAGTGCACGCGATAAATGATTTGTTTCACTGTTACTGTTGCCACTACAAAATGAGCAAGGTGAATATCAGCCGACGTTTATGCACTATTGATATCTCTGTAATACAAGATAATGCTCACTTCAAACATTGATTTATCGTTTGCAATTTCGAATATTTTGTTCAACAGTAACTTCTATCGAGGACTTGTTACAAACTCAGGTTAGAAAGTCTTATGTCTTGCTTTAACTGACATTCAAATGTTTTTGATGAATATAGGACTCTACATATTTTATTGATGTTTTTTTTTATGATATCAGAAATTCAAAAAAATGCACCTGCCTTCACCTCTCGTTTGATGAAATGCAGAAAATGCATGAAAAGAGTTATCACAACAAAAAATATAGGCATCTTTGATGAAGCGATAGTTTGATCATAGGGGTATAGCAAATTCACATATAGCCCATTAATCCACGTGTGTCATGTCCGGGTGTGGTCGGCTCCATTGTTCCTTGTACCATTCCTATCACGATCACTTAATGTTCCTGAATCGACGCCTCATACATCTTACACGACTATTTCGTACAATGTCTAATCGGTAACGAACTCTATGTACGCTGATGGAATATTTAATTACATATACGAAGTATTATAATATTTAGCTTCCTTGTCGCGATTTGCAATTGTAATTAGTTCTTGGAGACTGTTCGTCTACTTATCCAAGTTTTGGTGATGGATGCAAGGTCAGTTTGAATATGTGTTGAATTAGTCAAAGCGGATACAAAAGTAGTGTTTTTCTTTATAGGTCTCTTCCCTTATATTATATCTTATAGTTCTTGTACAAAATTACTTAAAGGGTAACACTAACAACTAAAAAGGAAGACCGTCACCAAATGGGAGCGTGCCCAGAATGCTGGCTGCATTTCCACGTTGGATAGCTAAGCTTATCCGTTGACCGAAATAAAAGCCAGCGTTCTGGTCACGCGTGTGTTCCTTTAACCGCTCCGCCAAGTCCTTATATATACTGTGTGCCCCTGGCCCCCACGGGCCGAGAGTTTCTACCCCAAACGGCTCAAACAAGTACCCTCTGTCGAGATGTGCATACTTGCGCCGCTTGAGGCACTCCGCTGATGTTGCTGCGGAGCCGGCTCTCTCTGATGTGCCTTGAAGATGAGACGGCGCCAAGGTATCAACGCAGGTGGCATCCCAAACCAAGGGTCATCCCAACTTCCAGGGCATGAGAGTCATTCCGTCGGGCCTCTTACCATCGTCTCTCATGAGGCCACGGGGCTCGAGTGTGGCGGCCACACTGACGCTGGTTAAAGTCCGACGGATGATATCATTGAGAGAATTATGACGGGGCACACGTCCTGCACTGGAGACACACGCAAGAGCGTGGTGTCCCAAGCGGTCTGCTGTGTCACCACACTGACACCGATGTGCGACCTGACAGGGAGCCCCTAAACGAAGGGAGATGGCCACCCGAAAAGTATTATTGTCTAAAAGTGTACCTATGTTTTTCTTTATATTTTTTTATTCTTCATTTCTTTATAGTTGTTATTTGTCAGTGATACAGGTTACTACATGACGATTAGTATATCACGTCTGAGTATACAGTTAAGGTTTAGGTTTATAAAAAATTAAGTACCTTTCGTTATTAAATATACATGATTTACCATATAATTTGATATTACTTCAACGATATAATCTCCTCTAATTATTTTTTTGATCTCTTCTCTTGCCTCTAGTTATCTTGTTTTCTATTTAATAGTTGCCGAAATTTTCAAATTATTGATTTTTCATAAAAATTCTTTCTCAATTCATGTAAACTAAAATTATAATAGAGTTTTGACCCGGATCTTAGATAAATAATAGTTCTTTCATGAAATCATTATAGTTGTTAAGCAATCAAAACAACTTATTCATCAAGTTGTTTTGTACGACATATTTAGGCTAATCACTACATCCGTAAGACTTTGTAATTAGAAATTCAATTATTAGCAAATTAAATGACAGAGTAAATACTAATCTCTTGTAAGCAGAAAATATGGCATAAGTAGTCATAACATACGTAGTTTAAATATTGAATGCCTGTGCGACTTTTTATGTATGTACTTATTACTGATTTATTAGTGGGAAGTATGGCTAACATAGTAAGTAAGTAATCGAGCAGCAGCTGAACATGACAACAAATTCCCTGCAGGCTTTGTGGGCTTTCACTTTCTGACAGATAATCACTTACCATGGTGAGATGGTGGTTAAAGCAGTACATAGTAAAAAAAATACCTTTTAATGTGTATATAATATCTTAAGCTAGTAAATTTCTACTAAATATTATAATCGACAACTTATAATATCAAATCCACATGGCACGAGGTTCAATCAACGACGAGTGATCTTCACCACCGAGGAATAGTGCAGGACCAGTGCAGATAGGTGGATATGTGAAATATTATAAAATTTTGATCATTAGGCATAAGTTTTTTCACGGCATGTCTTTTCACAGAGAAGACAAGGTGGATCCAACTTCTATTTGAGCTCTGGTTTGAAACAAGAATTTGAACCTGCACTTTTATAAGCTTAACATGGCTTTTATATGCCAAAGATATTAGAGCAGTGCAAGAACCCACAGAAATAGCAACAACGGTTTACTTGTCTAAAGGTGCCCTAAGTGTAGGCTATGTTTATAATAGCAATCGTGAGTCTGATCACGTACAATCACACTTGGGCACACTAAATAGTCTAGCAATGTGGCTAGAGACTGTATGTACATGTTTAGTCAGTGAAGGTCTATATGGGTGGGTTAAAAAAAAAGCTTTCCTGTACTAAGACTTCTTTAGAAGATTTTAAAATTGGCTGCCTTATTTTAATGGAGCAAAAGTTGTTATTTGATAACAATTGTACATTACTAAAATTTTCTTGCATATTTACAATATAAAATTTTATTATAAAAAAATCACGGAAGTTAATGCTGAAAAATGAAACTCTGTAACAAGTTGTTTAATTTTAATTAATTAAGTTTATTTTATGGGTAGCGCTTTGTTAACAATTAACGACTTGATAATTACATATGCATTGATACGTAGATTATAAATTTTAAAAAATCCTTTATGACCTAAATTCATCATCATCATCATCATCATCATCATCATCATCATCACGTAGAAAATTAAATTATAATACCTATATTTATCTAAAAAAATTAATCAAACACCAAAAAGCATCAAAGACAAAATGCCGATGCACAGCAAAATAACCAAACTGAACATAATGAACAGACAATCAATAACTCAGAATAAGTTATCTGGAATATAAATCATACAGTTTACTGCTCTTTAAGTGGGTATTATCACAACTGATTAGGACACAAAGATTCCACAGAATCGTGGATAGTGGAGAGCTCATTCTCCTTAACCTTAGAGGTCGTGAGATAGGCTCTGAAAGGAGGACCATTGATAAATAATTTTGGTTTGGAATCGTCTTATATCATGTCGAATGATAGCAGTTCAACTCAAAGATCATACAACTGCGTATCTTAAAAGCAGTATTAGATATGTCTTAAATAAATACATAGGTACTTTACGCGTCTTTGTCTTATTTGAATAGGCAAAAAATATCAGAAAATTTAAACTAACTAAACTGAAAATTATGGGTTATAGATAAACTTATTGGTGTTTCTTTCATGCAATCAGTACCAAAACAAGGGGCATGTATAACTTTGTTTGTTCTTATGTATCTAAAGTTTTAAATACAACTATAAAAAATCAATGACGTTCCACTAAAAATATAAAATGTGAAAAAGAGGTCAAGTTAAAAAACCGGCCAATTGCGAGTCGGACTCGCGCACGAAGGGTTCCGTACTACTATCTATAAATCTATAAATAAATATTTATTTTATTTTGTTTCTAGTATTTGTTGGTATAGCGGCAACAGAAATACATAATTTGTGAAAATTTCAACTGTCTAGCTATCGCGGTTCTTGAGATACGGCCTGGTGACGGACAGACGGACAGACGGACAGACAGCGAAGTCTTAGTAATAGGGTCCCGTTTTTACCCTTTGGGTACGGAACCCTAAAAGTTTGATCTAAATGGGAGCCAAGTCCTACGATGGTATATTGAATTATAACTGGAATACTTATATACATACTTCACTTGTTTTAAATGAAAGTTAGATCCTTGCTATTGATTATGTAAAACTTGGCAAGTTATCGAAGCAAAAGTTTCAACGGTTACATCATACATGCAAATAAATAAAACGTTAGTTTATGATACCTACTTCTTTCCAGAGTCTTATTAGAATCATCACATACTTGGTCGAAGTGAACATGATTATATTCCTTCAAAAGATTTCGGTAATAATGTATCTTTATTTCTCTAGATATTTAACAAATTGTTTGCAGAAGCTATCGTGTATATTGTCATACAAATGTTATTAAATTATTATAAACAAGCAAATATAAATACGCAAAAAATAACGAGGAGTTCTCTAAAGTGTCAAGTGACGGAAAAATATTTATAGCAATGATTTCAAACAATTTAAAGTGCAACTCCTCATTTTCCTCAACATGTAGTAAGTATTTCTGTATACAAATGGTGGGAAAGAATTTAAAATTTCCAGAAATGATCAGTATGAGTGTAAAAACCTCGGAACAGCAGAATTTACAAACATTTAAATAAATTGGGTAATATATTACACATTCCAATTTCCATGGTATCAAAGATCATGTAATTTTTGAATTATAAAATAACGAATTGACGTTCCTTTTATAAAAATCGAAGCACATATAAAGAAAAAAAATCTATTGCAGTTTTTCTTACCACAGGAAAAATGTTTAAATATCTGAATCTTCACCATTAGCCAGTCGACGGAGCTGATGTGAGCTGGTTTTATGGAGGCAGGCCGGCCGTGTCGCACTAATTAAAGCACTCGTAAAATGCAAGGGTCTCGTCAATCAATGTTTAAGCAGGCTGAGTTATTGGCGGCGTCAACCGGCGCGGCAACTGGCGGCAAGTGCGACATACTGCGCCAAGTGAAGGGTAGCTCAACCAAGCTTTGTTATTCCAACCTTTGTGGAATTCCAGAAATATTTACGATCAAGTAGATCTTGATGGCTTAAAGTCACTTTAAATAGTTAAGATAAGGATATTTAACGTTTTATTATGCAGAGGGAATTAATTATATTATTTTTTGGCTCATTTTTATATTGCACAATCGTGTAAACAACAGTCTTATTAGAAAGTTCAGGAATTACGTTTTTATATAAATACACAGCAATCATCTTGGAGGATGATAGAGGAAATGTACTTCCGCTATTCTAATGCCCTATATCAAATTGTTTACGGCTTCGAGCGTGGGACTAGAGTTTTTGCAAACTGCAGTATAAATGCGTCTCAGTGTCAATTTGACGTTCACATTGATGTCATCGAACTTGATCTGAAGGTTAAATGAATTGTCGTGTATGTACACAAATTGAAGAATTACGACCTATTTCCGAGGACGCCTTGTGAATATCTCTGACAAATTTATTTGCTCTGCTAATGCTATGACTATACTTACACATGTAGTAGGTATACATATAGACTAGAATTGGAGCTTGGTAGTAAATCATAATGTTGTTCTTGAAGCGACTGTCATTACCTTTAAATGTCATTTAGTAACTGTCAAAGGATAGTTGATGCAATCAATAAAATACTTAAATTATAGAAACAAAAAGTTGTTTCTCCTATGCAAGAATTAACTATCTAATTATGAGAGCGTGTACAAACGAAAAAGACCGTAGTTCTCGTGTGTTTAAAGTTGAAAATCGTTGGGATTTTTTAAATGGTGAGCAAGGGAGGCTCCAATCAATATTAAAACGGGAGACGACGCGACGTGGACTGGATACCGATGAATTTATAAAGTCAAGATCTGGAAAGTTTGGTTAGTCCTCGAATGATAAAATGTTTTTGCTGATGCATCTCGGGTTAGAACTATTTCAGTGGACATGCACGCTAGTTGTGGTGTTTTTAATTGAGTCAGGTGTTTTAGAGAGTTATTGATTTTCTTACATGTAGTTTCTTTCTATTAGTAGTAGTACTTAGGTATATGAAAAAAATAAGTTTTAAAATATTTACACGCCTCAGCTTTTTTATCAATTTTTTTTCGCTCACGAGCCGATGCTCTTCCCATAAATGATCAAAAAAACAGGAATTGCGATTCAAGCTATCTATTATTTCAATGTAATACCGTTATAACGATGCGTATATACTTACCTAACATAAGGAGCGTGATAACGTATTTAAAAATTACAATTAATTAACCACAATTTACTTAATTAAAGATCATTGAAACCGAAAATTTGTCTTTTACAGCGACATCCAAGTCTGTAATTAATCAAAGAGATCCAGTATCGTTTTGCACCCCCTAATTCGTGGTTTCACGTCCCTCCAGTGAGAATTGAGGGTTCCAATCGAAACTTTGCACCGTTTCACTTATCCGTGCTAATGGAGAATGTTAATTCGGATCAACCTATTAAAAGTAATTGATTTTGGGATGTTAGGAATTTAAGATACAACCCTATAGCTATGTTAGCTCTTTTATAATCTGTTCTATGAAATTCATGCACCAGTAATTTCAAACTATTCTATTTTTTTTTTCAATCTATTCACACTTTTAAACTAGTGTCTGGAAGTTGCAATTTCTCAATTAAAATATTATTTATTAACAAATTTATATGGTTACCTATATTATGATGCCCGTAAGGCGTAGATATAAGACTCGGCGCCCACTGGATAAAAATCAATCAACTTGCAATTTGCCAATTATTATTACTAATTAAATTAAAACCCCGATATTTTTTTTTATCAGAATTTTGATTCAACAGTAATTTTATTGTTCCATTAATTAGTAATTTTTTTTTTTTTATGTATAATTTAATGCACTTTTCCAGGAACTTAATAACAATGTCCTTCGTTCTCTGACCTTTTCATTTAGTATCTTCTTTTATATTTAAAATTAATTTTGCATAAATGGACTTTATTTTAAGTCACTTATCTTTGTAATCGAATTAAAATAAAGCCTTATCTCAAACTAGCTTACTGGGAAAATGTATACTAAAACGGTTTGATGTTTATTTGTGTTCTCTTTTGCTTTACTTAGTTAAGCTACCAACATATACCACATTAGGTAGACATAGTTAGCTTCAAAAGTAAATGATTACGTTAGTATACTTTCATAATAAAATCTATTGATATGCCCTTGACACTTTGTATAAAAACTGTGTGACTGTGTAATGTGACACGGTACTAAGGTGATCATCCAATTTTGGAGCTGAGCGTACCAAGTTAATAACTATCATGGCTGCATTTTATATCAATAATTCAATGTCAAAAACAATATGTCATAAGTAACCATAGCAAAACCACAAGCTAGTAGGTATCATGAGAACGTTTGTATACCTTTTGTTTTTTAAATACAATGATTTATCATTCATTTCTTTGACAACTGACAATGTATATTTATTTATATATTTTTATTATGATACACAATCTAATTTTGAAATCATAGTCAAAGTCAAAACCATTCATTCAGTTTAGGCCCTTAAACGGCACTTATGAACGTCAAAGCTACTTAAGTTACCGGTCCGGTGTCGTAAAATAGTCATAATTAATTTTAAAACTTTCAATAAAATTGCAGTTAAAATATAGTTGTCTATGCTTATTAAATTCATCGTGTACGCCAGTTGAAAACTAGATCACAAAAAAGATAGAAAGCAATAAAAAAATAAAAATCTGCTTGTATCCAACGGCTCGAGCGTTAAGGAAATCATAAAAAGCAGCTAGTACACTTTTCGCACTATATAAACCACTCTCAATGTTGCAAGCACTAATTAAAATTGACATAATTGTTGCGCGTACGGCTGTCTTGGTAGCCGCTTCCCTGTTAACAAACATCATTTTTATTGTATACAAACTAGTTACCTACTACACAAACGTTTTGATATTTATACACTACCAAGAAATTGAGTTTTCATTTGCTTTGCCTTGCTTTTCCATCGCAACAACGTTCAGTTAAATGCAATGTAAATTGTAAACATACTCATGGTTTCAAGAATTTGATGGTTTTTTTTTACGCGGTATCATATCTTTATAATGCAGGGAGAAGTGAACCGTGAGACTAATAGGTAGTTCTATAGTATGATGGAACAATTAAATTGTGTAACGGGAGAAAAGAACACATAGTAAACTATTGCCTTTGATTAGGACTGCCGATTGTCTGCCTAATCAATTAAATTATTCATTTCATAAGAAATCAATAGACAAAAAGATGTATGTAATTCGAATTAGACACAAATAGACATAAGAAAATGTCGCGTTTAACTCTCAGAACGGGCAAACGTCGGCGATAAAACACCTTTTCAGCCCAACTTTTTTATTTTCTTTTGATGCTGCTTTTTAAAAACATTTGACAGCGGCGCCCCAAGGCGTCGCTATCCTCGCAAACGCGATGCGGTTGCTTACCTATTCCCCTTGGCTTGGCCACAGCGGGACTACGCGTTTACAACGCAAGCTACAAACACATTTTTGCCATCGAGTTCTTTGACGGCCATATCGCTTTTAGTTTCTTAGTCCGTGAAGTGGAAAATTATTTTAAAATGTTGATTGATAATTAAACTTTATCTATGATAAATCGAGAGGCACTAGGTATATTAACAATTCACCTAAATTTGTCTGTAGTATATTGTTATTTATAACATAGTAATGTTCCATCAAGTCTAGTTTATATTATCTAAACCCACTACAGATCGGCGCAACAGTAATTGATTTATTGCATTCGCGTGCTCAAATCGCACATACGAGTACCTATGTATCGGCAAATGGAATTACAATAGCTGAAAGTGATGTACCGGTAAAAAACATAGCGTTGCTTCGGTATTTAGTACGTACTAATGATACCAGTAATTTAATGGCCCACTGAATACATGAAAGAAGCACACATAACTGAAATAATAAAGACTGTGTATTTACTTTTTTACCACGTTTATTAACTAATTTTCTTGTTGCTATAGAATCTGGGAATCTTTAAGGCTTATGTAAAGGCATTTTTTGGCAACATCATCAGCCTTGTCATAACTCATTACGAATAGTTCTCTTCACCGAAGATGGTTATTGTACCTACGTTTGTTTTAAAATTCACATTGCAGTGATTTGCTCCCGGACCCTCGTGATTGTAGATAGGTGCATTAATTATTGAGATTCCACCACAGGCTACCACAGCTTATCCACCATCGAAGTCATTGGACAGAAAATCAGCGATTTGCAGCTATTGCAGCGACTGTATTATGTGCTTAATTCACCGAATGTCATCGATTTTGTAAAAGAACGGAATAAAATGTTGAGAAACAATTAGCCATAGTTGCACGCTGGCAGGCAGCGTAAGCGCAGCATTTCACGCACGGACACGACTTATATATTCTACTATAATTTACTGACATTTCTGTTGTATGTCCTATTATCTATTATTGTCCATTATTGAGGTAAGAAGATTTGGGGTATTTATGCTTTCATATTTTGTTGCAGTGTCTTTGTTTCAATGTGTAATGCCTATAGATTATTTAACTTCCTTTAAGCAACCTACCTGACGGTGATGGCGCAATATTGTTCACCCAATTTTGATATCTTCATGTATCATTGACTTTGCTATATGTATATGATTTCAGTTAATAAGAATAGTCTTCGAAGTTATTTTCGTAATTCCTTATTCTTTAAATTTGTTGATGTCAGAGGTCACCTGATGTCAAAAGGCTACCGTCGCCTATGGACATAAGCAATCCTACCAGTTATGCCAATGTGTTGCCAACCTTTACAAAGCCACATTTGGCAGGTTAGAACCAAACATGCCCGTTTAATCGATATCGAACTAGGTACTTAAACTAATCATGGTAGTTTACAAGGCGGATGAATTTCATTAGTAGTCAAAATTATATCTTGTCACATGACATTAAAACACCATTTTCCTAAATTGGGTTTATTATTGAATTTCCTTATCCTAGTAGGTAGTACTAAGAGTCCTAGTATGACATGTTAGTGGGTCATTATAGATATTAAAATTGTTGAAAAAATATGATAGTAGTTAAAGACATTATCGGCCGGTTTGTTTACATATCGCGTTTCGCGTTGCGCCCACAACATGGTGTCTACGGTCACGAAATTAGTTCTAGGCGACGGGTGCAAAGATAATTTTATTTTTTTATGTCTAACTAAATCTTGTATAAGTAAACCTACTTTGGTGTAGATTTTCAAATTTTCTGTACCTACCTATATAAAAATAATGTTAGTTTTATCTTTCCACGCATTATTTTTATCGAACTATCAACTAAGGTCGCCCGGCGAATAACAGTACCTATTGTAGATTTACCACAAATAATTTGCAGAGCGGTTACACTTTTTTTCTATATTCATTGTGAACTTTGTTTTACTGTCGAATATTCTATTCTTAAAATAACTTGTTATACATGTTTTCACCTCGACTAGTGTGAAATGTTAGGTAGTAAGCGTGTCATAAAATAAGTTGCGTGACAAAGAGCCCGTGTTATGTGATAATGTACTATAATTAACACGACTGATAACTGGCCGCTTGGGAGGTACACTACAGTGTTAGAAAAATACACATACTTTTGTAAATTATCTTTGAATACGAAATTATGGACACAATCGATAATATATACACAAATTTTTAAGCTATTGTATAGCTTTTATCGCGGGCTTTGAGCGCGATAAAAGCATAAAATTACTGCATAAATAAATTACTGCGGTAATTTTATGCTTTTATCGCATAAAAAAATGACTGCATAAATAAAAAAAAAATAATAATTATAATTGCATAAGTTGATAAAAAATGCTATGCAATAGCTTTACCGCGGCAGTCCCCGAGTACCACACGTATTTTTTTGTTAGTGTATGGGTTCATTTACTACTAGCTTCCGCCCCGCGGTTTCACCCGCATTCCCGAGGGATCTTATGTTTTTCCGGGATAAAAAGTAGCCTTCCTCGATAAATGGGCTATCCAACACTCAAAGAATTTTTAAATTCGAACCAGTAGTTCCTGAGATTAGCGCGTTCAACCAACCAAACAAACTCTTCAGCTTTATAATATTAGTATAGTAATTATGTAGCCGAAGGTGGTAAGAACACAGCCTAGAATTTTGACTCAATAGGTATCTTTTTAACGACGAAATGTAAAAAATATTTTTAAAGATTTTTGTATCTGCTCGTAATATAAAACAGTCAGGTTTTTATCCATTATCCTACTAATATTATAAATGCGAAAATGTGCGTGTGAGTGTGTGTGTGTGTGAGAGAGTGTGTGTGTGTGTGTGTTTGTGTGTGAGAGTGTGTGTGTGAGTGTGTGTGTGTGTGAGTGTGTGTGCGTGTATGTATGTTTGTGTGTATGCTAATTACCACTTACCTCCGTAATGGCTAAGTGAATGTTCATGAAAGGGATTTAGTTACTTTAGGACCTATGCAATATGATATACGGTACTTTTCATTGGTAGAATGCGGGTGAAATCGCAGTCCGGAAGCTATATGTATATAATCAATTAACAATGTTCAATTCCCAAGATATTACAACAGCTTTAAGCAATCGTTTCATGCCACCTTTCTGACCATGTTGCTCGAGAAGCAGGCTGTCTTCCCATTTTCTAAAAACAGGTTCTAGGCCTTACCATAAATAGTTTTAATTAGTCACATTACGTTCAAACTTCGTGGTGGATTGTGTGAAAGAGTAAAAATATAAGGAGAGCTTTACATGTACTGTTTACATAATTTGATAGAATCGTACTAATACCTATTATAAACGCGAATGTTTGTGAGGATGGATGGATGGATGGATGGTTGGATGGATGGTTGGATGGATGTTTGTCACGTTGTTACTCTTTCACGCAATAACTACTAAACGGAATTGGATGAAATTTGCCACACAGATAGAATATATTTTGGATTAACATATAATAATAATAATTACAGCCTATATCTGCCCACTGCTGAGCACAGGCCTCCTTTCACGAATAAGGGTGAAAGGGAATGGGCAAATACTCCACCACGCGCCCACTGCGGATTGGTGGAAGTAGGCTAGTGGTCAACTTACTGTTCGAGTTGACAAGCCACCTAGGAGGTCTCCAACAAGCTTAACGACCATCACAATTAAGTGATAACCGGGCTTAACATGCCTTCCGAAGCACGGAAACGCTCAAGATGAAATACCACTACGCGGTCACCCATCCAGGTACCGACCAGACTGGACGTTGCTTAACTTTGCCGATCGGTTAAGAACGGCTAATCATGCTACGCCATGAGCGCTTCACATATAATTAACATATATGATACTTTTTATCCCGGAAAAACATAAGATACCTCGGGAACGTGGGGTGGAAACTAGTATAATATAAAGTTGAAATAAAATCATGGGATTACATCATTTTAGATTTCCGTTCTCAAATACGGAACCCTTATGGTTTCATCATATTGGTCCTCCGTTTTATGTTGCTCAAAGGGACTTTCGTAGATAAATATAATAACTGAAAAGCATGTATAATAAAAAATAATTATGTAGGTAGTACATTAATAAAAAAAAAACTTTTAAATATATGTAATACTAGCTGTCCCAACAGACGTTGTCCTGTCCAACTCATACACAAAATTTCATCCAAATCGGTCCAGCCGTTTAATCTAAACCATTCTCGAATCTCCACGAACACACACAAAAAATTTCATCAAAATTGGTCCAGTCGTTTAGGAGGAGTTCAGTCACATACACACGCACACAAGAAATATATATATTAAGATGTAAAGATGTATCGGCTAAATAGTTTAAACGATGCTACCCTAAAATGTATCTTAAAAAAACAATGTAAAGCTCCTTTTACAATTTCGATAGCATTTTTCAAAGAAACGTGTTTAAGTTAGCTCATTTTATGTTTGTGTCTCTATTATTTACAGCTTAAAGTGTAGTTTAAAATATCAAAAGAATAAAATTGACAAGAAAATAAACACAGCTTTTCTTGTTCATGAACTATTATTATAGTAAACTGAATTTTGTACGGTCAACAAACTAACGTTATCTACATAAAGTGTTCGGGCCCTAAGCTTGAAAACTTTGTTGGTGTCAAATTAAAACAATCTTCTGAACACTATATTTGCGTTGTACGACGCACTTGGCCGGTTTTAGTAATCAAGTTCATTGGAACTTGATTACTAAAACCGGCTGATCTGATATATGTAAGCTGATTTATATTGATAAATCAGCTTACATATATCAAAATTATAAAAGCACATTGCAAAATATCTATACTAATATTATAAAACTGAAGAGTTTGTTTGTTTGAACGCGCTAATCTCAGGAACTACTGGTTCGAATTGAAAAATTCTTTTGATGTTGGACAGCCCATTTATCGAGGAAGGATACCTATTTATCCCGGGAAAACATAAGATCCCTCGGGAATGCGGGTGAAACCGCGGGGCGGAAGCTAGTATATAAATATGCAAAGACAAAATAGCTTGGTACCATTTTCTCTTCTGTTTGTGAATCTTTATTTTTATTGACGAACTTCAGTATTATTAATTAAAAAAAAACAGCAGAGCGTGGCTGGGTTAGCTCTAGTACTATTCTTAATTATGTAGGCGATAATATCTCTGTGTCGACGTCGAATGCGGCAACCGTCGTATGTTCGAATCCTACAATGAGTTTCAGCTTTCGGTGAAGGAAAACATTGTCAGGAAACCGCATGGAGTAAATGCCTGAATCTCAGAAAATCTGTCGACGAGCATCTAAAGGTGTGTTTCAGCAGTTACACTTGAGAGCCAGTTCCCAAAATGGTAGATAGCTACAAGAAGGGTACGGTTTTATCCGCATTTCTGGGATGAATATTACTCTATGTCTTATTCCATAATCTAAAGTAGGTAACTATACAGGGTGATTTTTTAGTCATTGGCAATACTTGCAGGGCTACTAAATTTAATAAAAATCTGTAAAACTATTACGGAGCTGAGTGGTAAAAAGCATAGGCACACACACATACACACACGAACACACAATAATTAAATTAGTCGGATACTGTTATACTTAAAATGGTGTACAATGCAATGTAATGCTCATAACATTATTTAGGTTTCATATTACTCTGTAATCGCATAAATCGTAATAAATTAATGCATTTCAATATTTATTAGTAACTATCACAATTATATTGAGTTTCTGTGTAGGTGCTAATTAATTATAGAATCGTGAAATTGCTCTACAATGCATAATATATTTATGTTGTAGGTACAATGACGATATTAATGCATGAGTTCTTTGCCTTCAAATATTTTTTTTAAATATAGAAGCCACAATCGAATCCTGGTTACTTTTGGTGTGGTCAAACCGACGATGGTAAGAAACGGTAATAACAAAGAAAATAAAGGTAACTCACTCTCAAGTGCAGCGATCATCAAGTTTTTTTTATTTTATTTTAGTCTACCGTCCGCAAAACATATTTGGGCAATCAAAATAACCTCCAACTGATAACGGTGAGTACCTATTTCGAGTACCTACTTATTAACGTATTTTGTTTAATAGTTACAAATATTTTACATTTCACTACACGACTGTTTGACGGTTCTAATCCTTGTCAGTTGTTAACTAGTCCTAAAATAAACGGCTTTGACAATACGGACGGACCGACGGACATAACGAATTTAATATATTGGGCAGCAAATTAAGTTCTGGCTACGGAAGCTCTAGAAAGCCTATACCAAGACTGTACGTTATTGAAATCGATAGATGAGGCCTATTTAGCAGTTGGCATTTCTAGGCTGATTATTCTTTTTATTATTGGTGATGAATATAATCAGGGTGATGAGGTATCTTTGATTCCTTCCTAAAAAATATCTTCATTAATTGTTTTGGAAAGTAGCTAGCATCATATCTATCATCACCTATCAATGGGTAAGTCACTTGACAACAAATAACCACTGCCATTCAATATCAAAGAAAAGCCCTAATAACTTTGTAATAATGATCAGTGGAACCAATATTATGCCAACAATTATATACTTAGGCATAAATGACAAATTGAATGTCTTTTAAACAATTCCACATAAAGCATACACGATTACTTTAATAGCATAATTTTATTGGCAAAGTAGCAAGCATGAAATTATTTTATATCTATACTCTGTAATTTACGTGAAGCACTACCAATTGCGTTATTTTCAAATGAGCCTTTAATTTAAAAAATAGCGTATTCTATACGACCTAATATATTATAGCATTTTATAATTGTTAGAAATATTGAACATGTCGCGTGGTTTATATTAGTTTGTAATATAAATTTAGATAATAAGCAGGTTGTTTATTTAATGAGAGGCTGCGTTTTACATCTATTTCAAACTCTTGCGCAGCGTGATTAAGTCATTATTCATGTCGATGTTGGATAGGACAAGATTTTAATTTAATAAAATCTGGTCACAATTAATTGACAGAATTACGTTCAATTTTAACTAGGTATTTGTATATTAATAAAAGGATTAAATGAATTATTTGCGAGATAAGAAACTCTTTCTATAATATAATGAGCACCATTTAAAAGTCAAAACATCTAAAATTAGAGATATTTTTAAGAAATACTAACGGTTAACTACAATAATTATTTTTATTTCACATGTTAGAGCCAACATTTACTAGTTCAAATATATTGAGAGACCTGACATCAAATATTTTTGTACTGTGGTTGAGAAGTGAAATAACATTTATTTGATGCGGCTTAAACTTTTGTTTTTAGTCAATAAAAGTTTACTAAACACAAATCTTTTATCCAATCCAACATTAAGGCTAAACCTTCTGATATTCTAGCCTTTACTAAGTTTCCTCAATAGAGCGATTATACGTAAATTACTTAAAACACCCAGTCATTGTATGTCCAGCCTTCAATTATATCGAGTACCGTCAATAAACTGTTAAGTGAATTGCAAGGGACGCAAGTCGTAATAACTGTAGAGTAAATGCAAAGTCATCGGAACTTAGCTAAGCAAATATTTGTATGACACCCGCTATAACTACTCGTTTCATATAATAACATGTTTTATTGCTCCTAACCTATGTCTAGATTACATTGTACCTAGTTATCACTGTACGGCTGTTTTAAGACTGGACTCATAATTTATCTGTGTGTAATTAATATGTGTATAATATAATTTGTAACAATGTGGCAGGTCGCTGACGGATGGCAAATTGGCGCGGAAACAGAGCTAACATTATTTCCAATTTAAAACCTTCTAGTATATTTAATATATTACTAAAATGACTTGATGAATTTTAACTTGCCATTTGCTGCTTCTGTATAGAAATGGATGACAAATTTTTAGTTTAAGTACATCTGTGGGACCAGTTACGCATTTTTCAAACCATTTGTAAGGTTTCTTTCTTTAAAACTCTTTGAAAGAATCTCTTAAAGAAGCCCAGCCAAGACTTGGTTAATACAAACAATTCCAAAATGAATTCGATTACTCAATCTTACGCAATTTAGAAGTACATTAAAGGTAGCGCAGTTTATTTCACAATGTTGTCCCTGACAAAGAAAGGAGTAACTCAAGGAGAAAACTTTCGTTCGAACTTTTTTTTTTCTATTTTCTTTGAAAGGTTTCGAGGGAAATTGACGCCTCGCACAAAACACGAGCGTCACTTTTGCTTGAATTTCCCAGAATTTCTCTCTTTCAGAAATTTTTCATCGGGTGCTTTGAAGTCCCTGGTGCTACCCTCGAAATTTCAGTATTCCCCACCCCTTGAGGATTTGTGCACGTGAATATTTAAAGTGTCGGTGAAATTAGATTATCGTTACTTATTATTTTATTATTCCGTCTTCTGATTTAAGATTAGGTGTCATTAATAGGTCTATCTGTTATGGAGAGGTTTGGTTTCAGACAATATTTAGTTAAATATTTCGAAGTTAATATATATACAATATGCCCGTTATTTCTTTCTTAATTTCATTTATAATTTGAAACACTGTGATCATTTTATGCTAATATTATTGAAGGATGTGATCTCAATCATGACAAAAGCATAAAACCAGAAGAAGAAATAAAGTGGTTCAGTAAAAAAAAACTTTGATGACTATATAGGTTGAATATCTATTTATTCGATTATTGACAAAGATGCTTTCTCACTAAGCGCCTCAATATTATTGATTTCCAATAATTAAAAGAATAAACTAAGCGGAGCTTGTGCTATAGAAACCAGATGACTAATATAGTACATGTATGTACTCCATTAGAAATAAATACTAGGATTTTCAGGCAAAGAATGAACCGACCTGTATTGTACACAAATGTTTATCCCGAGTAAGAATCGAATCCACAACCTGTGACGTGGTATTCTGGGCGTCAAACCTCCACACCAACCAACTCGTCAAATTTAAGTTAGCAAAACTTTTGATAATATCGAAAGTTTCATAATTACGGGCAAATAAGTTCAAAACACCTATTTAAATTAGACGAATAATTTATGGGAAATTGAAACATACATTTTTATCAATGTATTGTGTATTTTTGTTAAAAAGAACATGGCGACATTTTTATGAAGCCTATTTCGGTGAAAATTTTATTTTCCTTATCCGAGCAAAGTCCTGGGGTACATCTACCTGTTCTTGAATTCCTAATTCTTAAGACTAATAAGTAATTTGAATTTAACATAAACTTTTACTTCCTAATACAAAAATACAATTATCCGGTAATATTTTTTTTATTATTTTCAGTTTTTTTAAATATTATCTCCTTATGAAGTAAACACTCTACGTGGTAGATAAATAGGTACTTTTTTCGGTTATACCCTGCACATAATCTTAGTTAGGGAACAAATCAAAAATGCCACTATTTTTAGAGATGGGGAATTGAAGTAAAAAGTTGATAGTATTAAATAATAATTAAGTGTAACGAACCGGTATTTAATTGTAGAGTCAATTGTAACATTCATATTACCTTACCTGGGTGTTATCTGAATAAATAAGTTTGAGTTTATCAATTCTTTCGATAGCCTATCTAAGTGTAACGTACATGAGTGTAGGTACCTGTATTTCAATTGGTGCATAAATCTTTACACCCATAAACCTATTTTTAGGAAAAAAGATGAAGAATTGAGTGGAATTAAAAAGTTTAAAATAATTTCTATAAGATTAAACTAACTAGCTGGTCTATATGAAAAAAAAAACCTAGTACATGTTAGAACATGCGCAGTATAGGGTTCCGTAGTCAGTACGATGTAGTACAATCTCAAACTTAACAAAAAAAATAATTAGAAAAATTAAAAACGATATGCGCAGAAAACTCTATTTACCCTACTACTATTATTGTATTATATTAACACTGACTATCCTCCAACGACTATTGCTCATAAACTAGTAAAACCTACACACCGGTCATATTTTTCCTTTTAAATTCAACATTATGTGCTACTACTGTCAATATTTAAAGATTTTCAGAACTAACAGTTTAGCAAGGCACGCAATTCTAACAAAAATCATTAATCTAATGCTTGATATTTCGTAAAAGAATGTATATCTATAAATTCACTGAACTTTTCGAATCTATAAAGGTTCTTTCTTTATTTGACTTTGGAACCCTAAAAAATCCAGGTTCTTTTTTAAACATAGCTAATTAAATTCCATACATATTAAACATGTAGGTAAGTATATTAATGTATTCTATTGTATAATTTATTTTAAATTCTTATTAAGTAGATTCTTGTTATATTACAGCATAATCTCATTCACATTTCTTGTCAGCTGATCTCGATTCATGTAATCCAATATACAACAAGTTATACTTATAATATCTATAGGTTATGTTTTGTATCAAATCATATCAATGACTTGTCATTTTTAAGCTTTGTTGAATAATAATTTAGATTTTTCTTATATTAATCCTATAAGTATGCATTTAAAGTATAAGCGGAAGCGATTTCTTACACCAGCTTGTATATGAAGTTAGTATGAATACAAATCTACATTATATTTTTAAGTTTAACACAAAAATAGGACAACAGAGGGACCAGATTTTTTTTTTCGTTTCTAAATTAGGTACGGTAGTCAGTACTTGTCTGATTATAGTGCGATTAAAAGTAGAAAAAATTACAACGATTTAGCGATTTAAATTGCGTGACGTCATTGTCTATGTTGCATGAAACAATTTGAATGTTCCATAATGAAATAAAAACAGTTGTATTTCCCTTTTAATGTCTGTTTTGGTTAAATCTTTCAGATTCATTAATGTTTTAACATTTTTATATTAATAAAGAGTGAAAATTGTGCGTATTTTCTATTGTCCGTCTTATAAAAAACACTTAGCACTAATGATATTTTCTACTGCTATTTGTATTATTTGATTAGATTAGAATTGCCCTAGCTCTTTTGAATTTATCTCAGATGGACAAGATTATCTAACATGATCACAATATACATCACATTAATTTTATTATAAATTATCTGAATAACATAAAAGTTATTTTCTGAACTAGGTAAGTATACCTATTCAATATTTATTTAACTGAAAAATATAATATTTTTCATTTATAACGGAAACATTCCCGTTTTTCTCAATATTATATTTCCAGGCTTTGAAAGCAATATTTCGCGTGTTATATTTACACGTCTAATAAATTTGTCAGCGGGGTATGCGTGGGTATGTCGTATTGTTTTATTACATGTTATGTACAAAATGGAGAGGTACGTATGGTCGTAAAATGTTTCACGTATCGCCATAAACGTAAATAGGTTAGTCATAATTCAAACACAATCGGTGTCATCTTGTCTTTTTGAAATTAAAATCCAATATTGTTATGGACTTCGTTTGCGGCTTCCATCAAATTGAAATAGACAACGAACTTGCAGTTTTAGCATTAATTATGTAGAAACGTTTTATCTTTTATGTTTTTATAATATGACATAGGTACAATCCCAAGTAAATAATTCAATTTATCAATAATTTATTTTGCAGAAATAGCTTTATTGTGGTATCAATAATTTATATCTTGCCTGATGATAAATGAATAACAACTTTTCTTTTATCGCTTTATATTACAAAAATCCAACGGGTAAGTAGGGTTTGACGTTACAGGTTTAAATAGGTAAATCAGTGTTAAACTTTTGCCTTGAACATTTAATCTATCAATGTCAATAACTTCTAGAATTGTTTGCATACAATATTTTTGTACACAATTATTATTCAATTATGATATTAGATTGAAATTTTATTGTCTCGATAGTATAATAAAAACGACAGAAATATAATATAATTTCAAAAATCAATACCCAAAACTTTTTTTCGATCACAGATACAATTTTGGGATGCTCCATTTTCACTTGCGCATAAATTTTAGATGAAACAAAATGAGAAAACAAGTTTTGAAACAAGGGCAGTAATTAATGCGAGCTCACGTACCGACGGGTGCAGGGTTTTGGCGAAAAAATGCGCCTATAACGACAATACCCACCCCACTAAGTCAGGAAATAAGGTAACTTTGTTTGAAAATGTGTATTAAAACAATATTTTGACTATCTCTACATCATAATTGATTCTTATAATGAGGTTGCAACTTTTCGATTAGCTGCTAAGTTAGGATTTTAATTCAAAATCAGCAATTGTTACAATGTTTGACACTTTAGTAATGGTTTAGTTAGGCCGTTGATGACCTTTACTAAATAATTAGCAGAACTTATGAATGAAAATTGAATAAATTCGTTTGTTTTTATTTTCATATTAATTATCATTTTGCTCCAGCAAATCAACAAAACTTTACGCTTCCTATAAACTTTATCAAGATATCATTGATGGTGACGTTTTTTTGCCTAGTTTCTAGCTTATGATAATATTATGTAAAAACCGTTCAATATTTCAGATTCTTCTTTTTAGAGCCCACAACATTTCTGATTTGGCTTCTGATTAACATTAGTTGGATTACGACAAAGGTTGTTATTGTAAACAACTCCATGTGGCCGCTACTTTTAATTGGACTCGAGCAGCTCATCTCTACCACGCATTAATCCTACTCAACGATTTACTTACCCCTCAAAACACATCATAACGCTATTTTGGTGAGCTATCACACACAACACTTAGTAACACGTCCGTAAAGTTCTCAACAGCGCGGTCACGATCACAGGCAACGTTTTGTAACGAGCAACGATGGCTTGCGCCGTGGGGCCGTACTGACCTGCCACTTTTGGTGATCACCATCTCGGTGCCCAGCTTGTGGAACTTCTCCCACAGGTCCTTGCCCTCGAGGGTGACCTTGGGATCGTCAACGACGCCGTCGTCGTCAGGCGGCAACGGTGCGTATGGTGGCGGCGGCGGCTTAAGCAGAGGACAAGGTCCGGACAGCGCGGCGGCAGCGGCAAGCGCGGCTGGCAGGTACGGCGGCGGTGGCAGCGCACCCGCCGTCAGCAGCGCTGACACCGAGAAGTCACTCGGCCTCGGCGCCAGCAACGGATGGAACGCGACGGCGTCGCGCCGTTCCGCACCCTCGAAGCGCATGCCCGCGCCGCCCGGGGCCCACGGCGCGCGCTCCACGACCGGCGTGCCCGTCGGCTCCAGCGGTCGCACTCGCGCCCGCTCATGCAACGTCCATAACGCGCCGGCTGGCGGCTCTCTCGCAACACTTGCTCGTCCCGTGGTGACACCCGCTCGCGCGGCAGGCGTCAAACGACTGGCCGCCGGCGGCGCCGGCTCCGACACCCCTCCCGCCGCGCGCCGCCCAATGGCGCGCCGAGCGGCGCCCCGCGTGCGCGCCTCCCGCGCGGCAGGCGGGGCCGCGGCGCCACGACGCGTTGTTTTTTCGTCGCGGGCGAGGTGTCCGCCGCCGCCACACCTCGCGCGCCGACGACGCGCGCGGGGCCAGCATTGGGTGCGGGGCGCTCCGCTAATCTGGTTAATGCGGCGCGCGGGGGCGACACTCGCGGCCGTCGCCGCCACCGCCGCTGCCGCCGCCTCCTTCTAATTGGACACGTTTCCGTTCGTTCATCAATTGAGCTCGTTACGTTCTCGCAATATCTTTTGTGCCGCAGCGCTAGAGCTGGCCCTCTATTGCGCGAGCTCATCAGCTCATCCGTCGACTCGCCGACCTACCTCTAGAGCCGACTTCTAGTTTGGCATGCGAAACTTTTTGTTAGCGCTGTGAGAAAAGTTTCTTACCTAGTTACATTTGTTGGCTGAGAGAAGTTATTTTAAGTTGGTTGGAAGTTGGTCAATTAAAAGTCAATCAAATACGAGCTAAACTCTGTGGTAATAATATTTTATAATGACGAGTTAATATGGTTTTGCTCTAGTTTCGCTACGGTAAAGGCGAGGACAAGTAATAGCAATTATAATTTTGTTATTTATTACTCATCGTTTTATTTATGACATAAATGTAACGTAATTTTGTTCTCTGCTGTAGTCTAGTTATAGTCTGTCAATGTTATTCCCTAAAAACATCGTGAAAGCCACGTGAAAACATTTAATGATATTTTAAAACTTATAGTATTACTAATAAAATATTTCAAGTGTAGGATTGCATAAAGTTTGCTTAAATCTTGTTGGTGATTTGAACTCTACAAGTCACACACGCAATTTTTAGCAACTAAATACACAATTATAGTTTTTCTTATTTAGAGTTCTCAATTCATATGAGATTTGTAAGGTTAACTACCTAACTAAAAAATATCGTAGCACCAAAATGACAGCAAAAATAATAATTATGATTAGTAATCTGTGTAATTTTCATTAGTACACCTATCAAATCATTCTTCATTTTCGGTTTAAATGGTAACAGCTGTTATAATTTAAACGCCATCTTTTGACGAATAGCTCTCAACTTATAAACATTTGATAATAAAAATAGGTTTTCTTTTATTTCTTACTTATAATGTACCTAACTAATCAATAATTAAAATATATGAACCTATCCTACCTGTAGGTATCCATCAACTTTTATTTATGATTATGATAACTAGAGTTCTCTTATCAGGGTGATTTTTTAGTCACTGGCAATACTTGCAGGGGTTGAAGTACTCATCAATATGAACAACTTTTACTATCGGACCAACTCTGATATCGCATAAAATAAAATGGTTGCTTCATACATTTTGATTGAGTAGGTATTGAACTTTTGTATGGAACAGCTGATATTTTTTTTGTTATCTCAGAGTTAAGGCGACGCCCTGAAGATTTTGGTTGCAAGGATACCAATTTTTCTCAACAATGACTAAAGCGAACGAAATGAAATTTATTGTAAGAATTCATCATGTCTTTGACTTTATTTTGTCCTTATTTAGTTAAAATAAGAGATTCCAATTTTACCGATATTTAGGATCGATTTGAGGTTCCAAAATTTCTAGAATATTCATTGAAACTGATACTACCTATAATTCGTACATAGGTTTTATGAAATATATTTGTAGTTTTTAATTAAATTAAACAATAAAAACCATTTTGTCGCATACGCCCTTTCCGTTTACTCGGGTTTTCTATGAGAGGTCTATGAGAGCGGGACGCAGCACGTTGAATTTCAGATTTGTAAGCTTAACGCGGCGTCACCTTAATCCAAAACATAGTGTGCAAAATTTCACCAAATCCGTTCAGCCTAACGTTAAGTGCTAACAAATACACACACACACACAAACATTTATAATATTAGTAAGATAAAATGCATACAGGCCTATTCAATATATAGGTAACATATTCCAAAAAATTGTATGCTATTTAATAGGTCAATAGGTAATAACTATCCATAATCATTTTATACCATCTTATTCTGTGCCAAAATTGACCTAACAACATTTATTATAACTTAATATTCTCCTTATTGGGGTTCTGATATATTAAAAACAACGTTATGTAGGTAGGTAGGTACATTATTTAGGTATATTTACCTACTTTTTTGTATATTTATCTTATATTTATTCAAGCTTTGAAGTACAAAGATCTGTCCATGACAATTGTGCGTGACTTTAGGAATTAGTTGCAATAAGTATAACAAAAAAATATGACAAAAGGTATAAATTTTATACATAAAAAATGTGAGTAGTAGATACGTCTACATACCTTCTATATTATAGGTAGTAGGTACGCACAGGTATCCAACTTATTTCCATTGATAATTTGGTTGATTTCTGAACGATATAATCTTATATTTTTTGGCAGTCGTAGGATTTTGACAACACATAAATATTAATGTTAATAATTTAGGTATAATTTAGCAGGTGCATAATTTTTTTTTTTTACAACAGACAATAAACTGGCTATACATGATTGCTAATGAAATTCACGTCGTAAATTAAAAGTAGCACTAATTCAACCAAACTTGTAGATAGCGGTACACCCTGATGACGGAACGTTGTTAAAATAAACACCATATATACCAATAATATTTATGATTTACCGTCCAAATAAAGACATTTACGAAATAATATGTCCTAACTAACAGCTAAATGGGAAAGCTCATTATAAAACCATATTTCAACAAATTGATTGATTTATAAATGATTTTTTTATTGATAGCCTACTTTCTTAATTATAAATGACAAATATAAACGTTTTCAGTCAAAATAGGGTTGTCACATTCAATGTTATAATAGATTTTATATGATTTAGTCCTATACTAAACAGAACAATGTAATAAAATAGTATGGAACACTCACTCAACTGTTATTTTCTTTAATTTTACCGGATTTTTTTACTAGGTAAATATAGGCTGTATTTTTATTATAACCTAAGTGATTATGTGGCTAAAGGTGGTAAACACAGAAACTCTAGGAGGATCTAGGTCTCAAGTGCAGTTGTCGGATATCATTATTTGGCAACAGATTTTCAACTTCAGAATGGTAGCCAGCCAGGCAGGTACTACCACCGTGCTGTGGTTTCCTCGTAATGTTTTACTTTAACAAAAGCTAAAGCTTATTGTAGGATTCGAACCCCCGACCTTCGTCACGGCGTCGACGTCTCTACCACAGCTATCATTGCCTTAAAATGTAATACCTAACAACAACATGAATTCCATGTATATGTTCCGAATTTCAATTTCAATTTTGAAATACTTCACCACATCCATTGATCCTAAATAAAGTAGAGCTTGTGCTATCAAATATCAACTGCGTTTAAATATAAAAATATTTACCCTCGCAGATAAAGAAAAAAGACAATGTTCTTGCACTGATGTGATGCGGCCGTCAAGGTATAGGTATAGCCCCACATTAACTGGCCCGCCATAAGCTATAAAATAAGTCTACAAATTAATTATGAAACAAACACCGCAAAATACAAAATGAAATATTCAAATATAGCCATCAGCACTTGAGAAACAGGAAAACCGTTCAATAATCTCGAATGATATTCAATAAGTAACAAATCTTTTTAACCGCCAAACCGGCAACCTTGTCAGAATTGCCGAGAAAGAATTCTCTAATCGTTGATGTCAAATTTTGATTTTGTTTATTGTGACACGGTTGTATTTGGGATGGAGAGGGTGGCAAGGAAGATCGGATAATAAGTGGGTATCAAAAGAGTATTGGGGAAAAATTCGGTTATGATGAGATTGGACGCTTGTGTTGTCAGCCACCCACTTTAAATTTAAACATGTTCTTATAAAAATTTCGGAGTATTCTAATTCCAGTACGATCAAGATTAAAAGGAAAATTTATTAATAAAAATATTTGTACGAGTAAAATGATAAGTCTACACGAAAAATATATCTACTTAGTCAGAAAGGTAAAGTTTATATTTAGATTTTAATAAAACAAACTACTTTTTGGCATGGTTTGTAACCTGGCAACATAAATATTATTAAAGTCTAAAATTATTCTTATTCAATTTTAAAGGTAGTATAAACAAGATATAGGACTTTGAAGGTTCCAAAAATGGGTACCTCAGGTAACAACATGACCAACTCGCTAATCCCTCCACCTATGCTAATTAAGCCAATCAGCTGATAACTAAAAAAAAAACATTTTATCCCACCAATAAAGCGCAAACGATTCCAAACGAGCATCAACTCAAAACTTTACAACGACTCCAACTTAATCAGACATTTAATACATGGGAAAAATTACATTATCACATTAGAAATAGAGTTCCCTTTTAATGCACAGTCTCAGTGTAATTTATAGGCCACCCAGGAGGTTTTCTTCGAATGTGCACTATAAAAATTACTCGGTCTTTGTTGCTATTTGATACGACTGAACATGGCCATCAAAGGGCTACATTAAGTTGTAAAAGGTACTAACTCAATTATAATAAAAAAAATCTAAGTATGTGATTGTGGTAAAACACAGGCTGTGTTTGACCACAATCTCGCTATAGTAAGTGATGATGTGGCCGAATGTGGTGAGCATACAAAGCCTAGAAGGAACTGGCACTCCAGTACAGTTGCCTTAAAACACCGGTATTGTTTGGCGACAGATTTTCAACTTGAGGGTGGTAGCCAGCTAGGTGAGTTCTACAAAGTACTCTACCACAGATGTTTTCCTTCACGGAAAGCTAAAGTTCATTGTAGGATTCGAACTCACGACCTTTGTCACGGTATTCAACGTCATAACCACTGAGCTATCATTGCCTTAAATAAATATTCTGGGACGTTCCTCAGGCACAGGCAAAACTAAATATTCTGGGACATAAATATTCTGGGACATTATTCCTCACACACGGCCATCTGACCCCAAACTAAGCAGAGCTTGTGCTATAGAAGCCAGATAACTGATATACTACATTTACTACTTTTCTTTTGTAAATACATACATATATAGATAATTACACCCAGACACAGCACAAACAGACATGTTCATGCACACAAATGTTTTTCCTGTGTGGGAATCGAACCCACGACCTGTGGCGTGATAGATAGGGTATCTTACCAACCACGCCAACCGGCAATAGTTATGTTCATATACACAAATGTTTTGGGTGAGAAACCCCTAGACCGGACGCTTGACAGTCAAGGTATTTAGGATATCGCCAACCAACCCGTCAAATTATAAAACCACCGTGCTGATTATTGTAACTATGTAGGTTCCTAATATTAATATTGGCTACCTATTAGCTATGTTACTTAGTTCCTACTTAGTAAAAATAGTAAAATCAGATTCCACTAACACCAAAACGCTTAGAGATTGGAAGTGATGTGACGTCACAGTGCATGCATCGTCAAAATATTTTTGTAACTCTTGAACTCTACATTAAGCACTACAATAATAATACAAAAAATATGCAATTCATTAGTCAGGAGTATTTTCTTTCACTAGCATCTTAGCTCGACAATACTTGATTCTCTACTAGAACTATCAAAGAGCGGTTCAGTCACGACTAGTCATGGGAAAGATTCATTTTTTAAATGAGTAGTTTAGCCACTCAGCGGGTTACTAAATCATTTAAAATTATATTTAAATAAATAAGAGTGACTTACCTTACTACATACGATATTTACAATTTGATCTTTTTTAATTGAACAAATTTATTAGATGTTTTATCAAATTCATTAATGTCTTCGTAGAGGCTCTACGGATTGTAGCAGCAGTGAATAGCGGCGCGTGACTGACAACTATTTACGATAAATAATCCTATTAATATTTTAAATACGAGTGTGTTTGCTATTCAAACACGGATTTATATGGAATTTGGCACATATGTAATGCATGCCCTGGAATAATACATGGGAACTTTTTATCAGGAAAAACATATAAATAAAGCGGTATCTATTAAAATGCGTAATTTGAAAAAAAAACTTTTATTCCAGACACACACTATCTACCTACACTTTTGACTATAAGGTAGGTACATATAGGTAAATATAGGTCAATGTTTTCATAAAAAAAATATATGGAACATAAAATATGAAGTCTCTAGTTAAGATTTTTTGAATAGAAAGTAATTGAGCTAAAACTATACCCAAGATACTTATAGTACATAGAATAAGTACAAAGTACAGATGTAGGTAGAATCTCAAGTGTGTTTATACAAAATATCTTAGCGCGTCACGCACCGGTAGGTCTGTGTAGACCTCTCGAGACTAGGGCTCGCCTGGAGGGGAGGCCTAACTTCTAAGTGAAACGAAGGCATCTACATTTGTTTTTATACGCATTTATCTAAGGACCTAAATATAGATAGGTTTGTAAAAGGATTTACTGTAGAAATTGGTAAATATTAATTAAGTAGGAAGGCAGTTTGTAGCACTTTCGACTATTACCGTTTATAAAATTCTCTCCACCCATAGAATGTTTGAAAGAGATCACTATTAGTGATAAGCACGCCCGTTGTAACACTTTCATTTTATGTAGTTGTTTAGTATCTACTACTTCAAACATAATGTAGTGCAAAAATAAAGTGATATCAATTTATTTTTTACGTTATAAAGATTTTTTTATAGATAGCATTTATATTTTATTAAATAACTGACAGTATGCTTATTATGTTACTTTATTCTATAATTTTATATTTCCTACTAGACTTTATTATAATTACACTTAGCTTATAAAGTTGTATTATTTAAATACTTATGTAAAACCATTAGTACCTTCTTTTTGTCTCAACCTCTATGATATAGTACCAAATAGGTACATATGTCTAGACATAATACCTAGGTATTATTTCATCGTCAGTAAGGGTTTGTACCAATATTGGTAAAATAAATCAATATTTTTAGCATTATACTTTGAAACAAAAATAAAAGTAACTGGTTGATAATACAAAGTACCTTATTAAGGTAAAGCACTTTACTTACCTTGAACTTATAAAGTTGAAATTACTGGAGCACTCCCTCGAGATCGACGAAAAAAACGGAATCTAGCGTGTAAAAAGCTTCAAGGTTTTCGGTTTCTAGGTTTCAAGCTAAACAAAATATAAACTCTTTTGTTTGAACCATTTATTACCATTATTTATTATTATTATAACGATAATACTTTTTTCGTTATAACATTTTAAAACTGAACGAAATACATATCATCCTTTAAGTACCTACTTAGGTTCCCATTTTATTTTAAGACATACTTAGGTTTACTATACTTTATAATATTTTTACTGTGGCGTTATTGTGCCTACATGCTCAGTTTTCTTATATCGCATTAATTTTTGTTGGGAATCAGCGCCATCTGCTGTCGAGTGGCACTAACAAAGTTATTTTACTACAAGAAGCTGAGAACTACACGGGTAAGTAATTATTAAAAAAACTATATTATGCACGAAATAATGTATTATAAATTAGGTATAATTTTATAAACCTTGAGAAAATGTTTCCGTAATTTTATTATATTAGGGTACATACCTTAGGTAGGTTCATTATTAAATTTAGAATTCATTTTCATTTTTATACCTTTTGTGGATCCTAAAGAGTTTAGTCATTTGGAGAAATAAATCCAAGTTACATGTTACAAGTAATCCTGCCTGACAAATTACCTAATTGTACTTTTTAAGAACTTGAGAAAAACAATTTATTTGTCATGGTGTACCTATAATTTTGTGTTCAACCTGTATAAGTAAAATGTGTAGCATGTTACAAAAGATTTAAGGCTCTTCAATCTTCATGACTTTCATGTAAGAATTAATAAAGGGCTGTGTTGCAATAACATGGCATGGTAATTTATAGTCAAAAAAATAATTAATAATTTTAATTTATTGTTTCTCTATAAAATACCCTACCTACCACACTAGCTACGTCCTGTGGTAGGTAGGTCCATGATTATCAACAGAGTTCTACTGATTGATAAGACTCAGTTAGGGGTGTCATAATTAATAGAAAATACATAGTTCCTTGTTAAAATAACTTACATAATTTTACTCAGTAGTTAAAGATGTTTATTTCTTACGTCTCGATCTAAATTCCCCGACATTGTCAACTACATCAGTATTTAAAATAACTCCAAAAAAATATGGATTTTGATCTCCAAAAAAGACTATCGGCGCGTTTCAAGCCTGCCAATGTCAACTTACTTTCAAATTAGACGTCTAAAACGCGAATAAAAAACAATCTATTCGATACAAATATTGCACACGACGACGGCTGGGGAACAAGAAAAAATAAAACTATCTGACATTCTATTTTTCTCTGGAAGGAGCCTGTGCGCGCATTGTGACGACTCCGCTGCGCCCGCGCACAAAACGAACGAGACCCTTTGCGCTTGACGACACCTGCGCGAGCGAGACAGATTCAAACAGACCTAAATAATAAAAAGAGATAGGCGTACAATGGGCGTTCCATCATCCAATTTTGCATCCAATTAATGCTCAGTGGGCTTCCACGTAGGCGGGGCATACTCGATCCAAGCTAATAGGGATCGAGCTGAAATGATCTATAGATCACTACGCCGGCGTAGTGCATACTGTATTGTTATCGTTAATATCGTGGATTATTTATTTTATATCTACGTTTGATGGCTGAATACACTTACATGTGTGGATATAATAAATTTGAAATCGATTTTGAAATTAGGTCTTCAGGTAGGTAGGTTTTGTGTATTTTTTTTTCATAAGTTATAATTTTAAAATCACCAGGTAGGTAGTAGGTAACTTATATCATTAGTCATAATAATTATGTATCAACCATTTTATTGCATAAAAAAAAGGTAACAGATAGAGTTACTTTTAACCATTTTATTTTATGCGATAACAACTTGCAACCATTTTATTTTATGCGATATCAGAGTTAGTTCCATGATAAAAGTTGTTCATATTGATGAGTACTTAAAATAATAAATAATAATAATCTGGGACATTATTCCTCACACACGGCCATCTGATCCCAAACTAAGCAGAGCTTGTACCTACTATGGAAGCCAGATAACTGATATACTACTTATTATACTACTTTTCTTTTGTAAATACATACATAAATAGATAACTATACCCAGACAGTGTTCATGCACACAAATGTTTGTCCTGAGTGGGAATCGAACCCACTTCCACCCCTGCAGTATTGCCAGTGACTAAAAAATCACCCAGTATATTTTTCAGATGTTCATATACACGTTCTTGTCACTGCAGAGTAGAGTCATCTCTCTCTGGCACAAGTCTCTAATTAACTTTAGGTAGCTACTTGGGCGACCAAGCTCTACGCGGGTGAAAATAAAGAAAACATTTATCACAGATATGAAACCTAGCTAGATTGATTTTTCGTCCCTGTAAACCCCTACATTGCAAATGTCATCAAAATCTTTAGAGCCGTTTTCGAGAACGTGATTAAGAAATAAATATTATTATTGGATTAGGAAGTCTTCTTCTACTTATCTTGTTATTTGCTACAAATTTTTCCATTACAAATCTCTTCTCAAATAGTTTTAGGTTAGGTTAGTTAAGTGGACTCTCCATTTGTTTGTGTAAACCTGAGTTTTTTTCTTAACCACAAACACCTACCAAGAAGGTAGGTAAGTACTAATACTCACGACACTTCCTCTGCTGTAGCTGACTGGAAACTGTCTAGCTAGATAACCGACTCTCAGTCAGCTACTTAAAAGAGTCTATAGAAAACTCCATTGTTGCACTTTCAGGTTTGTAAATAATTATTTATTTATTTGTCAATATTAATTTATAACGTTGTCAAAAAGGTTTACTAAAAACACTGCAATATAATTGTTAAATCAAGAGAAAATAATTACCTATTAGGTAGTCGTATTAAAAAGGGACCGGTCATTGTAAACAAAAGGCTAACATTAGAGTAAGAAGATAGGTAGGTACTTGTAACAGCAGGAAATACAATACAAATTGTGGTGGTTACGTTTGTTTAATAAATTATCGACAATCAATAATGTACTCCTAGCTTTAGGTTGTGGTAGATACTTTATTAGTTAATCGTACTAATAGAGAATATAATTGTAACTTACCTGACACTATCTTCGACAATATTTAGTTTAACTATGATCATAATATATAACTCTATTAAGTTCAAATACCCAGCCGGTAGCGACATATAGGAACACCCCAGGTTTTTAGTCAGTAGGAGTCTGACATAACCCCGCCGCTTCCCCCGTAGCCGCGGGGTATCCATGAGGATTTTGCTGGGTTAAAAAAAAAAAAAAACCTTCGACAATATTTAGTTTAACTATGATCATAATATATAACTCTATTAAGTTCAAATACAAAATATAACAAGCTTTAGGTACCAAATTTTACAATAGGTAATTCATTTCACTGTATCTATGATATAAACACCACCGTAGTATGAAAAGCTGTATAGAATTCCTATAACCGTGTTCCTATAAATTGTACCTATTGCATCTAGCTTTTCTTTCTTCAAGTAATTTTATATCCTTAAAGAACCATATCTTATAAAAATAATGCTGGCAAGGAACCTCTCACCCCTTGATTGTTTTTCAACTTCTAAAGCAATTTACATTTCCGTTACTTTACAATGGTTGCTGCAGAAGTGTCGAATTACCCTAATTATATCCAGCAGCCAGGTTCCGGAACGGCGGGTGCTACCACAGACAATATAGGGGCATTATGTGTAATATAATCTGAACAACTGCCCCTGAGGTATTCTGAATAGGTACCAGCTAATTCTTTGACTATTATTCATTATATTTACTAAGCTAAAGGAAGATCTATAAAAATACTGTGTAAATTTAAATCAACATGTGTAATTGTGTAGCTGGTTGAACGTTCAGGCAAACTTTTTCCCAACCTTCAATATGTCATCAATACATATAAAAAGACAATCCTGACTCACTAACTAACTCATCAACGCGGTTGGGCGTGGAGTGGATCTAAAAACTTGAAATTGTGCACAGACCGTCTCTTTATGACGTAGACAAACAATAAGACTAGATTTTTCGTAATTCAACCCCTAAGAGTAAAAGATTGCGGGTGAAACCGCGGGATGGTAAGCTTTTCTTGAATACCTAATTAAAAAAATATGTAGCACGCCGCCTTTAGGTATTTCGGTAGAGTGGGTCTCTTCCGCCCCGCGGTTTCACCCGCGAACCTCTATTTTACCCCCTTAGGGATGGAATTTTCAAACATCCTTTCTTATGCCTACATCATAATAGCTATCTGTATGCCAAATTTTAGCCCGATCCGTCCAGTGGTTTGAGCTGTCTGTTGATAGATCAGTCAGTAAGTCAGTCAAGTTTTCCTTTTATATATACAGAGAAGAGAATAAGAAGAAGATTAATCAATAAAGAAGATTAGATGTATGTTTTGAATTGATGATTCAATACTATGAAATTGTGTCGAAGGATTCGATTAGTGTAAGACGTTACACTATCTAATCCAAGTAGATATACCTAAGTAAGCTAAAGTATCCGGTAATTTACACCAAGGAAGGACAGGGGTCGGCAAGAGAAGTTAGCGTTAATCTAATATTTAAACTCCACATAGGCACCTTCTAACTATAGTTATAGTACCTATATATACCTTAGCATGCTACAGATCTTGTACCTACTAACTATGATCAATTTAAAAGTACGACTTGAATATGCTTTGGAATAACATCCATTTTAGCGTATTTTTTGACAAGCAACTGCCGCTGTGTTTCAACTATTGAGACTTATCATGGACTTTTTACTCCAGTGTATCCTGAATATTTCATACTATAAGTTTCCAGGTTTTTCTTGTTTCACCAAAAAAACATTTATTTATTTTACTACTATGTGGGAACACATTGTGGCTTCACATCAACAAACAACAACCAAAATAATAAATACCCATTCAATACATATGAAGGTTGATATTACGTAGGCTGTTTATGAAAAGGCCCTCGAATACCCTTGATGCTACTATATAATTACGTTTTTTTTAACGTTGGCAGCACAGATTTTGAAAATCGAATTTAAACATCTGTCGTCACTCAATAGGCGCATATTATTGTCGCTCATGACAAGTTTTTTCTTTCGCAGTTACATACAATGGCGTTCAAAATGGCTGGATTTGCTCGTCTACGAGTACCTATTTAAAAATAATTGAATTAATTTCTTGATTTTAATAATTATTATTTCAATTTTTGTAACTAAGTGAATCTGAAGTTATTGTAGTTAGTTGCATAGGATAGACTTAAATAAATTTTTGTACAATAATTTCACAATTAAATTTTGCATTTAATTCAATAATAAAATATATAAAACCGATTTATCACCAAATTGTTCAAAAAATATCTTTTTACCTCTGTCTAAGCCTCTGGTAGCCCTGTGTGTAGTAAGTATTACGGCTTCAATGGGTGTGGGGCGGTGTTTGTAATCCAGTGTTGGATTTCGGAGGTTTGGAGCGAGTCGAATAGACGAACTGTTTCCGAACGTATCGAATAACTAAAGAGCTGTTGGAACGGTGCCATCGTGTTCTCTTTTTGATATGCGTTTATTGTTTGACGTTACGAAATTGAATCTTAATAAAAACTGTTTTTAGGGTTCCGTAGCCAAATGGCAAAAAACGGAACCCTTATAGATTCGTCATGTCTGTCTGTCTGTCCGTCCGTATGTCACAGCCACTTTTTTCCGAAACTATAAGAGCTATACTGTTGAAACTTGGTAAGTAGATGTATTCTGTGAACCGCATTAAGATTTTCACACAAAAATAGAAAAAAAAACAATAAATTTATGGGGTTCCCCATACTTAGAACTGAAACTCAAAAATTTTTGTTCGTCAAACCCATAAGTGTGGGGTATCTATGGATAGGTCTTTAAAAATGATATTGAGGCATGGCAATGAAAAAAGCAAGGTCTTACAGCACAAATAAAGGAAACATTCTAAAAAATAAAAAAAGTTGAAAATTAAAGGGTGTCCCCATACATACATAGATACGCCAATTAATAAAGACCTCTGAGTTGTATGGGCGCTCATACAATTTAGAGGTCTAGCTTAATTGGCACCAACCTCAAATACAGTAAATAAATAAAATTATGCATTTCCCGTGATGGACAAACGATGGACGAAGTTTGTACGGAACCCTCGGTGCGCGAGTCCGACTCGCACTTGGCCGGTTTTTTTTATCATTATTTTGATAGTGTTACGATGTTTATAAAGTAAGTTTCAGTCTGCAATGCATTGGAGCTTTTCTATTAGAACAAAGACAAAAAGGTACAATAAAGTTTACCAAAAATTATCTGATTATTCATATAAACAGCATTTTTTAGTTTTAACTAGGTAGGTACTATTGATATCTTTTTATATTAGCTAGGTAGCTACATATTACTTATGTTCCAATAAATATATTTTTTTAATTTTTCCTTTATTTGTGTTGTAAGACCTTACTTTTTGCCAAATTCCGTGATTCTGGGTCAACGGGAACTACCACAAAACAAATAAAAGGGCAAAAAAATCGCGTTTGTTGTATGGGAGCCCCCCTTAAATATTTATTTTATTTTGTTTTTAGTATTTGTTGTTATAGCGGCAACAGAAATACATAATTTGTGAAAATTTCAACTCTCTAGCTATAGCGGTTCTTGAGATATAGCCTGGAGACAGACAGACGGACGGACGGACGGACGGACGGACGGATGGACAGACAGACAGACAGACAGACGGACAGACGGACAGACGGACGGACAGACAGCGAAGTTTTAGTAATAGGGTCCCGTTCTTACCCTTTGGGTGGGTACGGAACCCTAAAAATATCGAACTTCGGAACAAAAAAAATATTATTTTTGCTATATTTTTTTACATATATTTTATAGATTTAAGCTACCTACAAAAAAAAACTTTTAATTAATTGGCCAATCTATAAGTTTTTAAAAGAATAGTTTGTCGGTCTCTTAGGGTAATGTTTCAACGGCTATTTACACCACTTGCCTGTAATTGATTCGCATTAAGTAGGCTTAATTACAAGACGGCAACGATCACGTATACTTAGTTATAGGCAGTTGAAGGTACGCAAGGGCGTTTTATTACCCGCTAACGAGCCAAGGAATTTCTGTCTTTTTTATTATTAGACAGAGGTCTACAATTTCAGTTGCTATTGCAGGTAAAACCATACAATTACGTTTAGTGTTACAAATGGATAGTCGAGTTTTTTTTATTATTTAAATCGTGTAAATTATGTGAAATTAATTCAGAATTAATTATTATCTTGGTAATTTAGATACGGTGGAAAGATAATTGTTGCATTATAAGGAGTTTGTATGCCATACCGTATTTTGAACACGTGCTTATGATGACATTTCTCATTTGCAGCACTTTAAGAGTATTTTTTTCAATTGGTAACATATTAATACCTAAGTATATTATTGTAGCAAAAAAGCAAATGTTCTAGAGCCACCTACGGGAAAACAACAAAAAACACTTTCTCATCATACTAAAAAACCGTCAAAATCGCGTACCAACCGCAACTGTCGAAATATATCGAAATCGATTAAATAGGAAGCCACAGTTTGTACCGTAGGTATATCTACACCATCCTATGCTGTCTTTACGAATGTGAGTAAAAAGTTTTAAAAAACGTCGAACAATAGGGAAGGAAGTGGCGACCGCAAGACGTGGAAATTACGCCGGCACATCCCTAATTATACGATTTTACTATAATTTTGCGGCAAGCGTTGCCTCTTTAGGGTCCACTGAAATCACCACCTCCATTGTAATATTGGGGAACTACAAATCAAACAATATTAACAGTCTACTTACGGCTTTTGTGTGGGGGCTGTTATGAAAAACGGTTTTTTTCCGAATCGAATTAAAAAGTCATAAATTATCGTGGAAGTAAATTGACGGTTTGTTGACCATTTGTGGTCGATATGACGGTACCAGTTTCGTGTAACTCCGATGGTAGGTACTTAAAAAGATGAAACGGTAAATTCGTTGGTGAAAAATAATTACGCGTGAGAGATGCGATACCCGTTTTTTGGTTTTTAAAATGCATCGAGATAATTGTTTTGTTGAATGGACAAATTTAACTCCTCCGATAATTGTCTTATTTGAGGTTAAAAAGGTGGGTGTCTATATAAATAATATTTGTCAGAAAATTTAAATTTAAAATTGTATTTATGTATTATGTATAATAATATAGTAAGTACCTATGCTTATTTCTTCACTTTCAATAATGTACGTTTAATGTATTTTTTACAATGTTACAGTCACAATTTCCACTTTATGACTCCAATAGGTCTTCTATCTACTTTCACCAAAAAAGTTACACTCCATTGATCCCTCGGTAAATCTAAATAAAGATACGTATCATAAGGTCTGGTATGCCGTCATAATGTTGACGTTAAATATCATTAAAATTTGTTAAAGAAACATTTCCCATGTCCATGTGCTTGTTTAAGGGGGGGTAGTACGATGAGGTTAGTCGATCGACAATTAATATTAAGTTGGAATCTGTGGGATTCCGCGCCGCTGTCCGAATTTTATAGCGGTCGGCGCCACCCAAGCTGTGGAGCATAGAAACCCAAGAATAGCTATTGATATGTCAAAGTACTTAGTAAATAAATGAAAGGAATATGTGGAAATTTCCAGTTATCCTATCTGAAAAACCAAAGTTAAGCACTTCGTCCAGTCATGGTGAACGGACTTAAAAGTATATGGAATCATCTGTAAAATCATGAATACCACCATGATACAAGGTAAGGAAATATTTTTACGATGGTCTCTACAATTGATTCATAGAGAATAGGTATCCCACAATTATCACCATCAAATGATTGCATGTTTACGTTAACCCGTTAGCCTTTAAGTTACCCCTGATCGGTAAGGTCAAGACAAGACAAGACTTTAGGAGCGATAATTTCTCCTAAAGTCTTGTACTTACATCCGGCCTGGGATAGTTTTTATAAAAAAAAAGTTTTTTTGTACTTGACTATTTGTCATGACATGTATTGTGTTTAAATTTTCCATAAAAAAAATGAATCAAAATCATTGAACACAGCTCCACCCATGCTCTGTGCTGTCCGCGGCGCCTAGGCCGCAGCGAGCGGCGCGTTATTCCGACCATGCTCCATTATTTATACGCGACTCTCGTGCCCACAACAGTATAACCAACAATATAAAACAACCACGTTTACAATATCAGGCACAGATCGGTCAGTCGCCAGGAACCAGAGATTGCTGGGTTACTCCATATTTACTCTTAGCTTTAGTCTTGTGTCATTTTATTTAATCACTAGTTTAATTACGGTGTCAAGATTTAAAGATTTATTTGCCCGAAAAATGGTGCATTACACTTGTTTTCCTGCTTGACTGTTTTGACCTTATCTATATAAAATATGCCTTTGTTTAATTTGTGACTAATATCGGAACATTAGCTCTAGCTAGATATTTGGATGGAGCTCTAACAGATAAAATATTAGGTAGGTAGGTACTCTGAGCTCTTGAGATTTCTCGGTTAGAAAATTTTCAAAGGTAGGTACCTATTGTAACAGTGTACACTGGATCGGTCCTTTTTTGGCTTTGTTATAAAAAAGTAGGCTATGCGTACCTACAGGTATGTAGGTAATAGGTACATAATATATTATAGGTATTCTTTGGAGATAGTACCTAGTTATAGCCGTGGGACCGTTATTAGCAATGAGAAATGACACTACACTTTTGATCCAATGGATTGTCCTTTCTATTTTTTTTATTTCCGAGTTAGCCCCATAGAAATGTTGTTCAGCTTGAAGAACTCAACTCAGTTTTGAAATATTCCATCTGGAAATATTTCCTTCAAAAACTTCGAACTCAGATGCTAATAAAATACAGCAAGGCATATTGACTAATTGCCACGGCAGGTACCTACTTACGGTGCGATCACACGTGAAGTAACGGGCTCTTGAGTTATTGTTAAAGGCACTTTATTGTGCTGTTGCTGGAATAACGGAGCCCAAGACCTTTATGCAATAGGAAAATTAATATTTGTCTACGTATGTTAAGTACTGTTATAACAAAGAAAGTTGAAGAAACTAGATTTCATAAAAAAAATGGTGTTACCATGTTTTATTTCCTGAGAATGAAAATGACGATATGTACGAAGTCGTAGTTACCGGTAATAATTTATTACAAATATTATTTAGTTTGGTACCTACAAGTTAAAATTAAGTCTACAAATAATCATCAACCGAATCGCTTGCTACCAATCTAGTCTGATAAATTCGTAAGTTCAAGTCTTAACTTAAAATAAACATAAAATTCATTTCATCTCAAATTGCCAATCTAATGTGTAAATAGTAGAGTTTTTATTAAAAAAAAACCTGTAGTAGGTAATAATGGCCAGTCAATAATAGCTTAAAACATTTTTGAACGCCTGCATTGATTTTTTTTTACCAAGAAACAATATGTAGGTAAGATTTATTATGGCGGCATCGGCATATGAAGCATGATAGGGCCATATCATGGCCCATGTCACAAGCATGTTGGTAACATTGTAACGTGAGAACTAGCTGGAAATAGACATAAGATACCGAAAGAAATATTAAAAATAAATTGACCAATGGCGCGTGAATTTGACAGCTGGCGGTTAAAAACAAAAGAGGTGGTCGCGACGTAAGAAAACGTATTCTTTTGTGTGTAGGATGATCTTCATGGTGGGTACCTATCAGTTAATTGAATTCAATTTCAAAAATGTTACAGTTAATATAACCGGTGCACGTTTGTTTGTTAGGATTATTACGAAAGTTTGTAGTACCTAAATTATCTTGATTTAATTAGCGCGTTCCCCGGGATAAATAGTAGTAATAGGACATCTATTCCAGCACCTAATGTAAATATACATATATACCAAATTAAACAAAACATACGAGTATGAAACACATTGTTTTCAAAAATCTAAATCATATCGGACGGATTAAGTTATCTTAGATTTATCCATTGAATAATAGGCCGGCCCTATTTGTGAAAGTCGTGTTTTAACTTAACTACTCGTACGCTAAATTCCGAGACGGTAGCAAAAAGAAAAAGGATTTTGGTATTTAAAAAACTCGTGAAATGTTACAATACCTTGAAGCTGAGTAATAAATAATAATAGTGTGCACACTATTATTATTATTATTACTATACTTACTTATTACTATAGGATGAAAATATATACCTACGATGATACGATAGATTATAAAGACTGACTGAGGTAGATTACCTGGTGTTACCTGTCTCAAAATATTGAACTGAGCCCACCAATAGCAACGTGTCGACGGATTTCAAATAACTCTCTCTAAGTGTTAAATTTAACACCTTCAATCTCCAAAACAATGTCAACTATCTGTGTTGGGTGTAAGTTATATAATCGCCTGGTGTCTACGTATCTTTTAAAAACACAATACATCTGAATGGCACAATCAACATTCAACCTTATAACTGAGTCGTAAAGTCCACGCGTACACTATTGTATGAATTGGATATAGGCGTCAATTTTCACACCTAGCGCTACATACCAGTTTCAGCTCTATTTTATATTCGATAAGGTAGAGTATAAAATGGGAATAATGTCAGAGTTATATCATTATTCGAATGAAATGGGACAAGGTGTCGGGTTTCGCGCCTCTGGTGTGAAGGGTCGCAATCCTGTCTCCTGATTGGTGGATGGACAGTCCCACCGTTCCATTCGCTAGGTGTTGATTACTGAAGATTCCGTGGAAAGATAAATAGTACCAGCTTCCTTGCCTATTCAAGTTTCTTACGAATAAATAAACATTAGGGTATATTTTTATGAAACCAAAGTTTTACCAAACAATCACTTCAATGGATATTATATGGCTGAAAATTAAGCGAAGTCGATGAAATTCAGCTAATCACCTAATAAAAACATTCAGACCTATCCTGTATATTTAGTGCAGTAGCATGTTCCTAGAAAGTGCACTTAATCTCGCACGTATCACGGTCGGTATCTATCACGTTTTGCTCGTGTCACGCTTGGCGCGGGACGCGGGACACGTCACGCGGCCAGCGTTACCCGGAACACTCAAAATAGGAACACACCACCAGCGCCATCTTGCGACGTCCGGGGAAATGTAGGGTGCATGTAATGTGGACATCTGCAGGCACATGTAGATTAAAAATTTAAAGAGGTAGGACACATCGTCTGTAAGAATTGTTATGTTCACAGCTGAAAATATGTCTCCCTCCAAATGTATTTTAATTACCTACCAAAAGGTAATAGAGAACTTCAGTTTGAGTGACAGCGCTACCAAAAAGTGAATTTAGTAGGTAATGTCACATAACATAACAAATATAGGCCACATAATCAAATAGGTAAGTTCTCGAAACCAACGGAAAAAGTAATTAAAGTGCTAAGAGCCGGAACAATTACGGACTAATCGGTTTCGTTAACTTAACTGTTTATGGTTTCCCAATCACGGTTTAAAAAAAATTTTACTTACGTAATCATTTTTAATACTTATGTAACCACACCTAACCAGGAAAAGAGCTTAATAAAAAAAAACATTGGTTACCGTTTAGTCAGGAACAAGTAGCTGATCAGATCTAAAATAAATGTACCTACCACTGTAATCTATCCTATGGAAATATTTAGTGTACCTAAAAGAGGATCTGTTCAGCTACTTATATTGCTGACCGTACCTAAGTAAAAATACCACACCAACATTGAAAACAATATCTTATTTTATACCAAGCTCTTCCTTTACTATAAATCACAGTTAACAAATATCTATCCTACTATACATAAGGTTGAAAATTGAATTCACTCAAGTAATCTTTCACCGTGAAGGTTTATTCTAAGTGCGTCGTTTACTTCACCTATTTTCTTTGTCGTGCTAATATTGACAGTAGCGCGTGTCGTTTCCGGATTACACAAATAACATTTACATCGCCTTTGAACTTTATCCCTTTGATGGCAAGGTTTGTTTTCTATCGACTGAGCTTTGTAGGAAGTGTTGCAGGATATTCTACAACATTTTACCAACCTATACTATTAGAAATCAGATAAATGTTATAGATTTCAGAGAAGTCAAGTCATGACGAAGGAAATTAACATAGACTCTTGGATTGAGATATTTATACAAATAATAATACCTAATAGAATAAATAAATTGTAAATCCATCAAAAAATCTTTGCATTTGAATAAGTAGGAAAGGGGTTAGGCAATAGGTATTACCTTAAAACCAATAGGTATTAGATAGGTATCTAAAAGTGAAGAATACAAATAAAAAAATAAATAGCAACTCAACGCTTCATGTTGAACACTCGAGTTCTTAAAATAAGTTGATTATGAAGACAATTCATGACAAGCCGACCACAGTAAATACGATTCTGAAACCTAGACTGGGTTCCTTCATAGCAATATTGCGTAGCAGAGTCTACAATAGGAAAACAGATTCAGTGATTGATCAATATAAAATTCCGATAACATAAAAACAAACATAAAAACCCCACAACACTTTAAACCAGACACAGCTCTACGTAAACCTAAATCCTCCAGAAAATATCGTAGAGCTACAACTAAAATTCCAAGACGAGCTCCGTGTGGATCCCATCCGTAAGTCACGCCGATGGTCCCCAGATAAAGGGCCAGCAGCACAAAGGAAAACGGCGATCGACCCCCACCCCACCCATAGGGGGGCAACCCCGTCCCCCCCTGGGATCAATTTCAGCAGGCGCGCCTTCTCGGCTCGCGTGGCGAAGTAATCGCCTTATACTGGACCGTAGTGTCGTTATGTGGGTAGTTTTGTGCTCCGTGTTGTAGGCTTAACGTACTTACGAATGTAAGTTGGTAAGTATATATAGGTATACAAATAAGCCTGTGTTTGTTTACTAGCTTTCGTTTTGAACTTTAACTTTTTAAAGATTGAATGCCATTGCTTAAACGGACTTAGGTAATTTCTATAGAAGAATGAGAATCAGTTTTTCAATAAACGTTTGTAATTCGAATTGTTTTGATTATACAATCATCATGAGGTAGGTACGCACTTAGTACCTTCAGCTCATAACGTCCATCATATCTTGATATAGGTAGGTACCTAATTTGTTATCTCCCATTAATTGTCACACACGAGCAACAGCTATTTTGTGTATAAAAATCTGGAAAACTGTAACTTTCTTTCCCATCAGATCCTCCATGTTACCGGAGTGGGAAGTGTATCTATCTACTTTACAAGGAGTCTAGGTGTCGAAAACAAAAAGTTGCACGTTCTATTAAAGGAGTGACAGATTTCTATACAAGATGACGTGATGATGAGAGCTCATTACAACAGGGAATTCATTTTATATCCTGGTGTGATGTATAGGTACTAAAGTTTGGTAAAGGTTATATATATCGATCCTGTTATGTAGGTAGCAAACCCAAGTTATTTCACCTAACTATAATTACTAGCTTTACAGCCAGACCTAGCAAATGCCACCCCATTTGTAATAGGCCAAATGTCCGTAGTAATTTAAGACTAACACGTTCATACCTTCAAGTACAGCCACATGCACAAGCCGCAAGCGTGCGGAGGAATCCGGGTGGTGTAGGGGGTTAGTCTCCCTCCCCCCGCAACCGTGCGACGTCCTGTCACTGACAAATGGCCCGGAGGAGAGCTCGACCCTAGCACCCTCTCAAAGCTCGCAGTGTAGTATGAGTATTTCTTCGATTCTTGAATAAAGTTTAAACAGGAACAGGAACCAGTAAATTAAATTAGGCTATTGAAGGTGTTATGTGGTATTCAAACAATTACCTATAGATGATCATCAATTATATACCTACGACATTAATCAAAAGATAGGTATATACGTAAGAAAATACGCCGTGAACGGGCATTAACATTTATATTGCAGTAAATTCCTAGTTTCCAAAATTTTGCAAAATTATAAAATGTCTCGAAACTAATCTCTAAAGAATGATTAAACATCTATTTCAAAGATAAATCAATAAATTAAAGGTATTCAAATTTAATATATTAGACAAATAAAATAAACAAAGACTTAACATTAGTTTCCTGAAACTCCCTAACCACACCGCAAGCCCATGTCAGGGGTGCTATAATTTCATAGGACGGGCGTCGGGCGTCGCTTATCTCGGGCGCTGGCTGCAGGCGCCGCGAGCAGCGCCTCTGCCTCCCCACCCGCGCCACTTCTGTACGCTCGTAGAAGATACTATAATATCAGGAATTCTCGATAAACCACATCTACTTGAATTACTCAATCGTATTTGATTTTATAGTTGATGATGGCTGAGAATGGTGCGCATAAATTTTAAGTTTGATGAAGTTCGATTGTTTCGTGAAACTGAAAATTATAGAATTGTCTTATTATTGATCTTTTTAGGGTTCCGTAGCCAAATGCCAAAATACGGAACCCTTATAGATTCGTCATGTCTGTCTGTCTGTCTGTCCGTCCGTATGTCACAGCCACTTTTTTCCGAAACTATAAGAGCTATACTGTTGAAACTTGGTAAGTAGATGTATTCTGTGAACCGCATTAAGATTTTCACACAAAAATAGAAAAAAAAACAATAAATTTATGGGGTTCCCCAAACTTAGAACTGAAACTCAATTTTTTTTTTTCATCCAACCCATAAGTGTGGAGTGTCTATGGATAGGTCTTTAAAAATAATATTGAGGTTTCTAACATCATTTTTTTCTAAACTGAATATTTTGCGCGAGAGACACATCCAAAGTGGTAAAATGTGTATCCCCCCCTGTAACTTCTAAAATAAGAGAATGATAAAACTAAAAAAAATATATGATGTACATTACCATGAAAAGTTCCACCAAAAATTGGTTTGAACGAGATCTAATTTGTAGTTTTTTTTAATACGTCATAAATCGTAAACCGCAATTTACCTTTCATTCAATCAACTCAAATATTTAAAAAAAAAATGGCAAAAAGCAAGGTCTTACAGCACAAATAAAGGAAAAATTCTAAAAAATTTAAAAAGTTGAAAATTAAAGGGTGTCCCCATACATACATAGTTACGCCAATTAATAAAGACCTCTGAGTTGTATTGGCGCTCATACAATTTAGAGGTCTAGCTTAATTGGCACCAACCTCAAATAAGGTAAATAAATAAAATTGTGCTGGACTGTAAATTGATGGACGAACAATGGACGAGCCGGTTGGCGTGGTTGGTAAGATACCCTATCAATCACGCCGCAGGTCGTGGGTTCGATTCCCACTCAGGACAAACATTTGTGTGCATGAACATGTCTGTTTGTCCTGTGTCTGGGTGTAATTATCTATATATGTATGTATTTACAAAAGAAAAGTAGTATATGTAGTATATCAGTTATCTGGCTTCCATAGCACAAGCTCTGCTTAGTTTGGGGTCAGATGGCCGTGTGTGAGGAATGTCCCAGAATATTTATTATTTATTTATTTATGGACGAAGTTTGTACGGAACCCTCGGTGCGCGAGTCCGACTCTCACTTGGCCGGTTTTTTTTATAATAATATTAATGCATCGAAAATTATACCTACATATATATTTTTTTTAATAAAAGGTATCTAATCTATATTATATTTCAATCATTGTTTCAGTAGGTACCTGTTTCTAATCATGTATATGTTGTGAGCGACTGTACTTACACGCTGCGCGAGACATTGAGTAATGTGACAACACATTACAAGTCTGAAATGTGGGGGATAAACCTAGCCTTAATGTTTACGTGCTCCGACTCCGATGTGTACACATGAGTAGAGTGCTTAATTTTTATCAAACGATATTTTTATTTTCCTTATAACTATATGTTTTGTGTTGGAAATAGCTACAATATTTTCCTTTACAACAGAACACAACAAATAATTTTATCTTTCCTTAAAAAATATTCCTTTCGTTGTGTTCCTATCAAGGGTTAATGTGATAGCTAGGTACCTTTGGCTTCATCACCATAATTTACCTATTCTATGTTTGCTGACTCCTACAACCTAGATAGTTCATTTTCTGGAAAAACGTCCTCCTATCATCATTGGCCTCGTCATTATCCACATATGGACGTAAAAGTGACCATACATACGTAGACCTATTTAATATAAAAAAGTCATAACTTATTTTCTCATCCAAAAGTTCCATACTTTTTTAACACGCTTTTATACTATGTAGTATACACAGTATAATACCTACAATATTTTTTTGTTTACCTTTTGAACCTTCTATACGCGAAATGACCACAGTAACTTATATAACAATGTTACAGAATACTAGCCTTTTATTGTTATATCCTAAAAAAATACGAGGACATTTCGTCCACAGTAAATTGTAACAACCAATCATAAAAACAAAGCTGGGTATTCATCCATTCTATGGAGATCTTAAAATAATACCAAAAACCATGAAAATGCGTGCTGCATTATATTGATACTGAAGTTTAGTTTTATATGGAATAGCTTTCGCACCACGGTGACACCCGCGTTTTCGGGATAAAAAGTAGCCTATAGTCACTCGGGGACTATAGGCTACTTTTTATGGCTCTTGGGACTTTTAACAATGTATGAAAAGGAAGTTCCAAAGGGATTTCTTTTATGGGTTAATTTTCAGGATCAGACCCTGATCATGCTCAAATAGTAAATCTAGTTACAAACCTATTTGTATCCGAGTTAGTGAATACCGGCCTTTATTATATTTATGGTCACTGTCAGCTATCAAGTGGACACTTACCCGAAATAAGTAGAACCATCTCAAAACGCTGATGCGTACCAAAACGCGGCAAACGTGGACCTTCATAAAAAGCGGCCAAGTCTAGCCGAGATGTTATAAAAATACGCAATTGGATAAATAAAAATATAAAATAAAATATGAAATGAAAGTGGCGCGGGACGCAAGAAACTCGCGATCCTTTTGAATGTGTTCTGTTGGAAACACGGACGGTGTGGACTAGCTGCTATTTAATATATTTTTTACAATGCAATAGAGGTGAAAAATTCCTAAAATGCTTTATGTTAATGAAGATATCTGGGTGTGAATTAAGTAACCGACATAGTGTGAGTAGGTATCTGAGGGTAACCAAGTTAAAGCAAAGTGACAGTGGGCATACCATAATGGCACAGAACGAATAAACGTAAATTATTAGTCTAAAGTGGGAGGCCCCCTGCTAGGTGGACCCATAACCTGAGAAACGTTACAGCTTGTGGGTGTAAGCGGCGTAAGCAATAGACATCTGTACTCACTGATTCAAGATGTAAGATATTATTCAAATAATAAAGCACGGAGCAGTGTTTGCTAAATCGACAAATCCAATATTCATTTAAAACTTGCGTTAGCTCCACAGCTTCGATTCTTCTCACGGAGTGTTTCTTTGGCCGTAACAATCTGAAGGCGGCGCCACGGGTCAGCGAAGAACCCCCCCTCCCCACCCGACACGACTTGTATGTGAGGGTATGTGTGTGTGCACGCTGAATATGAAAGCAGAGGATACGTGTTCTAAGCGTGTGAGGTAGAAAATTCACTCATGTAGAAATTCTAGTGTAGTTAGGTGAAACTGTTTGATAAAGGAGAAATGGTCTCTAAGGGTGTTTTGGAATGGACTGCCTCGATGTTGTATAAAAGTAGGTGTCAGCACATTTTACCATACCTATTATATTATGGCATATATGTAATCATACGACGAGTTGTTTAAGAACGATGCATGATGTGAACGATATTATTAGCCCAGCATGTATCTCTTAAGCCGGTAGCCTTTTCTATCATTTAGATGCTGATTGAAAATTTATTTTTGTTGCGATATCATATTGAAGTCTATTATATCTAAGTAATAGCACATTAGTTCTTATATTCCACAATTTATTTGAAAATTTGTATGTTTATTTTCACATTCCAATATATTTAGAAAAAAACAGTATTAAAAAGAAGCTAACCAGATAATCTACCGAATACAGAGTATTCGATAGATATAATAATACTACAGATACAAGAAGCGTGCAACTTCGTCAAACGACGGCCGATATCGGATCGCTAGGGTGGTCATCTTATTGAGGCACGAGGCAACGGCATCGTCTAGCTCACTTTTCATGATCTGCTGCCTTATATGTTCTATTCACGGCAACATTTTGCACCAGATCTGAAAAAAAAAACAAAAAAAATTGGAGAATAATCAAGATGATCTTAACTAATTTTAGTAAACTTATTGACCAGCCGAATTTAGATGAGCGGTAAAAGAACTTTAAAATTCATTTTAACGACATAAAATAGCAGTAGACACGGCAAGAATAGTCTCACAAATAAGCATAGAATCTGTTTTCCAACTTGTTACTCTCAATTCTAATCTAAAAGCTGAGTTTCTGATTGGGTGCAAGATTGGGAAGTGAATAGGATGAAAGTTACGATATACCATACCAGTGGGGGATTCATGGGTCAGATTGAAATGATGTTTACTATTAGGTACACTGGACTGGTATCTGTTGTTGTTTGGTACTTTATTCCTATAAAATTAGAGTCGTAGTAGTAATAGGTAATAGAACTTATAAAACACCTGCTACTAAAACAATTCATGGTGTGGAAATTTATAGTAGGACGACGTAGGATTTTTGAACGTTAGGTTTTTAAGACTCACATTTATAAGACACCTGTTTATTTTATTTTCCATATTAAGCCTACTATAGTGTACAGGTGCTGTGTAAATTTGGTTCTATACAGCTACTTATGTTGCTGACTGTACCTTCGATGCCTCGTCTAAAGACAATAATTGTTGAGTAGAAGTGTTTCTTATAATAGAATCTTACATCATGTTTGATCACAATCTCCCCATGATAAGAGATGTTGTGGCCAAAGGTGGTAAGCAAACAAAACATAGAAGGAACAGGAAGGAAAAGAAAAGAAAACAAAAGAAAGGAAGGAAGCTCTCAAATACATCTGCTGGAATACACCAGTAGGTGTTTCAACTTAAGTGTGATAGCTAGCCAGTCGGGTACTACAAAGTATCCTACCACCGTGCTATATTTTCAAGAAAGTTCAAGCTCATTATTTAATTACAGCACTGAGTCAAATTGTCTAATATCAAAAATCTCTCATCACAGAAACAAATTACATCGAACAAACTGAACGACAGTAAAGATCACTTACAATTCATTGCTATTATCATTTCAACCCCAAACATTTTATTTCGGCGTCCAAATTCCCCTGGTTTCCCCTCCGCCATATTTCAATAGACATCAGAGGCCCAGGAGGAAGTTTCCAAGTATCCCCTGTTAAGTTAACTGAAACAGTTAAAGCTGTTATTTGGGAGTGCCGACCCTCTTAATTACCCGCTTCCTTAAGAGTTAGTGTTCGCGCTTTCTTGGTCTTTCCTTGTTTATTTTTTCTACAAGAAGTTGATGTTATTATTTCTGTGTTGGTAGAGTATTATAAATTTTAGGCATTTAGATAGCAATGAGGTGAAATGTGATAATTCCAATTGAAAAACGAATCCTATTAAACTATTTTTTTTAGGTAGGTACTTGTTTGGAATAGGTATTAGTTTGTAGTTGGTAACACAAGAATCAAATAACTTTTTATCCCGGAAAAAACAAGATCCCTCGGGAACGCGGGTGAAACCGCGCGGAAAAGCTAGTTTAGTATATATAGACACAATCATAGTAGACTTCTGTGACTGCGCAAACTCCCGAGAGTTCTGAAGTAAAACAGTAAGTGTGAGTGGAGGTCATAACAATGTTTTATAGCGAACGCTATGGACTTGAGCCATTAGTTTGCTCACTGTGGAATAGGACTATTTAGTTTTTTTTTTTTACGTGCTCTATGTCTACTTTCACCCATGTTCTTAATTACAGTACCTTCTCTGAGTGTAAATAATTGAATTTAGTAAAGTAAGGTATGCGTATACATTAACGACTTTTCTCCATAGGAATTAACACAGCGCCTCTCTCGGAATATATATGTCTATATATACAGGATGACTTTCATATTTGTAACATTATATCCTTCTTGAATAATAATATCATCCCAAAAGTAAGTGAAAATGCACGGAACATAAATCCAATATCTTTATCCAAGCTAACTTAGCGCGTTATCTCGAGTTACCCTTAACTACTCTCAGTTAAGCGAAATTACTTTACCTCTTCACCTATGCTTTACATTCCCCTTCCATTTCTCGATACGTTTGTACTTGTTGTAATCTAGCTTTTGGTTTAATTCTATGAGTATTGTCAAGTTCCACATAACTTCTTGTTCTCGCGAAGTTATTGTAGTGTGGAGGGATTTATTCAAGTTGTTTTATACCTACTTTTTTAGGGTTCCGTACCCAAATGGTAAAAACTGTCCGTCCGTCTGTCCGTCTGTCTGTCACTAGGCTGTATCTCATGAACCGAGATAGCTAGACAGTTGAAATTTTCACAAATTATGTATTTCTGTTGCCGCTATAACAACAAATACAAATAATAAAAACGGAAAAAAACAATTTTATTTATTTACCTTATTTGAGGTAAATACCAATTAAGCTAGACCTCTAAATTGTATCAGTGCCCATACAACTCAGAGGTCTTTATTAATTGGCATAACAATGTATGAATGGGGACACCCTTTAATTTTGAACTTTTTTTATATTTTGGAATTTTCCCTTTATTTGTGCTGTAAGCTTTTTGCCAAATTTCGTGATTCTACGTCAACGGGAACTACCACAAAACAAATAAAAGGGCAAAAAATCGCATTTGTTGTATGGGAGACCCCTTAAATATTTATTTTATTTTGTTTTTAGTATTTGTTGTTATAGCGGCAACAGAAATACATAATTTGTGAAAATTTCAACTGTCTAACTATAGCGGTTCTTGAGATACAGTCTGGAGACAGACAGACGGACGGACAGACAGCGAAGTCTTAGTAATAGGGTCCCGTTTTTACCCTTTGGGTACGGAACCCTAAAAACAAAATAAAATAAATATTTACATCCTCCCATACAACAAACGCGATTTTTTTGCCATTTTTATAGATAATGGTACGGAACCCTTCGTGCGCGAGTCCGACTCGCACTTGGCCGGTTTTTTAAATATTTATGAGTATACCACAGTATAGTAATATTCATCAGATCAAACCATCATCAAATTTCAATATCATAATTATGTGACCGAAGATGGTAAGCACACCAAACCTAGAAGTAAACTAGCTCTCAAGAGCAGCTATCATCACTGACTAAGCTATCAAAATTAAGAGTTATTTAAGAATTGCAGTTTTTAGAATTATTTGCTACCTAATGTTATAAAAAAATGTTGACCTCCAACCAAAATAAAATTGCAAGAAAATAGTATAGGGTAGGCCTACAACACGACTGAGTGTAAAAGTCTAGCGGGGGGCATTATTACACCTACACGGCGCGTATCCCGGCTATTTTCCGGATAATTTCCCTCAGACTCCACCGGGTCAAGAGAGCGTGGTAAAGACGGGAGGGTTTTATGCCCGGCTCTCTCTGTGTGTGACGTCACCGGAGATAATGTTCTGGGTCGTGGTGCCTACTGTTTAGAACATATGTGCCGAGATATATCTATGTGTATTGTACACTACTTCACACTAACACTCGAAAGTAGCTAAAGTATATTTACATAATATGGTAGCTATGTCTTATTTGGACATTAAAAAACAGAGATTGAATATAGAACCTCCACCTTATTTTGAAGTCGGTTAAAAATACTAACAACAAAATTGGTAACTATTATTAAGCTACGTACATACAGACGGCTGGTTCGTGAATTTTTTTCAACTCGAATTCGATTTACGAAACTAGTTTCCTTCCAAATGACAAATTAATCTCTCGAAAGTTTGTGGGCCGATTTTTTTGGTAATGGTTTCAGAGGCAACGAGGCGAGTCGAATTGTAGTGACATTTCGGTAGTTTGTAAAGGTGTGTTCACGTTGGCGATACTGTTCGGATTTAACTATCTATGACAAGTGAGTTTTATATGTCTGTTTGTAGTGTGTGTGACAGGCAAACTATTTTTTGATGTCTCTGTTGTTTCTAGATGATTAAGATGGAATCAATTTTGACAGAATAGGTTTTGTTATATCCTTCGTATATCGACTCGGAATCCTTTTTTTTTTATATATATTTATACATAATTTAGGAAGTTAATAAAAATTCAAAAGGAAACGCTACCAGCCTGTTGGAAACCTTGCCCATCGACAGCAGCGGAACTTTGAGGATATTTTCTATATAGGTATTATAGTTTGTATTTTATACAATTATTGTAAATAGGTACTTGTTGTAAATAAATAAAAAACGAAATTTAGCAAGCATTTTTAAATATAGTAAATACATATAAATGAATAAACTTCTCATCACATTGTATACGTGATTCGTTGCAAAATAAAATAAAGATGTAAAATATATTTTCTTCTGTGTATACACAACTTAAGTTTTTATCGATATTCGAGCAATTATGTAGTTACTTATTTACAATTTGTACCGAATATAGTAATGGTTATCTAAAAGTATGTCTTGTAGATCTACCTACTACAGTGAATTCGGCTAACTGAAAGCCTAAGATTCTGATTTCTGATCTAAGCTCAAATTGCAATGTCACGGAAAAATCTACCCTTCGCGAATGCGTATTTAGTTCTAATTTTAAATTATCGTTTGTTCGTCTTCTTCGCGTTCGTGCATCGTTCATCCGATTGAATTGAAACTAAGTACAGTTGTTGTATAGAATGCAAGAGGCATCTCAATACATGCTGGGTATTTAGGTAGCTAAGTAGTATATTATTAAATCTTCACTGGATTAGAAGGGATAAGTTATAACAGGTGCTTTGGGCGCGCTCAAATAACGCTGAATAGTGGCACAGAAATAAAGAAAGAAGAAACGCTGTTAGGTATAACAACTTTTTTACTTAGAGACTGTTATTTGGATATATAGGTATTTAGTATAAATATTTTCTTTAGTTACAGAACCCAAAGACGAAGTATTTATTGTATAATTTTATAGGATCATTGCTAGGTAGGTACATTATCTAATATGCCATCTACCTGGATAAAAGCAAATATAAAAACGACTGCACAACTGCTCGTCTTCGCAAATATCTGACATCCTTACACTCGAACAAACAAACAGTTTAGAAACGTTTAGTACTGATTGCAGTCCGACCAAATGTCGCCGTACATTGTGTTTTTTGTTAGGATTACACCAATCCAATCCGCACAGAATGGGATCTCTTTCATGAGAATACGGTTGCGTTCAGTTTCCGCGCCGTTGCTTAATTCAATCATCCGTTCTACGACAATTCTGAACGCAACTTTATAATTGTTCAGGTGCGGCAATTTTGAAAGTGGCTCTCGGAGGATTACAATTTTAATTTTAATCCTCTATAGTTTCTCATTGTTAAAATAGTACAGTACCTACTAATTTGCTAAGACGAGGGTATTCAACACATCGACGACATCAATCGTGACCTCCGTCAGCGGCTGATCCGCAGCAAATTGAATCGTGGTCCCATTAAAAAAAGTGAACATGGAACGTTGGCGCCAACGCGCCCGCGATGTTCTTTATTTGAATGTCTGCTGGCGTTCCTTTATATTTTTATTTTATTTTTTAATGTTCTCGCATGTAGATTCCGTGTGTTTTAGCCAGGATTCCTTTTTCGATCTATTTTTCGCATTCACTCCGATACATACAATGAATTGATGACAGCAAATGTAATAACAGGATATAGAAATTATGAGATATTTTATTGTATTGTGACAGGTCGGAATGTGAGGTAAACGCAGCGGGATGCCTTGCGGCATGTTAGTGGTAGGACCACCCGCTCATCGCTATGAGTAGGTATATCTTTAAAAATGTATATTACTTATTATAACCCATCTTCCCACACATAGATGAATAGACAAAATAATAATTAAATATTTTTTATACGCCTATAAACTAAAAATAGAAAATTAAATTAAGCATTGAATGCGGGTAACCGACGGCTTCTTAGAAGGGTTAAAACGGTAGACTTATGATAAACGTTTAGGAATAAAATTAGACATCACCAAGCGTCGCGAATTCCAGAAAATTGCTGATAATATGCTTAATCCTTTCTACATTATATGTAGGTACTTACAATCGCCTTCCCCCAAGTGTCTAAAAGCTCTACTATGACATATCTTTCTCCAGAAGAAGTTGGAGCTGTCCACGTGCTCTCCCACGGGCGGCGTCGCTTTGTCGGCGTATCAAACGACGCGCGTCGCCGCCCGCACCGATCCACACGACCTGCGCCTGCGCAGCTCCTCTTGCAATAACGGTACGAGTCATGGACATTTGCTTCTTAGCTGGTAATTAGAAGATAAGTCTATCTACAATTTGCTGTATGATTTAAAATGTCACAAATACTTTAATATAAATGCATTTGTTTTTATTTCACAATAATATGAAGTTTCATTGGATTAGGCGAATGATATAGCACGCTTGCCCTGAAAAAACCTATGCACTCCGCTTGTAGTGCCAATTAATTCTCTGGGTTTAAGTCACGTAAAATATAAACTGGGAGTAAATTCCACTCCTCTGATATCATCTTGTTTTACCTCAACACCGCTGTCTCTTATATTTTGCACCAAAAGCGCTCTATATATCTAGGACTGGAAATAACTGGAATGCAGTGTTGTATCACGTGGATGAATGTAGTTCCTAATCAATACCAAGATTTTATATGACATGACTGTATATTAATTTGATAGGAAATTAAAGAATTTATTAGGTCTATATAATAACATTGGAATTATGTTTCTTACAAAATTATCATAGCTTATGATTGATTGATCTACTCTACTATATAGGGACTACATACATTGGTCTAATATGTACATCTAGAAACTTCCAGCTTATGAAAAACTAGCTTTCCACCTGGCGGTTTCATTCACCCGTGATCCCCTATTTTACCTACTAAGGTATTAAATTGAGAAAAAACCAATCTGACAAGAACCTGTGTGCAAAATTTCATGTCAATCAATCAGTTACGTACTTTTATATATCCTACAGACAGTTTCTGCTTCACAGTTTCACTCGCGCTCCAATGAGAAATTGTTTCCCCGGACAAAAAGTACCCTCTGTGTTGTTCTAGCTAGATTCTACATGTGTGCCGAATTACAACAAAATTACTAAAGTCATGAAGCTGTTTCGACGCGATTGAGTAAAATCCATCCAAATTTTCGCATCCAACTGTCTTAATTCCAGTTTTAAAATTTCATATGTAGGTGTTACCTATATTATTGATGATAACAATACGCAATAATAATTTGAAGCCTCCCAATATTATAATAAAGCTAGCCTTTCTTCCAACATACTATCCAAGATCATTCCACCACATTACCTCTCAGTCTACATTGTTTACAGCATTAGTGAGACCACGTTTATCTACGGGTAATTTTACAAATAGCTGCGTTGTCGCTGCGTGTCGTAACGCAACGGCAGACCGATACGCTCAATTAGCGAGGAATCGCACATGCGTATCGCAACGCCATCACGACTGCGAAGCGGTAGCGATGCGGCCTCGATGGGTATCGTGGATTTTGCTTATCGTACAATGGGTTCAGAGAATTAATTTGACACTGTGAAAATACTGAGAAATTTGTGTGCACTCTACTTTCCCTAATTTTAAATTTTTAGTAATTCCGCAAGAACACTGATTTTAGGGAGACCCCTAAAATCAGTGTTCTTGCGGAATTTATCAGAAAAGAAATATTGTTTTTTAGTCATCAGAAAAGCAATAAATGAAATATATTTTACGTTATTTTAAAGTGTGAGATTTGAAATTTCCAATACATATTTTATTTTTTAATTTGACGCCAATTTTATTAGCTTTGTGAGGCTTTAAACATACCTCTATTTACGTTCCACGCGTAGATGGTCTCATACATGCACACGCCACGAAAAAAATATAACAAAAACAAGAAATGTATTCAGATTACATTTGTCGGCAAATCCTCTACAATAATCTTATCCAGTCACTTTTTTTCAAAATTGTCTCAATTTCTTATTTAAACTGCTTTAAAAAGTTATAAATTTCTGAATTTGACCCTTGCAACATATATTTTTTTCTATTACAAAGTAATGGTTTAGAGAAATCACATTTTAACCACTCCGAAAGCAACTACTTATCTGTCGAATAAAAAATATAAGCATTCAAAAAATAATTTGAAATATATTTACCAAAACTAAACAATAAAAATAGCTTAACCTACATTCTTCTCTTATTAACTTAATAAGTCTCTAACACTAAGTGACTGACAGAAAACGCACAGTCTAAACCGGTGGACCTATAGATTTAAAATTTGGAGGAAAGGTCATTCAAATTCATCTCCTAAGGGGCTAAAAAGGGAACTCGGGTGAAACCGCGTGGCGAGAAGCTAGTAGTGTTTGTTACTCAGTACTCACTCACGCGCCGTAAGGGTTGCACACATTTGAAAGAATCTTGGCATACCTACATGTAAATGCCGGGAAAAATTCGTTCCATCGGGAACGCAGGGCGGAAGCTAGTTAAAAATAATATTAAATAGGTATTTCCAATTCTTACGCATTTACAAACCAATAAAATCATTAACTAACTCAGCGAAAACTCATCGATACTTCACTGCCTTCCATGCAGTAATGTAGGGTTATACAAAAATGAATAAATACATAAATAAGGGCAAACAAGGTATAAATAAATAAATACAAATGGAGGCTACTGGCGCCACGGACGCCGCCGCGCGCGCTCCTCTTATTGCCCAATATGTGGACATGGGTGTCTACGGAGAGGCGATTGAGACTACAAAAATTTGTTCAGTAGTAGGGACAAATTTGATAGTTATGATATTAAAATAAAAATTTGAAAATTATAAAGTAGGAACTTGATCAATGTGGAAAATCAAAAAAAAAAGTTATTAGTTAGTGATAAGTTTAATTAAACCAATTATAAAAAATTAACATGAATAAGTAATAAAGTCTTAAGTACCTACCTATGTATAAATATTCTTATCTATTATTTTTAATATATTTTTTAAACAGTATAAGCAATTTACTAATACCTGAAATAATCTCGACACATAGTTCTCTCCATATATTTCACTGTTACTTATAGGCTTATCCGATTTATAAACGCAATATTGTATTTGTATAAAAACAATGGCCTTATTATAGGTGGTTCCGAGTCGTGTAGTCTCGCTTTAGTTTATTTTGCTGACTTCGTACAACACTCGCCAAAAAGTCGATCTTTATTATTATTAATATTTAATACTGTTTTGGAACTCTGAGCATTACGATGTTATTTATGGTTTTCCAAATGATTTTGTTAATTTTCTGATAACTAAATCTCTTGTCTTAGATGCTGTACAGATAAATGTCTTTTAATGCTTCTCTTATTCGAAACGTGAAAAGGCTCTATGATTTTTTTTTCTATGTGTTTGACCACAATCTCACGATGGCAAGTGACGATGCGGCCGATTGTGGTAAACACGCAAAGCCTAGAACTGCTACATTATAAAAGGGTAGGTCTTTGGCGACAAATTTTCATCTTGAGGGTGGTAGCCAGCCAGTCGGATACTACAAAGTACCCTACTACCGTGCTATGGTTTCCTCATGATGTTTTCCTTCACCGAAAGCTCAAGCTCATTGTAGGATTCGATCCACATCTTTCGTCCTAGCATTTGACGTCACTACCACTGAGCTATACAATATTTCTGTATGATGACTTATCTATCTATCTGAGTAAAGTCATTCTACGCCAAACAATCATGGCGTTCCCGATATTATATCAAGGTCTTCGTTCATCATCCTGCGTTTCTAGCTAGATAAAGTCAAGTCTAATGTTTAATTTATGCAATTTGGTGATCTATTTCTAAGTCAACTTGCTATTCTTTTTCATAAAACCTTAACTCCTGAGTGGTCAAATTACGCGTCATTAATAAATCGGCGCAAGCGCAGCTGCGTGTAACATCAAGTTAGTATGATATTTATACCACCCGTACAACATTAGTTCTGTTGTAAAGTTATAATACCGCTCCTCTTTATTATTACAATAAATATGAAACGGACAACATCGTTCTGATTAACGCTGTCCATGGAAAGTTGTAGAATTTCCGGATAATTTACTTTAGGATTCGTTTATTTCATCGATTTTGATGAGATCACATTCTACCTAGGTATAAAACAGATGTAATAGCAAATTCCAAAATGCGATGATTACAGGAAGGCCAATATGGAAGACAACATTACCATGGGAAAAACAGATATGCATTTCGAAGAAGTAATTTCGTAAAAATATGTAATCATTTCTCATAGCCTTTTTCTGATAAAGCCTATGTACAAAATAAATATTATTGAATAACACTTGATATTCAAACATAATTTTACCGATGAAATAAGGTAGAAATGAATTTAGAAAAACAATTGTACTTTAGATTCAATTAAATGACTTGATTCAAATTAGAAACCCACCTACAGTTTTTGCTCTTTGTTTTGCCAACTTGAAGTCTACCTAATGTCGGTCTCTTTTACCATAAGAGCATTTTTTGTATCTACCAGTAAAGCCAGTAAAAAAAAGAAATCCTAATAACTTAATCGACGTAATAAAATATTTATTGCCAATTAAACGTCAATTCTTCATCATCATAGGTCTGCACAACGTGCGCACGCGTCAATAGGAATTCGTTTGGTACGCCGCAACGCTTGTGATTGGTCGGCGCTTATAAATCCGATACAAATGGTATTGGACGTTTCAAATATCGAATGATCATTGTAACAAATTAACGATTTCTTTTTTATTATTGAAAGACGTCATATCTGAAAATAGAGTTGGAAGTTTTCAATAAGAGGTAATCATTTAAAATAGAGGCTTCTTGTTGGGTGCTTTATGACGTCGCAATGAAAGGTTAAAGCATTGGTTCAGAATAGAACAAGAATTACATAGTTATTTATTTACAACAAGTATTTACAATCAATGTATAAAATACAAACTATGAAATATAGAAAACATCCTCAAGAATTTATATTTCCTACCTAGTTTATCCACGACCTATCTATACAAAAAAAAACTTACTTACTTAAACTTACTTATCTTTAGTGTTTTGTTATGAAATGAGAACATGCTTAAAGTATCTGCTAAACACAAAAAGTAAAGTAAATCAAGTAAATCCCATACAAAAATAGTTACGATAAGGCACCAATAACACAATAATCAATAATTTGAAACATAACTAATAAAACGAATGTAAGTAGACGCCATGCGAAATTGCCGTGCAAAAATGAACTTAGGTTTTAAAAAATCTGCTAGCTCGCCTCTCCCAGCCATTTTTGTATCAATAATAAATCACCCTAGCGTTCTTAAAAATACACCACTTAACCCTACCGCGACAACCCTTCATCTATAATTCTACAATCCCTGCGGGCGTTAATGTCACGCCTCCACTACCAACTTAAAACTACAAAACTAACAATCAAATAATCAATCCATCTAAAACCAACCCTATCATCTCGAGGATAAATCTCATATTCGTAAGACTTAAAACAGGAGTAGAACGGGGTAATATCGCATACGCGGTTAAAGAATAAGTCTTCAGGTGCTACAGCAAAGTTTAACACGTATTTATACACATTCTTATTACAAAGCATTAAGAGCTATTGCAATGGACTTTGAACTGCAAATCAAAATTTGTTCCAACGTAGGTGACAATCGTGACGCCATGTTGGTTTAGTGGGGAAGAGGGGGGAAACTATAGGGTGACTAATAAGAGGTTTATGGCAGTTTAATTGGCTCGGTACGACGAAAATACGATAAATACTGTGAAATCGATACTGTGTTTTATTCAAGAAACATGGCAAGTTTCGTAGTTAGATAGTTTTGAAAATTCGTTGGACAAACCGAAGTTGAACGGTAATTACAGGGGGCTGAGTTTTACGAGTTAAGCAATAAATTATTTATCGGTTTTCGTGGCTACAATGTTGGTGCTATTTTCGGATCCTCTGTTTCAAACTTTTGCTTGAACTTGCAAGAAAATTTTGTTATTTGAATTTTTTTACCTTGAAAACATTCCTTTATTAATGCAATTTTTGAGAGGTTTCTTCCCGCAACAATTTTTGTAATACTTTACAATGTTTACGTAATCGAAAATCACAACATCACCTAGTGGACATATAAAACCACACATTCTAAATCTTATACTTCATAACAAAGAATGTCCTCTATGAAAAATAATATCAAAATGTTACATTCAAACAAAGAAAAGGGAACGAATGAAATACTCATATTGACATAGGCCTGAAGAATTTCTCCAGTGCTAATTTCAGGCTCTTCAGTCAAGTTGGGTTGGTACTTGAGGCCCATCGCCTACCCCCGAGAAAGGTTATATTAGGTTATATTAGCTTGAGTCCACCTCTAGCTACGGTTCGCTTGAGTGAGCCGTCTCCATGACACCTTTGAATGTCCGGTACGAGGAGTAACTATGGGTTTTTGCGAGCTTGAAATTGAGTGAGTTTAGTCCGGAAAAGAGAGTATTGGTTTTCGTAAGTTCTTTGATCGTCGATTGTTCCAGAAAACCACGTGTATTTTTATAGTCTCAAGAACATAATTATGTACATTTTTTTAAGCTTAAAATTATTGTGATAATATATAGTAGCACTACACTCATGCTGTTGACCAAAATACAATATACCAATGTAAGTATAATTTGTATTCATCATTTATATACATGCACGTTACTATAGTTAATCAAAACCATTCTCATAAAAAACTCACTTCTTATTGATCATAGATCGAAAACCCACAGTCTTCATTTTAAAGGGTCAACAGGGTGGTAAAATAGGGGTGTGGGTGGACTGGGGAGAAATTTGGAGAGTGCCTCGGACACTTGAGGGGTGAACTGCGACCCAAGAAGCCGACATTGGCTTTTGACAGTCCACATTGCTTGAGCTTAGCTTTCGGTATGCCGACATTACATTACTGAAATTGTGTATAGGTTCTGACTTCTGATTCTAGCTGACGTAAGATCTATGGCGATTGTAATTAATTACCCGAGCTACTATTATAAGGCTAATCTAGTGAAGGCCTTTGCTTTGAATTGGTTTGGTTTAATATACTTTAGTCCAATAATCTTGGGTCATCGTATTTTTTTTTATACGACATATTGTATTCAAAAGTTGATCTAAAGAACACTATGTACCTATGTTTATTTCCAGAGATCATTTTGTGTTGATACTATTTAATATACCTATATTCGTAGGAAAAAAATAAGTAACGAATTCTTTTTTTAGCGTAACAAGCTTAAAAGTAACTTATTGAAGCTAATATTTCAGAACCTTACAAATTAAATATTCTCAAAATGAAAAACTTTTCACTCGAATAAGATTTTACAGACATTTAAAAAATACCTCGGTGTAAAAAGGTACCAATTCTGTTAGTAGAGTTACTAAATTCATATTGAGACCATCCATCTGCCATCTGTATCCATCCGTACGCATGCAATTCACACAGACTGTTCAGATATTGGCTGGCCTGTTAATTGCCTCAGTCAACTAGTAATTGACCCCATCGCTTCCTATTTAGACGGACCACCCAAGTACCTATAAATGTCTATAATATTTGCATCCTCTTTGGGAAGATTTTTCTTGAAAGTCACCGGTTATTTGAACTAGTAGTTATTTATACTAATATTATAAAACTGAAGAGTTTGTTTGTTTGTTTGTTTGAAAGCGCTAATCTCAGGAACTACTGGTTCGATTTGAAAAATTCTTTCAGTGTTGGATAGCCCATTTATCGAGGAAGGCTACTTATCCCGGGAAAACATAAGATCTCTCGGAAACGCGGGTGAAACCGCGGGGCGGAAGCTAGTCCTAGTCCTATCCTAACTTCCTAACTAATATTTTACTCACTATGGTAAGTGATGATGTGGCCGAAGGTGGTAAGCAGACAAAGCCTAGAAGGATCTGGCTCTCAAGTGCAGCTGCCGGAACACACCAATAGGTGTTTGGCGACAGATTTTCAACTTGAGGGTGGTAGCCAGCCAGGCGGGTACTACAAAGTACCCTACCACCGTGCTATGGTTTCCTCACGATGTTTTCCTTCACCGAAAGCTCAAGCTCATTGTAGGATTCGAACCCACGACCTTCGCCGCTACTACCACTGAGCTATAATCGCCTCGTTTGTTTGTTTGTTACCTTTTCACGCTTGAACCGCTGAACTGATCGCGATGAAATTTGGTACGCAGATTGCCTATGGTATGGAGAAGAACATAGGCTACTTTTTATCCCGGGAAAACATAAGATCCCGGGGAACGTGTGTGAAACCGCGGGGCGAAAGCTAGTAATATTATAAATGCGAAAGTGAGTTTGTTTGTCTGTTTGTTTTTTACCTTTTCACGCTTAAACCGCTGAACCGAACGCGATGAAATTTGGTATGCAGATAGCTTATGGTACGGAGAAGAACATAGGTTACTTTTTATCCCGGCAAAACATAAGACCCCTCGGGAAAGCGAGTGAAACCGTGGGGCGGAAGCTAGTTCTATAATAATTTGAGTTAAATTAAATGAATAGTCTAAAAGTACTAATTGCCAATATGGAGATACCTACTACCTACCTAGAAATAACACGAAGATTTGTTAACTTTATCCAGCATATAGTACGTAGTATGTATAGTACCTCCATACATTTATACCAAGTTTTATTCTCATTTGTTTTTATCACAACTCAGCAGGTAACTAAGTCAGAGACTAAATCTTGGTGGTGACTAATGTCTTCATCACCCTGCCATAAACTTTGATTGCATTACTTTAACTTAACTTAACTTAACTTAACTAAAAAAATAAGTGGTCGCCAATTCAACTCATAACTTTTTATATTATCAAGAACAAAAAGACAGCTAAATCTTGTCTTGTAAACGATATAGGAAACGCCAATCATATGTCAAAATCGGCGTCTCCAATTTTGTAGGTAGTTCTCAATCGAAACAAACATACTGATTTGAAGCAGCTGTATCTATTTCATAGCCTATCAGTTTAATCCGCAGCGAAACGAAAATGTACCAGGAAAGTCAAAAAATATAAGTAAGGTGTGTCTTCCATTTAATGCCCTGGATTCCGTTAGTTTGCTTATTATGGCATTATATTTTTTTATATATTGCTATCTAAGTACTATTATTACTGCCATTATTATATACTAGCTGTCCCCCGCGGTTTCACCCGCGTTCCCGAGGAAAAAAGTATCCATACCATAGGGCCTTGGAGAAGGACATTGGCTACTTTTTATGCCATACGCATTAGATATACCTATGGCATAGGCTATCTGCGTACCAAATTTCATCGCAATCGGTTCAGAGGCCTAGGCGTGAAAAGGCCTCTATTTTTACAGATCAATTAAATTAAAAAAATATGATAATCAAAAGATGACATTAAAGTGACGGAATCATACAAGTGAATTGGTTGTTGACATTTACAACGGTTCCCAACCGCGTGTTAATTTTTTCAAATGGAACCCTAAAAAATACAACTTTTTTTACATCACCCATTTCAAACAACATTTTTTGTTGTGCCTAAAACAACGGCATTAAGGTGCAATTTTCAAAGATTATTTCTGTAACCTTGTCCCAAAGTCAACAAGCGTGAATGTAATGGTAGCAAAGAACATGGGTCGAGGAGAAAGGATCTGTTTGTTAACAGTTGACTAGTTAATCGGATAATCTACAAGATGGCGGCCCGTGATTTATAAATGAAGCGCAGGCGCCGCCGATTGCCGACTGTCGCACCGCGCGCCTTTTGGATCTCAAACTTCTCAGTACAAAAATAGTTTTCTCTATTTCAATTACAAGACTCTTTTTTTTTATTTAATTGTTATATTTAAGTATTTGTGAAACTATGTTCGAAAGGAAAAACATAGTATTCTAACCAAAATCATGTTTAGTCAAGTGTCATAATATAGAATGCCGTATTATAAAAACAAAAAATAATTTATTTGGGAAAGTAAGTATCATATATTTAGTTACTTTTTCTCATTTTCAGACCCAGTTAATTATCATTGCACGGTGGTAGGGTACTTTGTAGTACCCGCCTGGCTGGCTACCACCCTCAAGTTGAAAATCTGTCGCCAAACACCTATTGGTGTGTTCCGGCAGCTGCACTTGAGAGCCAGTTCCTTCTAGGCTTTGTGTGCATACCACCTTCGGCCACATCATCACCTACCATAGTGAGATTGTGGTCAAACATAAGTACAAAATTTCATCTATTATCATTTTCAGACCCAGTTAATTATTATTAAGCTCAAGTTAAGTACAAAACACATGAATTCCATCAGAAGCTGATGATGAACAAACTTTTAAAACAAAAGCTGTCTTCGGACGAAAGTTTGAGCAACGCCGTTGAATTAAAACGAGATCAAAGCGCCGAGATAGTCGCGACATCAATTCGAACGAACGATTTAGGGTTAAAAATAAATGTAAAACAAGAGAACAACTGTTCGACCACCAGAAATTCCTACAAAAATAAGAATTATGTCGAACAAATTCATTAGAAAATGTCATCCATATAATTTGTCAGTGGAATCTTGACTGCATAATTTTTTGAGGATCAAAAATGTATAATGTTCTTAGATTAACTTTTTCCGGACAGTTGAAACTCCTTAAGGATTTTAAAATGTATTGAATCCAATTAGTAGGTTTGATAGTTTGCGATGTATTATTTATTTTTTGCCTGTAATGTTTCAAAAAACCTAAGCTATAAAAGGTAGCCAGAAATATTAATGTAAAAGAAAGAAAGAAAAAAAATGATGAGGCAATCACGTAATCAAGCTAAACCAATATCGTAACAGCTGTCAACACAAATTTCATCGACCACCTCACAACTACCTTCGGTTTTACTAAACAGTTCTTATATCGTACCATCACTGAAGGAGTAACTTTCTTCACCCGCCATAATCAGTGACTTACACTAGAAAGAAAGAGAGTATGTAGTTATTAAACAGGAGCGAGAGAGACATAAAGACCAGTATCCACTCAAGTAAAAGTAGACGAAGATAGGCTTACGCGAGATATGACTGGAGGGAAGGAAACGTACGACGGTATGGGTGGCCACCCCCCACGGTTGGTCGATGACCATAAAAATGAGTATAAAATTGAAACATCAATATAATAAGCAATCAACGTGGTTCAGGCCAGACCTAATTATACAGGGCGAGCGTATGTTATAAATTACTTCATGACCGGAGATACAGATTACTCCAAAATCAAATCGAACTCCAAATCGGTTTTCAAGTTCTAAACCGAATTAAACTCGCATTTTCGCATTACTCACTTATGAATATGATGTACTGTTATAATAGCTGTATAAGTTTATTGCGAACAAAAATAGGTTTATTACAGCGATAACTGAGACAGGTCATTTTGTAAAGGTAGTTTCAAAGCAAGTAGCCTTTAACCAGTTAAGTTTGGTTATAACGTAACGCATTACCAGTATAATTTTTGAATAGTTTCCATCTTCATTCGTTTTTTTACCTTTTAACTGCATTTTTTTCCATAAAAAAACGGTCTTAGCATACTAAACCTATTCAAAATTAAATCATCAGTTTCATTGCAAACGGTCAAGCCATATGTGGATTTAAATCCAAAATGCTGATTAATAATCGTTATTTTATTATTATTCATTTTGTGAACACACTATACGGCGCCGTCCAAGCCGGCTGTCATAACTGGATAATGTGTATGATTAAATTTCGGCTCCCCGAGGCTGAGGTGCCGTGATATTCAGTTTGTTGGTTTTTCGACCTTTGTTTTTTATTCTCCAAACAATTTTGGATGAGGTGTGCTCTACGATGGGTTAGGAAGGACTTGAGAAAAATTTATAAATATTATTTTCGTACCACTTGCTCAAATAAGTGACATTCTATGCCACAAAAAGCGAACATAACAATAGTCATTTTTAATCTGTTAAAAACAGGGAAAGAAAATTGTACTGAATTTCATTCATCCTCTAGGGGGAGAATGTGATTTAAATTTGGAATACTTACCGAAATTTATACTGAACTACACCATTGAGTTTGTATATAAAGCATTACACATCTTTTTGAAAAAGGAAGACGCATTTATTATGCAGTTATGATTATTAAATAAAATTACGAAATCCGACGAGGCCGTATGAGCTTGATGCCTTTGCTTTTCCGACAAAAAAATATTAGTCTAGGAATTTGTGTAACTCTCTCTATCAATAATTGGACCAATGTTTCGAATGTTAACTTTTACTTTTAATTGTCATTATTTTTAATAAATGCTTATCTCATATTATTATTGTGTTAATTTTTTCGCAAATGGTACGAAAAGTAGAGTATTTTCCTAGGTGATAAAGCTGTCTTAGTCTTGGGTGAACTTAAACCCCTCGCTACACTCAGGACTCGTCTTAAATCCCTCGCTTCGCTCGTGATTTAAGTTTTTAACACCCTCGCTACGCTCGGGAGTAAACCTCGAGTCCTTCGTTACACTCGCGATTTAAATCGTCACCCGCGACAGAAGACACTGCTTTATCCCCTTGGTTAATAATCTACTATTATTTAAATTATGTTATTAAATCTTATTTTGCCATCACCACGTGCATCTTCTTAAAAGCGTGGACTGGCGAACTAATACCACAATATACTGTGTAGATGTGCGTGTTCCGGCAGCTGCACTTGAGACCCAGATCCTTCTAGTCTTTGTGTGCTTACCACTTTCAGCCACATTATCACTTACCATGGTGAGATTGTAGACAAACACAGGCCTTCGTATAGGTAAAAAAAAGAAATAAAATATTTTCGGATGAACGGACGTTATAAAGTCTTTAGTGGCACAAAATATTAATAATATCTGTATGGAAGTACCTAAGTAAAACATAACACTGATTAATAACTTCAAAGAAAAAACCTTCCAAAAAGTTCATATTATCTAGTATAGGTACTTATAATTTTGTCATAAAAGATGCAAATATAATCTTGACAGTAAAAGCTTAGGTAATTAATATTCTTATTGAACGAAAGAAAAGCGTCTAAAAATATTCTGGAGATGCTTCATAAGTCCACAATATGCTTTCGTAAGTTGTAGGTTCACAAATTTGGCAGTCGCCACGATCTCGCCCAATTCCCATAATTTACGAGTCCATTGGTGATAATTATGTGCTTAGACCTCCACCTAACTATCGAACTCTTGGTTGTTGATCATAACTAGTTGTCTGTGGGTGGCGTGATCAATTTCTATCGATGCCACGAGTGTATTGATTGCCATCAAATTGCTCGCTCGTGACTTAGCTTTCGAATGGATAATGTCTTTCTTTACGTAACTCATAGAGATTTTAGTGTCGTTAGTAATTGCGCTGTTTCGTCGTTAAAGTTATTATTCTGTTATTAAAGTTTGAGTTTGATCATTCTGGTTCTATGATCACTTTGTAACTTATGAGTATGGTCTTCGTGGGAATGTCGGATACAATTTGACAATTAGTGTGATGAAATTTCTAGATAGATTTTTATCTTCAGCGAAGCCTTTCTTGCAGTTTTAAATTTATTGCATGCATTAACCACCATCTTTGTTTGTTATATTTAACAGTAATCTATAAATCTTGTATTTCAATAATCAAGCTTATAATTTTTTTCCATCAAAAGCTTTGTGCAGATTTAAAATATTGGCTTCGAGACATGATATAGGTACTTTTACTCGTCATTCCCCTTTTCATGCGATTATGTGATCAAATTATCCATTGACAACTCATTGACGTATTCATTACAAATTATTGCGTTCAGCCTGATGTCGCAATAGGCCCACATAAATCATTCGGATGATCGGGTGCGCGGGCGATGCAGCATGGCCGCCGGCGGTGGCTGCCAGCTCGATCACCACATTATCACCTGCAGAGGTTGAGCAGGACGTGGTATAGAGAGGTTGTTGATTTAAGAAACTTTTTTGCTTTGATACCTCTTCGTTAATTATGCATGAAGATATGTTTATTTATATATAGTGATCTTTAAACATTTGATTTACGTATATCAGTGAATACATGGCTTCGTCATCATCAACAGTTGATTTTGAGCCCACTGCAGTACAATCAGCTAGGGGTAATGATACCATAGCCTACCACGTGGGCTTAGACTGATTGCCGGGCTTCACTTAACTTTGAAGTGGACTTCTCTGGCATGCAGAGTTTTCCTTAAAAGTTTTTTCCACTCAATCAATCAATCAATGGTGAATCCATACGTTACACAAAAGTAATAGAGCCTGCACTCTGATATAGTCGTAGGTCAGTGCGTTCACCATTGAGCCATTCTACAGCTTAGATAGATAATACGGCTAAGTAGAGTATATTTTGTACAGTAGAGACTGTACAAAGTAGCGGTTTATTCATGAGTTTGAAGTCTAGAAGATATCAAAATTTTCAAAAATCGTAAACAAAAGAATAAACATAGCAATAATGAAAACAAACAAAAAAAAATACACATGCTTCAAAACGTTTGAAATTTTAAACTATTTTAGAAAATTATGAATTAATTGGCGCTGATACTGGTGTTTCTCAGAATTGTCAAGCAACAAGATTGCATTTTTAGAACTGAAATGAAATAGTCGATGGTTATTTCAATAATGCACAGCAGCGACTCTATGCCTCTTTTCACCGTTGAAACAAACCTCACGTTCGTGACTCGAATCCCATCTCATTATCGAGTTTGGTGCGCGTTTTAAAAATATAAATAATACTCGAGACGCGGCAAATTGACGTGTAATCATAGTACTATGGTGATTAGTTGTAAATATAGATATTACGTATCAGCCAAGCACCATGGGTGGTGGTACCATCAGGTAATGGGTTGGATGACATACTCGTTTCGGATTAGATTGGGATCGAGTAATAAGTATAAAATGATTTCTACGAAGGACGGTATTTAGAAGTTGCTGATTATTTTGGCGCTTTTAAAGTGAGATTTCAGAAGCATGATAGCATGAATTTGAGAAACAGGTATTAGTGTGAGGAGCTTATGATGTGATGAAATTGGTACAGAATAAAATAAAACTGATGGAACACAGATGACAGAAAAATATTATTATGTTAGGTACTAGATTCTTCCCTGCGAACTTTTGGTTTTCCGGAGATAAACAGTATTTTGAGTTGAAACCTATCCTTTCGAATACTGAAAACGGCATCAGAATTTGTCTATTCCATTTTAAACATGAACGCAATATTCAGTATGAATTTATATTCTAAAATATTTGAACATTGCGGCTAAAATTTCATTTCACTGAAAATATAAATCATTTATGGGATATTTCATCCAAGAAAATATCCATCGTTGGATAGTCTATGATCTTTGTGCTATGTCCTGTGTGACAACATAAGCTTATGTATGTGTGTGTGGTAGTGTCGTGGATCTCAGTAACGGCGCGGGCAGGGGTGGCCTGCATTGTTTGCCGGCCACGCGCCGTGACCGGACCATTACGATACTGTCGGCAAAACCGACAAATCGAACGATCAAAATAAAAGGAGATATTTAACCACTGGTTGGGATACGAAAAAGAATGTTCCTAAATACGGATGGTACCTATAGTATGACGTGGAATATGACTAGAATTTAATTATAACTAGCTTCCGCCCCGCGGTTTCACCCGCGTTCCCGAGGGATCTTATGTTTTCCCGGGATAAAAAGTAGCCAATGTGTTAATACAGGTGACATTAACACATTACACAGCTGATAAGCTACCTCCATACCATATTTCATCAAAATTGGTCCAGTCGTTTGAGCGTGAAGAAGTAACAAAAATACAAACACACACTCACAAACTTTCGCATTTATAATACTTATTAGTGTGATTCAAATATTGAAAATTCATTTACTCTTTACTACGAGTTTAATATAAGGTAGATTGGATTACATGTATGTGAAAGTAATGAGTGATAGCTGTCAAATTAAAATAAAATGTCTGTTTCAAAGTTTCAAGTCACTTTTTATATTGCGTTTCGGTTTCTTGGTCTCATTCTAAATTAAAATATCTACTGATCATCCAATTTTATATTTTACTAGTTTCCGCCCCGCAGTTTTACCCACGTTCCCGGGATAAAAGCCACCTATGTCGCTCTCCGGCCCATGAACTATTACTTATACAAAAATCATGTCGAGCCATTGCTCCGTTATTGAGTGAAAGAAGGACAAACCACGCAAACATGCTTTCGCATTTTTGAAATGTAAGGATTAACATATACTTTCTCTATTTGCTGAAACTCTGGTTAACATTCGATTTCGTTTGTTAACACAAAAAATTAAATTAAAAAAACCAACAAATAAACAAATGTTTTCCGCCAACCGTACCAAACAATCACCGCTTATTTTCACTTACATTAGTTTAGTGAAGGATGGTATCAATGAAATATGTGCAGAACTTGCGTGACGTCTTCTTCCCTTTTGACGGGAGTCGGGGTTACCCCCCCCTACCCCCACTTAGGCGATTGGTTTTTTTTTTATAAAAATGCTCCTTGCACGCTTGCAAGATTCTTTGATGTTATAAAAATGTATGTACCGACTAACGCAAAGCAAGTACATAATGACAAGTGAAAATGAAACAGAATTATTAAAGCCTCCTTTGCATTTAAAGCTTTAAAAGCTTTTCTAGTGAATTAAAGCCTTTCCGCCTTAGTATCATATTATATATTTTTTTATTAAATACCTACTTACATTACACTTTGATATTTTTCACTTAATGTTAAATGTAGTTTTATTATGTTTTATCATATAGGTAATAAGGGTGTTTATTGATGTTAAGTTAATTTAAATATAGGTAGGTATATAAAAAGTAACGTACCAAAAAATAAAAAGCTCAACTTACAGAATTTGTTTATTTCACATCAATTTGCCATAAATCTAACAAATATTTATTGTATTCAAAGTTACCTATAATGTTCAAAGGGTGGCTAAGACACGTGGCGTTCTATCTAGGGGTTGAGATAGTCCAATATAGGAAGACCTCTCATTTTAAAAATGTTGAATGCGATAATGGTAACTCAGCGGGTCAAGAAAAAGTGGTTGTTTAAAGCAAAAATAGATTTTATTTAATACATTCAAAATTTATCGTAGTAACTGTTTGTTTGTCGGTTGAATTTGATACGAGATATTATTAAGTGGTATTTTATTGTCCCTTGATGGCTGTAATGTTTATGATGTTGTTTGGTGGTTATTATATTACCTTTGGGACGATGACATTAAATGATCAGTGTGGGAAAGACCTAACAGATAAAGTTTTATTTTAGCCTTAAGTGCAAGATAGGTCGCTCCATTTTTATTGATGTGTTAATTGTCCAAAATGTTGATCACTTATAAAGTAATTGAATTAATTTGAGGTAATTTCAACTTGCTATATTAGTTAGGTAAAAAAAGAAATTTAATTACCTGGCTCAAGATAAATATTCGTTAATTTTCCATTGAATATGAATGTTTTCAGTAAATAAGTATCTACGAAATAAGTAAATACTAAAAGAGAAAATGGTTTTTAAAAGTTCTCACAAAAAACGCAAGCCAAATCCATTAAAGCGATCCCCAAATTGCGACAAATCCGACCTCCCCCCGAGACGAGACAAATTATTATTTTCCATAATATCATCACACGACCATTACACGTCGCCACCCAAGCGTGACCAAAAATTATTAGTGAACAGTGACGTCACGCGAAGTTTTTTTGCACGTCCACCCCGTGGCATTGTAAGTGATACACTGAGCGTACCGGAAGTTGTAAAGTAGTGATTTGTAACGCACGCGCCGCGGCGCCTGACGCCACATCCGCTAGGAGGTCATAATGACGCGGCAGACGCTAGATACGCCGCCAAAATGTCTTGCGTATCTCATCTCCCCCTATTCGACACCCCAGCAATGGTTTTATCGGGCGAGCTTTTACTTTTATGCTCTGTTTAGCTAAATTCCTCTCTCCATTTAATTACATCGCCAAATGTAATGCGTTTGGCAGATGACGTCGTTCTAAATGACGCGTGTAAACGTGTTTTTCGATTTCAACTGTAACTAGTTGCAAAGTTAATGTACAGTCAAGTGCAACAATTGTGATATCGATTTGGACCTTCTGTTTGACATTGAATTGAAAAAAGGTTTTAAATAACGAAGGATATGATTGGAATCTGTACCTACTAAGAGTACAAATCAGAAAGAGATCAAGAATAGGCGATGAAACAATTCCTAAAATTCTGTAAACCACCAAGAATCTTCTTAGAAAGCAAGATTCCTCGCGATTTCGTGGTGATTCCACAAGTTTGAAATACTAATTTATTATAAATTGTTCATGCAGATGTAGTATTAACCTTGGATCAATACATTACCCGCAACCAAATACTTGCAAGTACTATAAAGTACTTGAATTAACTACAATCATACAATTCCGAATGCAAAGTCGAAATCTTACAGAACGTATTTATCCGACGGGCGGTTTGTGTGTACCAGAGTTATAGTGGCTACCGTGACAGATACTGGTTTGTGGATAGGTACTGGAGACTGCGATATTACACGTGACTTGAATAAGATACAACTGTGGTATTAGTTACATTATAAAGATAGATATATATTTATTACATATTATATATTATCAGTTTTCGTACTACAGGCTTGTATTTGCACAATCTCATTATGGTAAGTGATGATGTGGCCGAAGTTGGTAAGCACACAAAGACTAGAAAAAATAAAGTTGCTTTAGTCTCATTATGATGGACTTTGAAGTATAGAATAATTTGTAAAATGAGACTTTATTTTAAAGGAACGATTTTTTTTCCTCACCGTTATTTTTTTCTTTCTATAAATGTTTATTTCTATTTAGCAAATACGTTTTAGTGTAAGTATTTCTTTACTACAAAGATAAATCTGTATTAAAATAAAGACGCATCAAGAATCTAAAAGCTATCCTTTATAGTTTTGCCGTAACTCAATAATCAATTTACATTGATTGCCTAGGCCTAAGTAAATAGAATAGCAATGGAATGCATAATTGGTGATGGCCGTGTGCGCTGTAATTGGACGAGTGGATTGATGCGCTGGCGCAGGAATCTCTGAATCGAATGGTGGTAATGAAACTGATTAAAGACCCCGCCATGAGAAGCTTTTTTACTCGCTCTATAACTTTCCAGTTTTGCTCTTTTTCCTTTTAAATGCTAAAAGGTGTCCTTTGAAATTGACATTATTATTGCTTTTGCTTTAAGTTTGGCCTTAACATCACTTACCATAGTGAGATTGTCGTCAAACAAAATGTCAATATCAATCGCTTTTCTTCATTTTTACCACTTGGTGGTAACCATAATGTACCTAATTATTTACCATTTGTAAGAAAAAAATATAATTTAAATAAACTTTCTTACGAACAAATGGGCAAAAATACAATGGTTACTTACTCAACAAATGAGTTCGCAAAACTCCTTAGTCAGGGTTGGCGCAAACACAAACATCGTATAACAAAACGTTACCCCTCACAAACTGACACAGTATTTGTTTGGATTGTTAGCGGTCAGGCAAACAGCAAAAATGGTCGGTGGGTAACGAACCAGTAATCCGATTCCGAGTGGTCAGTTCTCTAAAGTTTCGATCTGCAATCAACTGTGCAAACATATCTATTTCGTGGGTAAATAAGCTGGGGGCAACCCTGCACGCACACATTTATATTGTTTGCGTATATGGCAAAACGTTTTGATTAAATATGAAGTAAAGGAATATAGGTTAGAGAAAATTGAACTTTGAAGACGTATAAAGTAGGTTACTAAGTTAAATATGAAAGTTACGTCAACTTCGTGACTAAAAACTTTTAATCGATGTTATAACTACCTAGGATTATTTTATTTAGAAGCTTGAGTACATCTAAGATCAAGAAAAATTTAGCCTAAGTTTTATGCCGTAATCCGAAAAGCCTTACGTACCTACCTAAGTACCTACTTCAAACTTCACCTGTATTTTTTGCGATTGTTGATGGTTTTATATTCAGGTCTAATGTTAACATGTAAAACTTTATAGGTACGTATGGAAAAAATCAACAAATAAGGACATTACGTAATACTGAACGACGTAAGAAGTACTAAATTTATTTATTTTTAAGGTATGACGTAGGTATGTTATGGGCCCAACATTAGTGAAGGAAATCATCAATCGACGAAAGGATACTTTGTAGTACCAACCGGCTACCACCCTCAAGATGCAAATTTGTGATCAAACACGGTGTGTTCCTGTAGCTGCACTTAAGAGCCAATATGTTATATTCCCTTATGGACTGTAACCCAAACCTAAACGCAGTAAAACAAAATAAGCACATATCTTCGGTAAGAAGATACATTGTATGTATGCATAAATAAATCTGTCACAACTGAAACGTCCATACTAAATAAAACAACAATTAAAGCATTTGATTTTGACGAACACTTCCCGTTCTGTGGTAAAACAGACCAGATAAAAAATGATATACACATCCCAACGTAATTAATTCAGGTTGTAGACGCAAAAACAATGACAGACACACACAAAATCCATATTACTATTCATTGGTGCGGCGTGACCAAAAGGATACGCACAAAAACCAAAAGAGAGATTGATATATCCTGCTAATTTGCCTATACGCATTGGGACGGGCAATAAAATATGTCATATCATATGGCTCTTTGAATCTCCATCCATTGCAACCGAACCTAAAAACAGGCTTTTGAGCCAACGATGTATTTCCTGTCTGTATTCATTCACAAACAAAAAGAGGGAAATTTGAGTTTAAAGATCCTCCCAATTAAATATAAAGAGAAAGGCTTAAGTGATGGGGGTCTCGAGTGCTCGTAAATCAGTTTAGTGGATTTTAATTATTGTAATCAGGATGTCCTTTTCTGTTTATTAATAGTTCTTTTGTTATTTAATTTTGTAAACGAACATTAAGACCAATTTTAGTATTTATGAACTAATCAAGCAGTAGCGTCAGTCAAATAGCCTGCATAAAGCTCTTGCTAAAAGAATCGTAAACGGAATTCAATTTTTTTTTTTGCAAACCAAGGCTACGGGATATGGTGCTACGCAAATAATCTTTTTTACTGGGACAGAAGAATACTTTGCATATTCAATATTTTCTATTTTGCATGCTATACTTAAAACAATAAAAGAAATAGAACACCTTACAGTAACATAATAAAGACCATTGGTTGAGCATTCTAATGACAGATACCATTTTACTTACAATGCCCGTCTTTTCATAGAAAATATGCAAAGTTATTATGATTTTAACAAACCGTAACCGTAATTACGTATGTCGATATACAGCTGTATGGGATACAATTAACAATGAATTTGTACTAACATAATCTATTAGGAGTGGTATTATAACACAATTATGTATAATTTAAACATTTCTTTTCATTATGTGAAATTATTCGCCTCACGGGCGGCGCGGGCGGCGATGCGCTCTCGCCTGGAACTAATATGCTATCTGAGTGATGGTCAAGTTAGTTCTAAGTTATTGTAACATCATGTGGGGGTTCTTAATTATCGCAATTATTACATGCTAACAACATTTTTCTAGATCACCATGATGGTATGAGCACACTTCACCGCGTTCGTACCGATGATTGGCCTTGTTTAATAATAATTATGTTAATACGTTTGCAAATATTTATTTACCATCTTTCGTTATAGATGTTTTTTCTTTTTTTATAAACTTTTTCAGAGTCATTGACAAAATCAAGCATTGACACTATCGACTGCCTATGCAATGATAGCGCAAACTCGAACAATGAACGTTGCAGCATCCCTAATCATAATTTATGTGCTTGCAAATCCGAGGCACCCTCTAGCGTCACTTCCTATTCAATCCGGAAGCAGGCAGCCGCCATTTTGGCTCGCACGCGGCCGGAAGTGCGACGCACGCGCAGCTCCACCGTCACGTCCGTTTTGACGCCGTGACTTTTAGTAATCTAGAGAAAATATTTGGTAAATTTCGAGAACAGCTATCTCCGATTGTTGAGTAAAAATTTATTGATGTGGAATACGAAGGGACGGTTTCGTGTCAAATGTGAACAAACCGTCTAATTTTAAAAAGGTTGGCAGAAATTTAATGTACAGTTTTTAAAAGATTAGGTCTATAAAAATTACAAATAAATTAATTAGAAAGCCATATGTCTAATTTATGATATAAAGTAAGGTAAACCTAAGTAGGTATAGTGATATAACATGCCATTTCAACAATATTTTAGGGCCACCAGGAGACTTGACTTCGCTTATATGGTACGCTTTACCCACAGAACAATAAAAACAATACGTAGGTAGGTAACCTACGTATTTCCTAACTCCGAGGCTTGATTGAAGAAGTCGGTTATAAGCTTGTACTCAAATATAGAATTCCAGGAATCGCGAGTCAAGTTATACAATAGGTATGCATTAAGGTAAATCATATGAAAAAAAAAGTGTCTATGGATCGGCTTTACGACTGAAAAAGATATAAAATACTCCATGTATCAGACCTTGTCTTCTATTTCAATTCTCTTGAATGGGTACGCACCTTTTATTATTTATTTACTTACTTTGAACATTTTTTCCTTTGACTGTACTGTTTTGGCTTGAACAATAGATTTTACTATTCATTATGGGTGGTCCCAGTCGCCGGAAGAAAAAATCATATTAAATTAATCCGGCAGCTGGGACCGCGGTTCAATTTTCTTGCGGTCCCATTCGCCGGAAGCCTCCGTGATAAATATTTGGTAGTTTGTGTAAATTTTTATAGCTATAACCGACTGTGTTATAGCTATAGCGTTTAATTTTTACCACACCTTGCGCAAGTTTTCACAATCTTTGTTAGCGATTAAAATGTGATGGGTAGGTACTTACTATTCTATCTAGCCTCCTTGGTAGGATAACATAAGTAAGTACTTACTTATAGGTACTTAATTTTGTATTTCCATAATTGCATAAAAGAGTCCACACTTTTTCGTATCCACGCATCCTTAATAAGTAAGATGATAGATGACCAATCACAATTCGTGTTCGTAGCTACACAAAATAAGTTATACTAAAATGACCCTAATTGCTGTACCAATCATTCATTCATTCAGTATTTCCTATAATAAAATAAAGCTCTATTCATAGTGAATAATATTACTGTATCATTATGAAGATTGACGTTGGATCGGATGATGGCACCTCATCAATTCTTGGTTAGATTATCTAAGCACTCGATACGATATCATTTCTAATCACTCATGAAAAAATTGCATCACCTAGTTACAGATAGTGCATCTAATATTTTCATGGCTATAAAAATAAATGTAGGCAAAAAACTTAACTAATCTTAAATCCTTAGCTAAATGCCATTATTCGATATTATTTGGCATTTTTTCACTTTTCGTCGAATAGTGAATAGTGTATGTTTTATTTTTAAATAGAGGCTAATTCGACAAAATGGCGAATACTTTTTTGGTATAATCTTGTAAAATATTTCAGAAATATTGAAGTTTCCTACATGTTATATTATTAATTAAGTCCATTCATTCGCACTGTGCCCGTGGTGATCTATGGACTTAATCCCTGTCCTAATTAAGGGTGATGATATTGATGATATTTTAGTCAATCACTGCATTTATTTTTATTCAGGTATTTTACGTACTATCACGATATTTTTTGTATGTATCATTGCTACGTGCGATATTTTTTTTAGAATAAAACTTAACACTTACGAGTGATATGACAATCGGTACCCTAATCGTCTATCGTCTCTTAGAGAGATAACTCGCGTATGCGCGTGTATCTTATTACTATACAAATTGAGTTTATATACTCAATGTGTTCAAATTAGTATCTTAAAGTAGAGTTACACATATTTTTTTATAAGATGTTTTAAATTAGATTCGATTGAAAAAGTTTTGAAAACAATTTTGAATAAAAAAAAAAAATACTTACTAAATTGTTTAAAGTTATTTGTAATGCAGATTATTTCGAATATAGAATTTGAATGAACATTTATGTTTGAGTCCAGAGTCTGGGTGTAATTATCTATTTAAGTAACAATATAGAAAATTATGTACATTTACAGTTTTATGTCGTTATAAGTACCTATTATTAAGTTTCTATTTAATCATTATTGTCTCCTCGAAGAAAAATTAACCACATATGTTCATTTTCATTTTATTTATTCTTCTGAAATATCTTTTTTTTGTGATCTATTAAAAATTTAGGTACGTGACAATCACCGAAATAAAACGTGTAGGTACCTATTTAATCATACAATTCCGTAGGGTGTCATACTCAATATTCATTTAATCTAGATAAGTTCACATAAAATAGTGATTTGAGACACTGCGGCAAGCTCGCATGTTATAAGGTACTTTTGTGCATAAGGGTGGTCATCAAAAGAAATAGGTAGGTACCGATAAATACATCTTGAAAATTCTTATTCGAGGTCAATCGATCAAATAACATACTCTACATTACCTATATAAATAGGGAAAATTGAGGCAAACCTATAAATAGTGTTTCAATGTTTGAATTCGATATTTACGTAAAACAGTAGTAAGTATAGGTAAGTACTAATTCAAATATCTCTCGCTAAGTCAGATATAAAAAAAATATGATTCAGAGAAGTTAGAGTTATTGCTAAGATACCTAAGTCGAAAGGCCATTCGTATTTTTCCTTCACCCCATACATCTCGTACTTTACACTTAACGAAACATCGGAACGTCTCCCCATTCCAGAACGCCGTTTATCGCAGTATCTACGATCCACAATTTGCGACGCTATAGTTGACAGCGTACTCAGCCGATATAAATCTCCTATTGAAAGAGACGCCATCCTCAGCCATTCACGAGCTCCTATTCAACAGTGTGGACAAACAGACAGACACGAAGCTAAACAAACACTCCTGCAGGACGGAGATCAAAGAGCGATATGATACAGTGGCTGGTTTAATTTGGCGCCAACTCATATGACGCCATTTTGTAAGTTTTCGCGGTTGTTGCGTCAATATTTTTCCTATTACGGTTAGTGTCGTTCTTGATGAGTTTTTGATTGATTCTAGTATACATTCTTTTAATTTTTAACTTTCTAGGCATGTAAAGGCTACAGATATGCACTGGATCCGCGTGATGATCTTAGTGTGGCTCTGGGCTACCTAGGTATAGGTACTTACATCCTAATATTAATACAAATTGATGTTTTTAATCGGAAAATAGATGTGTTTGCATTTCCACCAAAATTTAAATAGGTATTCAAGAATGTTGGGCGGCAGACTCGTCGTATTATAGGTAGCAAAGTTCTCGTGATCACTTTAAATAAATAGCTTAGTGTTCTTTAATCTCTTACAAGTACCTATATGTTTAACAAATATTTTCCCTTTACGTAAAATATTTCATACATTATTACCAAGATGAAAAATAATAATAGTTACAGTATCGGTCCTTGACGACAGTAAGGTAGGTAAAGTTGCTAGGAAAAATTGTTGTGCAATGTAATATGTTAGACTAAATGGACGATCATGGTTAATAAGATATATATACTTTGTGATTTATTGTATGAAGTTACAAAAACTAAATATCCAGGATAATATAATATATCAAACAGGTGCTGTACGGATATTTTTTAAAATTAAGTCTTTAAAAGTTTAACTACGACACGAATTTTGCTATGTGGTCTTTCTGTGTTATCCACAACGCGTCATAGGCATTTTTGTAAGTGACTTAACGCAAATTTTGCGATGTTTTTTTGCTCAATGAGCGTTTTTGTTCTTTCTGCCTAACATATTTTATAAAGATAACAATTTCACCTTCTCAAAGCCACAACCACAAAAAAATAGCTTTTTATGAGACCTCAAAAAAAATACTACAGAAATTTTCTTATATTTATCTTTAGGAAAACACGTCTCCATATAAAATCTCAGGGTCTTTTTAATACGCTTTTTCGTAGAGTCACAAACTAGAGTGTTTATGGGTTTTAATTATTCATGCGAGGGGTAGGGATGAGGTGACGAGTGGATGCCTAGAGGTTACAACCACACTTCTATTGTCTATGCTCAATGTCGAGTGAAAATGAGATCTTGAGACACCCACAATCAGCAAGTATCCTCACAATAAAAGGGTAGCACTACATACGGGTGGGAATTGTGAAAAATAATGCTTATATAAAGGATACCTTTACGTTTTATAAGTATACTAGCTGTCCCACGCGGCTTCACCCGCATTCCCGGGATAAAAAATAGCCTATAACCTTCCTCAAGAATCGGACTTTCATATGCAAAAATAATATTTCAAATCTGACTGGTAGTGCCCGAGATTAGCGCCTTTAACCAAACAAACAAACTAACAAAAATTCTACTCCTTTATTATATTAGTAATAGATGTCTATATGAAAGCAAACATCCAGATGTTTCCTTTCGTTGTAAATTTTTTCATCAAACTATTTGAGAGGATGAGTTCTTTGATGCTTTCCGCGCGTTTAACTTCCGATATGACATGGTAACTTGAAGAGTCGATTAATAATGAATTGATGCTGTTAAAAAACTAATTTGTTGGTTAGTTCTTATCACTTTATAGCTCTGAGCGTGCAAAATTACGTACGGTTTCACCACTGGGTATACATTAGTTGAAGGAATGTGAGGATTCCGGCTTGTGAGATGAAATTCAAGGAATGTGTAGTTCACCAATAAGCACTGGACTTGCATGGCGGTCTTAGGATTCCTCTGGGCCTTAAATAACTTATGAGCCCTAGAGCAAGAAAGTGAATTGATGATGAGATTGGGAACTTACGCAAGCTTTGCAAAGTAATATTGGTAATATTGATTTTAAAGATATCTATTTTTTATTTGATATTATCCATAGCACTCTAAAAGTCTAATAGCACTTATAATTTTATTTCCAGTTCAAAGCAAACACTAAAGTCTTAAGGCTCCAGTCTACCTAAAATCAGTGTTCTTGCGGAATTTATCAGAAATTACTTACTCCTCTAAATCATTACTTTGTAATAGAAAAAAGATTTAGATTTAGAAATTTATAACTATTTAAAGCACTTTAAATAAGAAATTGAAACTATTTAGAAAAATTAACTAGATAAGATTATTGTAGAGGACTTGTCGACAAATGTAATCTGAATACATTTCTTGTTTTTGTTATATTTTTTTAGTGGCGTGTGCTCGAATGAGTTCCTCTACGGGTGGAACGTAAATAGAGGTATGTTTAAAGCCTCACAAAGCTAATAAAAGTGGCGTCAAATTAAAAAATAAAATATGTATTGGAAACTTCAAATCTCACACTTTAAAATAACGTAAAATATATTTCATTTATTGCTTTTCTGATGACTAAAAAACAATATTTCTTTTCTGACAAATTTCGCAAGAACACTGATTTTAGGGAGACTGGAGCCTTAAGAGAATAAGTTTTCCAACAAACCGTATCAATACTTAAACCCTAAAAGCAATAGAACCTTATTACCCGCCTGTCTCACCTTGTTTCGTCTAGAACAAAAACAGTGGGGTCTAGACACACCCCACCCTGACCACTTCACCCCCAAGTACGCGACTGTTGCATTATTCAACACCTCGCCTTAGGATTGTGTATTATTTATTTGTTTATATACTAAAGTTTATTAGTAGGTGGTTTTTGAACATTAGAATCAATTAAAAATAATTTTAATTACAAATTTACTATGTATATTATTACTACTTTTATTTTATTAATTAACATTACATTTATTTAAAATTGTAGGAAGATTATTTGCAGCAGAAATACAATATTTCTTTAGAATATATTTTTTTTGCAATTAAGCTGTAAGCAATGTAATATTTTTCAATTTTGAAATTGTAATTTTTGGTAGAGTAAAATTTGAACTAAACTTTTATAATATTTACCACTTTTTGATGGCTTAGGGACTCTTTGAGACTCCGTCCCTGAGAGTTACTGAGCTATCCGATGGACTGATTGTAAAAACTTTGAAATTAAATTAAATTAAGGAAACTAGTAAAGTATTTTGGCACATTCATTGTTGAAAATCATATTAGTAGGTTAAAAATGTTTAAGGTTTTTTACTCAACTAGTAATGTAGGTATTATTTATTATTAATAGTGATGATTACATAGGTTTTTGTAGGTGGAAAGGAGGATGGGAAAAGTTCTAAGAGCGGACTCAAATTAAGTATTTTTATATTGAAATTAAATAATTAATAATTATTTTCCAAAGCCTCATTAAAATCGGTGCCGGGTGTAAAAAAATATAAAATATTCATTAATTTAAAAATAAAAGTTATTTCACTCAAACATTTTTTAACTATATTATTAGCAAAGACGTCTGCATTGCACTGCCGTACCATCACCACAAAATAAGCCACTCGTGGTCGCTCTTAGGACAGGCAGTATAAATAGTTGCTTATCTTCCTTTACAAATATTACAGTTTATATTCATGTTAGAATGAATCATACCTCAATCACAATTGATTTTCTTTTTCATAATTCCAACAAATCAGTATTTTCCGATACATGTCCAACAATATTAAAAAGCGACAACGTGCCATATAAGTTGCATCGCACAATCTTAATTAGACTCTTACTTTAATAACGTTTTTCACTCGTTATTCTCACTATTTACTCGCATGTAATAAATGCATAAATAAACATTATGTTTTACTTCTACTGGCTATGGCATTATCAGTTTAAAGAGGTGGGTTATAAAGTTGAAAATGAAATGGGTGTTCCTTTAAGTTTTTTCCGTAGTGACACGCCCACCGAGAGTGGAGTGTTTCCTGGAAGAACCTCGTATAAGTTTTTGCATCGTACGTGACAATGCGAATGTTCATTTGAATGGGTGAAGACTGGCAGTGTGAGGTTGAAATAGTGCTGTAACGTGGACTCAACACCGACTGGAGCCTGAATCTTATTACAGAAAGACGTAAAGTCATTTGTAGAACCTCTCAAAGCTGTTATTTTGTCTGGTAAGTCTGAGGTTATAGTCTTAAAAAGTCTGATCTAAAATCGATATCATCAAACGAAATAAATTATAAAAAAGAAAATAAGCTTTGAAACTAAATCAGACCACAAAAAAACTTAATTATGAGACTCAAATATTTGAAGACTCATCGCGTTATTTCTTTAGAAGTCTGCACTTCAAGTCTAGAAGGTACTACACTACTTTGTGTCTTTAAACAACACTGTGTATGTAATGAATAGGACGCACAACTCCTTTAAGACATTTGATTGACGCGTACCTAATTAACAGCTTGTAGCGAGGACATTTATTGTTGGACATAAGCCTACAACTGGCCTTTTGTTCTTGTACAATAGTAGCTGGATAACCAACTAACGACCACATATTTAATTTACAATAGTCTTATGTACTAGATAAATATAACACTGGTAGAATTACTGTAGAGGAATGTCAAACAACTTTAAAATTCTTTAAGCCATTCCGGTGTGATTAATTAATATAAATAAATAATAATGTAATATACACATAATGATGCAGTTATTATGTATTCAATGTAAATCCTACCCTCTGCCTTTTAGGCAAGAATTTTTCTGAAATTAATTGAGATTTTCGGTTGATGCAAGAGGTCTTGTGGAAATTACTAGAAATTGATATCCCTAGGGCTGAAAAATTATGAAAAACTAAAAAAATAGGTATAATTATAGGCAAAAACTGATTGTGAGGTCAACTCAGATTTTAAAACATAAAAAAATTAAAGCCCTTATTAACGCTACCAACCAAAGAACATGGAAAATAAACCCTATGTTTGTGTATATAGTAGCAATCATGGTGCTGCCGAGCGGTTATATTAACATCCTATGTCGACCGTAAACCTTCCAGTTATGAAGTTTACGATATCATGAGCCTAGCGGTCATTACTCCTGGACTCGACGACCTGCATTGCACTATTTTATATTGCAAAACTTTTTTTTTCAGCAACAAGGTTTCATTTATATTTATTGAGATTTTCATGTAACTAGCCAGTTGTTTCTAAATTCAAAATTTAGATTTTTTTCTCGTAAAATTCTTTTTTTATACATGGCCAAAGTTTTGAAAAGACTATAAGGATATATTTGAATAATAAATACCAGCTAACACCATATTAACTTAGGTACCTACCAACATTTCTCAATTTTTTATTCTATAAATGAAACCGAATTCACATATCTTAATTTCAAGTGAATGAACAAATAATATCAGTTAAAAGATACATATCCATCACTGTAATAATAAAACACCATACAAACAAATTCCAACAATAATATAATCACCCGAAAACGAATTACGAATCGATTCATACTTTCATATCACGTAGTATCGATATCTAAGTATATCTAGAATAGAGAATAACAGCGGGAGCACTGATTGCAATCAACCGAATCAACCCTTATTGAGTTTGTGAACGAATACGGGGCATACACACTGTATTTGTTTGTACGTTAACCGAACTGTTTGCTTCGACTATTATGTCTGCTAAACAGGGATGTAAAGACTGAGTGTAGTTCGACACTGGATGGATTACTTTAAAGATAATATTGTAATTTCCATGCTGTAATGAAATAAACTGGATGATGAATTTACTAAGTAACTTATTAGAAAATTTGACTCGTTGAAAATAGATAGGTATACCTATTTCATATTTGGTGGTAAGTACTACGCACATTGTGCCCGACAAGAACAATATAAACTAAGAAAGGTTTTTCACGACGTAGGTATTAACAAATTACGAATATTTTCTACGAGAGTTTACATAGGTAAAACTCACATAGGTAATGTACAATAAATAAATTCAAATACAGATGAAAAATACTACATCCAGTTACGTAAAGGTCTTTGTTGTGGGGACCTATTTTATCTTTATCTGGTGATTTATCAGCTTTTATTTTGTCTGGATTGTTGTTAGCCTGTAAGTATAACAATTTGTATGATTTGCAGTTGTTACGCAATTCTTGTATCCAAGTGACACATAATAGGTACTTTTGTCCCCGCAACACTTACGCTGTTTCATTCTATAGGGCACTTTATAGAACAGTTATTATGTAAGACTAGCTTCCGCCCCGCGGTTTCACGGTGTTTTCTCGGGATAAAAAGTAGCCTATGTCCTTCTCCATACCATAGGCTATCTGCATACCAAATTTCATCGTGATCGTTTCAGCGAAACCAACAAACTGTAACGTAACGGATTTTAACCCCCCCCCTTGTCCGTTGCGTTCCCTAAAAGGTACCCTTGATGAAAATAAAAAACAATTTACCGGTTCAGAATAGTATAATCAATTTGTTTTAAAGTAGAAGTTTATTTAATATATGCCCTAGCTTCTCAGAAGGAGAAAGATTGTGGGTTACCTGAGATGAATTGCATTACTAAGTTATTCATTAAAATTAATTGGACGCCAATAGTGGAAACGGCCACTATACCATAATGTTCAGATTAATGTTATTTAAATATCTATTATAAAACCTTTTTTACTCCTTCCAGCTGTAGGGCCCGGTAGGTTCCCGCAGTATGAAAAGTAGCAGCAGCAGAACGCGTAGAAAAGGTAGTATAAGAAGTATTAGAAGAAGTAGTAGACCCGTAGTAAAAAAACTCGTAGTATCCCGAAACAAAAAACCTCGTAGTATCCCGGAAAAAAAAACCCTCGTAGTATACCGGAAAAGAAAAACCTCCTTGGTAAAAGCCAAGGAGGCTTGTAATTACACGTCTGTCGTCATAACTAATGCCACGCCACGCGACGTTGGCCGGCCGATGCGATTGCACCAAGCATTATCAAAGGATAAACTGGCTTGAATTAAAATATATGCTCACGCGTCGCATCGTGAGACATGAAAAAAATAACTATTTGTCCTATCCAAGGAGCACCACCAAGGGTTAAGGAACTAAAAATAATCCCAGAATATGGCGAGAATATTGTCCTTTTAAGGGGACAATCTGACGAGATTGAACTCACAACAAAGGTAAGAAACGTACTTTGAATACTTAGAAACAACCTAACGTGACTTTTGAAAAATATAATAAGGTTTGTTATGCAAACATTAAATCATTTCTATATAAAAAATAGTATATGAAACTAAAATTGAAAAATAATGGGTAAATAGGTGATGTCCAAAATTTATTTATTCTCTGACAACACTAAGTTTCGTCCGAAAACCGAATCGATCCATTGACTAAATCACTCGAACAAACGATCAATTTATATGAACAAAATATATATATTAATTTATTTATGCAATTTTAAAGTTTATTTAGTGAACCAAACATAAAATTGATTCACCGGCCGCAACTTCCATGACTACGGTAACTACAGACAGCAAATCAACCTCAAAACCAAGATCATAATAAAATTAATCGATTATTCGACTGAAAAAATCGAACTAAAAATAAATTAATTAAATCCAGTTTCTTTCAAATATGCGACAAAATCGATTCCCTAATTTCCCTATGAATGCCAAATAAATATGGGACTGATCTACTGGCTGTAACTTCGAGGACAACCGAGGCCACAGACAGCAAAACAGTCTCAAGAGATAGTTACGTTCGGAAATATATCGATCAATCGATTAAAAATCAATAGGCAAATATAATGTTTCAATAATAATTGATAAACAATTAAAGAAACACTTAATATTGGAACTATTGATTAATTGGCTGCGAACCGTATAGATAATAGAAAGCTACAGACAATTAATCAAGGAAAAATATTAATTTATAAACCGATTAATCGATTGAATAATCGAATGAAAATGAAAATATTTAATAAAAATTAAATAATTAAAGACCCGTTTTTTACTACGTTACAAAACAAACAAACTCACTTTCGCATTTATAATATTAAAAGTTAGGATTAGGATAAGGAAACTACCAAACGCATTAGTGTCGAAGAATTCCTTCTTAGTTCCGCGAGTAATTGTAGAAAATCCTACTAATCTTACTAAATAGTATTATCTAATATTATAAATTTTGTGCGTATGCTGTGTTGATGATTGTTACTCAATCAAGCAGTAACGGCTGTACGGATTTAGATGAAACACAAGGTTAGATCATACTTGTGAGCAAAGCTTTTATCCCGGGAAAACATTTTATTTCTTGGAAACGCAGGTCCGAAACCCGTTATGATTTTTTTAAAATAAATACATTATTGATACTACATCTAAGTCTGTATTTCTTTTTACCAATACTGACATACAATGTTGAAAGGGAATCTGAGTGAGTAGCCCACGAAGGGATTTCCGATCTATCTTCAATAGATATTATGCATCTAGCCTAAATCACAGTACCTTAATCTGTTCATTTAACTCAGTCCATCAATTAATTTATTTAAAATAAGAATAAAACCTTACCTCAATCAAGTAAAAGTATTTTTCTGAACACGTACCAACAAATCGAATTATTCCTATAACGAGCGTATCGGTTACCGAATGTAATTCGGTTTGTACAAATCAGCGCCTATTTAATAAAAACCGACAAATTCCCTTACCCATAAATTACCTTTACGGCATTCAACTTTCACCCTTGGATCATCAGTAATAGAGTTCATAAGACAGGCAAATTTTATTGAGGTTGGTTTTTCGGCATTCACCCGTCCGTCGATCGGGATTGATTCGTCTTCATTACCGGGTAAAAACATGAATTACGAGCTCGATATTTATTATGTCTGTGGTAATGTACCTACAGGTTATCTTTGTATTTATTTGAATACCGAATGCAAGATAGGCTAGTGCATTTAAATATAACACTAGAAAGACGGGAAATCTACCTACCTAACCTAATTGACTCTACAAGTTTAATATTTTATTTTTTGTATCTGAGTGGTGAAAAATGGCGAAACCTGCATCAAACTTTAATAGAAAACAGTTGTTCGTATTTTCCCCTATTTTGTAGCAAAATAAGCAGTTCTGAATAAATTTCTTCCAAACCTCTGATATAAGTGCAAATTTGTGTTGCTGAAGACGTGAACTTCTTTTTGATCTATGATCAAATCGCAAATACTCCATTGAATCTGTCACGATCAGATCATAACCGGTCAAATGACCGGCGCCGTCTTTGTTGGTATATTTACATTTTAAACAATAAACAAAAGAGAGATGAATTATTTTTACCTATATTTCGTTTAGCTACTAATATTAATAGAAGTCACAAAGTCTCAGTTGCGTAAGTAAAATAGTTTTTTGAATTATTCAAAAACTTAACAAGACTTGAAAAAAATTAACCGTCATATGACTGCTCCCGTCTTTCTAGTGTTAAGGAACTTACTAGCACCAGAGATGTCATAGATGAGAAACCGGTACTAAAATATTGAATGCTATTACTTAATGACAGTTTCTTTTTTATAATGTATATAAATGTATATGTTTGTGATTAACCACAATCCCACCATGGTAAGTGATAATGTGGCTGCCACAAGATAATTACACTTTGATACTGAACCTATAGTACGCGGTTTTTGACTCTCCCCAGGAAAGTAGATTCACAATTATTTTGACACTAAAAGAAGGGTAGGCCGATGACGAAGCATATAAAGAACTCTAAGCACCAATACATAAAGTTCAAAACAAAGTAGAATTGTAGAGTCTTTGCACGTGATTAGTTTACAATTTAGGCAGAAACAAGTCCACAATCTTATGATACTGGATATAATAAAAACGACATATTGCATACGGGAGTACAAACTGATATTATTTAACTGAAAATAACCAACTTATCATTTATTTCACTAATCGCCTCAGTAATTACACGCATAAGGCTCAATTTACATTAATTTGAGTTTTTGAAACGGTAAATACTAAATTGTCGGTAAGATGCGGTTACAAATCACCACATAAAAGTTTAAGAGTTGTTCCTTGTTATTTTGTTTGCGGTGCGTCATTAAGGGCTAATTTGGTGGGAAGTGGTAGGGTTCGTGATCATTGTATCGTCATATTTTGTTAAAAGGACTGCCTTTGTTGTTACTTGTCTACTGAAACGTCTGCGCACGCGATGCTGTCAATAATATATGACATTTGGACCAACTTAAGTAGAGGAGTATATTGATGATTTCTTAACATAGGTACTACATACAGTACATACTTAAAAACAACAAAATGTCAAATATATCTCAGAGTATAGTTGGATCTATCTATCAGTGAAACTTTGTTCTTAAGGTCCACCTTAAAGGCCCATTTCCAAATGGGCATCATTTTGAATTTGTAACGAATATTTTTTTCGTTTTAATTTACCACGTCTAATACAGCACCTAATATGGCAATGGTATTATGTATGTATTAATTTTGAATTCAAAACGTTATAGTTCTGTACATTTGATACGTATAATAATGCAAATTTCCATACTCCACATGTATGCGCGAATAACAAAATGACGTCATGACGAAAACAAAACATAAAAAATATCCGTTAAAAAATCAAAATGGAACCAACCATTAAACATGTCATAATTTGAATCATTGTCAACAGGCACAACTTTTCCTAACAATGAAGGAGATTGAAGTAATAGAGTTGTCCATCACGTAGGACCAATACGGATTAGTGGACTTTATCACGTTGCATTTGAGCCTACAGTACCCTGAGTGTAAAGAATTAACGTAAATAAACGCTTACTATCACGTTTGAGTTTACGACATTTTTCTATAGGAATTTCATGGAACTAATTTCTTTCATACAAAATTTGTTGTACTGGGTATTCAAGATTCCTCAAGTTTTCCTTTACCAATAGTGAATCCGTTAGTAAAACACAAAACAGAATATGGATTTGAAGCACCCTGAGGTCAAAGAAATACTTATTATGACAATAACACAGATGGCAAGTTCAAGAACACATATGTTAATGTTAATCGGCAAGTATTTATTATAGACCTCCCAGCTGTTTGGTCTCAAACGATACTCCGCCATTATTAATAGTCAATTCTACTAATATCAATTACTAACGACATCGGATTCTTCCATTTCTTTATAAGGATGACATTTGTGTGTCAATGTACACTGCAATTTGCTCCCAACATGCTCCCGTCCTATTAATTCCATCAAATGAGGGTCTTCTTTTTCTATAAGACAATGTTAATTGTATTCGCAACTGTCTTTGTCATAACATGTTTTATGACCATGACACAATAGTAAAGGGGATATCATTTCGTTATTAAAATTCGATGATAAAAGAACAAGATTTTATAATAAAAGAACAAAAGGGCGCAGTTATTATATTGAATAATAATTTGTAAGATCATACTTAAGCCATATAAATTTGTGTTTGCTGGTATTTTCGATGAAGGAGTTATTTACCTCCCTAGCTTGAATTAATTGCTTTGACTTTGACAGCAATGAGTACGTAAAAATCTCATGATGAAACCACTGAGGAAGGGACTCGTGAAGGCTGTATAGTTACTGAAGTTACCATCAGTTCAGAAGTCGGTTTTCAATTAACTATATTTTTTTTGTAATTCTGATTATTTTGACGATTTAATTTTTTCAAACGTTTCACAATATTACCCTGGTATCCATAGGAGTCGGTGACCATTTACCATCAACCTGTTGACGCAAAAAACAATTGTAAAATATATTAGTAAATGACAATCTGGACTGTAAAAACATCATAGATGATTCGAGGGATCTTTGGTCTGGACACAAAGGTAGAGTCGTTCATTTGTCATATCGCACCAAAACTCGGGAGTCAACCAGTATTAACTGACCAGATTAATATCATGATGATTATTGCAGTACAGATACCAATATGTAATTAAACCTTATTATCTTCTATTCAAATTTAAAGGGATCTTGCAAAAAACATAAATATAGCTACAAAAACAACAATTACAGCCAACACGCGATTTCATAACCTGACTAAAAAAACATCATATTTGAGGGGTGAGGTGTTTTTTTGAAGAAAGAACTAATAATTAGTGATTGGCACATAAGTTGCGGTTGAGCATGCGCGCGCAACTCGTACGAGGCGATCCCGCACAAATTGCGGTTTTCGGCAACCATTAGTGGTTGATGGTTGCCACATGGTGTCTAACGGAACTTCACTTCCTAAGGCATTGTTGGGTTTAACAATAACTAATATACTCGAAAGGTACTAATATCCTCGATTTCTTTTTTCTAAGAATGTTTTACTATATTCGAGTATCTATAAGCTTTAGTGTAGCTATAGGACATTTAGTTTTACAGTTTTGTTTTTGTAGCGCTCGGTCTTGCAGGAGTTGCAGGACACATGATGACATAAATCTAAGTTTGTTTTTAGAACTGTAGTTAATTGTCTAGTTTATAGCCAGCTTTTATTATAAGATAAGATAAAATAATTTTTTTTCTTAGTAAAAGTTACTTCAGAACCGTGCGGTAGAGTCTGATAATTCTTAAGTGTTATTTGTTCTTTTTTATATTTTACTATGGATAGATTATGGTTGTGTTTGACCATCATGGTAAGTAATGATGTCACCAATGAGCATAAGGCTTAAAAGGTACTCAAGTGCAGCTGCCGAAGCACACCTATAAATATTTGAGAAAATCTAATTATTAGATTTTTATATTTACAACAAGTATTTACCATCAATGTATAAAATACAAACTATGATATATAGAAAACATCCTCAATGCCCTCGCTGCTGTCGATAGGCAAGGTTCCCAACAGTAAATATTATGTTCAAATGTTAAAATTTTAATAGAATCACCAAACTTACATTCGCAGTTGCAAGCTTGTTCATCCCAGACGGCTTATAAAAATTTAAAAATATAAAATCAACATTTCAATCAACACAATTAGAACCCTTTTAGCGTTGTTTACCCTTTTAGTATGCAAATATTGACAAGAGATGGGGTGTCTACTTTAAGGGGGTGGTGGGGACAGTATCAAAGGATACCGCCGCCGCCTTTGATCTCGCCGTGACATCGGCACCTGTGGGCTACCGAGATAGATTTATTACCGCATCTTCAACTCGATGTATTGTCTTATTGAAGATAAAACCTGTCTTTATTGAGGGCAAAGACTACTGATGAATGTAAGCATCTTTTTTATTATATAGTTTGGATTTGTATTACTTGCTCTGAATTTTGGAGATGATTTTTTTGGTAGAAAATGAAAAGAATATGCCGTAAATTTTCGGTCTTTATTATTTTGTGTATTAGGTAGGATAGTAATTTTGTATTAAATTTATATTTTACTAGATTCTGCTCCGCAGTTTGCACCCACGTTCCAGAGGGATCTTTTGTGTTCCCTGTCTAAATAGTACCCTAATATTAATCCAGGGTATGATCTATCTATATGCCACGTTTCATCTATCTCAAACATACAAACTTTCACATATTAGTAGGATTTATATAGTTACTTAAGCAGTTTCCTACATGAATTATCTACATCCGCTACTCCAAATCACTGCATAATAAGATAACATTTGATTTTAAATTATAAGGACAGCTGTTATTATTTATTTATTATTATTATTTCACTTTATTATTATTCTTTGAGTTCTAAGCCTTTTTTGTCATCATGACGATAAAAATATAAGATATAAATGAATAAGAATTCGTAACCTAATGGCAATTTAACGACAATCAAAGACTAAGCTATCTAAACATATAGATTTATGTGTTACTCTATCTATAAATCGATTTAGAGCAACCCGAACCAAATACTCCAAACTTAAAAGTTTAACAGAACAATAATACAATGATGCGTCCCATTCATTCACTGAATCCCCTCACAATCATTCGGTCAATTTGACAATGGTCGCGGAGCTGGAGTGGCCCCCTATTTTGAAAATATTTGCTTGTACCGGACCAAACAATTTCATCTAAGTGGTCTGCAGGCCCCCGAAAATAATATCAATTGAATAATGTATCCTGTGTCACCGTTATTATTTTTGATCGGCTTATATTGTTTCAAGAAGCTTCGGTGAGATTTTTTTATTTTAAACTAGCTATCCCCTCGTGGTTTCACCTGTGTTCTCAAGACAAGAAGTAGCCTATAACCTTCCTCAATAAACTGGCTATCTAACGCAAAAATATTGATGTCTTAATTAATATACAAAAATCCCATACATCTAGTTTTTCCCGAATTTTCCAAGCAACCTTCCTCGGACTTCAACGAATATCCTAACTTCTTTTTTTTTGTTTGTTTGTTTGTTACCTTTTCACGCCTAAACCGCTCAACCGATCGCGATGAAATTTGGTATGCAGATAGCCTATGGTATGGAAAAGGACATAGGTAACTTTTTATCTAGGGAAAACATAAGATCCCTCGGGAACGCGGGTGAACCCACGGGGCGGAAGCTAGTTTAAAAACAAAAATAGCCGAATTGGTGTACCCGTTCTCGAGTTTGGCGCTTAGCAACATATTTTGCCATTCATTTGTGTGTTTGATTATTGCCCAATCACGACGTAACGCTGAATCTTAGATCTATCATACCCAGGAATAACAAAGAAAGAAAGTACATTTATTATATACACTACAGATACTTTTTATCCCGGAAAAGCATTAGATTCCTCGGGAACGTGAATAAAACCTCGGGTGAGAACCAGTTGTAAAAAAACAGAGATACCAATTGAAGCTTCATATCATGTTCATTCAGACATCATAAAATGTATGTAGATATAAGATTATAACTGTTTATTTTTTTGCTCTTGGTCACCCAAGACAAAGATCCCACAATCTACCACATCGTGCGTAATGGTATCACTATAACTGCTCGCCCCATCGCTGTCACGATTGCATATTTGTACCACACTTTAGTGCACTCACTAAGCACATTAACATAAAGATAATAAGTGCTATAATTCCTTGACAGGGGTACAAACCGTTAGCCAAAAGTGACGCACTTACCACGTAATGTAATGTCATCATCACGATTTTGCCCTAAGGTTAATGTGAAATTAGATGAGTCTTATTATATTGGAGTAAATGTTAAATTTGAATGTTTTTTATCGTGATAGACGGATGGGAGAAAGGACGTTGAGTTTACTAGATGCATCTGAGATAAATTACCTTTTGTACTTCTACTTTTATATGAGCTCATAACACTTTCTTTAGACTGTGTCACAGATTTTAAAATATCTATATCTTTACCATCATATCGTACTAATCCTATATACTACTACTAATATTATAGATGCGAAAGTTTGTTAGGATGGATGGATAGAGATGGGTGGGTGGATGTTTGTTACTCTTTCAAGCAAAAACTACTGAACGGATTTGTATGAAATTTGGTACGCAGATAGAATATATTCTAGATTAATATACAGGATACTTTTTATCCCGAGAAAATATAAGATCCTTTTGGGAAAGCGGGTGAAGCCGCGGGGCAGGTGAAAGCCAGTCCTTACTAATATTATAATATTCCTCCAAATCTCCTTCCAAATCGTGATGAAATTTGGCACGCAGTTAGCCTATGGCATGGTGAGATACTTTTTATCTCGGGAATGCGGGTAAAACCGCGAGGCATAGCTAGTCCTCTATATAGATATCTTTGGAAGGTTTGTTAAGACCAATGCTACAATGTTTGTTACCAACTTATAAATGTAGTGAAAGTGGTACGAGATAATATTGTCTCGGAGCTTTTCATAACGGAAAAACCATAAGTTCAGCTATATTTTTATAATAGGTAATTGTAACGTATACATACTTTGCTGTAAGTTATCTATCAGGCGCTGATACTCTTAAGCCTACGTTTTTAAAACAAAAACATAACATAATTAATAAGGTAGACTTATACTACTCTCAAATTTTGTTACATCTTTATAGTCATGTGTTCAACTATTAAGTATATTCAATTCTACATAAGTATTCTAAAATCAAAAGTAGTTCAAAATCTCATCCAATTAGCAAATCTAAGCAATTGTTAGAAGTATGAGCTTAGAGGGATTAAGAAGTGTAGAATTAAAACGACTTGGTTTTTGTGTCATAGCTTAGATTAGAAAGCAATCAATATTTTGATTATGTTGTGTTGTGTTTAATTTGCGCCCAGCTCCAATAATCCTACTAAACACATTTTATTGTTGTTACACAAAACCAGTAGCGACATCTATTGGTGAGTAGAATAACAAGTTTATTTTACGCAATTTTTATGAAAATTAAGTAAAACAAGGCAAGATAATTATTATTACGGTTTATCTATCTATACAAATAAATAAAGTGTCTGTTTGTAATGACAAAATAACAGCTTTTTACTATATTATGCATTTATATAAATGTATGTAGGCGGTACTTATAACTGGAAATCAATTTTTAAAATGTTTGTGTATCTGTCTGTTTGTTCCGGCTAATCTCCGAAACGGCTGGACCGATTTTGACGGGACTTTCACTGGCAGGTAGTTGATGTCATAAGGATTAACTTATTTTTATACCGGGAACGCGGGTGAAACCGCTGAGAACAGCTATATTTAATAAATGGATATGTTTAATTTTAAGGCTAAAGTAAACAATACTATCAAGAGGAGCATCGCAATGTTGCATCAAGATGAGATTATTTTTTACCCTACAGGCGTTTGATCGCTGATAATCTGTAGGGAAGCTAGTTTTTCACAACTAAGTCTATGGTCATAGCATAACTGATTTATTGTGTTTTTCTTTATATAAGGTCCTAATAAATGAAGTACGGTCCTTTTGAGGGATGATTGTATAGGTATTCCGAAAATGATAAAATAAAAATATTCGGTCGTAATTTTAATGAAAAAAAAAACCTGAAATTGTACTTCATCACTACTAAGCAATAATTAAAACCATTAACAGCATAATCAGGTGTACAATTATTAAAAATTAAAAAAGCATTTAAAAATACATTAGGTTTTATTTTATTTATCTATTACTTCTATTTATGAAGTACAATTTCATGTTTTTTTTTTATCATTTTCGGAATACTTATGACCTATACTATCATCCCTCAAAAGGACCGTACTTCATTTATTTGGACCTTATATAAGATAAACATTAATTTTAATATTCCTACATAACTATTCATATTACTATTACTTCCGAATCGGTGGTAACTTCAGTAGTTTCGACGTTCATAAGTGCCCTCCTAGGGCCTAAACTGAATGAATTGTGAACAGGTGCTGCTTGTGGGGGCTGGTCTGCTTAAGTTTGCAATCCATTTGTTTACTAAGTTACTCATAATTTTGATATATTTTTTTTCCTTACTGTCATATAACACACACATATTGTCCGTGAGACTAGATAAATAATTTGATGTAATGAATCTGAGTTGGTTTTGAAAAGAGTAATTGCTGAGTTTCTTGCCGGCTCTTCTCAGTAAAAGCAACCTTCCGAACCGAGCGTTAGAGTCAGACTATTCATAAGTGCTTGTGAAGGCCTATTTGAATAAAAAATATTTTCATTTTAATTTTCATTTAAATAAATGGCTTTGACGATGACTATAAATGCAAAAAAAAAACTATTGGTAATGTTTGTTTGATGTCCGTAGGTATCTATATATTTAATAGATTTACAGATTTATATAATGGCTTTTATATAGATCATACTCAGAAGATATACTTTGTATCCAGAGAGAAAAAGAGACCTGTGGGATTCGAGTAGAACTGTAGGGCGAAAGTTAATAATATCAATGTCATAATTTACTTATGTACGGAATTGTTTTTACCGCCACCTACCAAAGTAAAGCAAGATAAGAATGGTAGGGAGTCAAAGTTGCACTATAGGGTCCGTAAAGAACACTCGATTACACTTTACAACAGTAGCGATAATACCTACATATTTTGATGAATAAAACTTATCGCCACAGATGGCGGTAGCGTCGCATATAGAGAGCCTTCGAACAATGAAGTAGCCCCAAGTAGCCAAGAGCACTTGACCGCGTTTGAGTTCAAATTTGATACAATAGATGGCTCTTATAAGCTTAAAACCATAAAGATCTTGAATTACAAAAAAAAATATTATTTAATCGTAATAATTTACTACATCTGAAAATATTTGATCAGAAATAGAATCAATTGCAATTTATGTTAAGTAAAACCTTAAAAATATATTATTATCTACCTATTACTTACAGTGCTTTTAGAACTCACCGGCACGTTCACTGTCTTGTGATATCACTGACCAAATAAAAAATGACACATTCAAAATTATAGTTCTTTAGAAGTAGGCTGTCATGCCCACATATCAGTTACCGTCGTCAAAGCTGCGTCACGGGCGGGAATTTACGCACACGGCACACCACATGTCCGCCATGTAGGGCCGTCATGACAGTGGCTGCCTAAAGGTGCATCAAAAAATCATATGACAGATATTTGGCTTAATTTTGAAACTTTTATTGACCTTCAACTCCAGAGAGTAAAGCACCTAGGAACATTCGACTTCCAAGGCACTCCTCTACCAAGTTTAATCGAGAAAAGGTAGCAACAAAGAGACATGACATGACATGACACATTAGCACAGCCTCATCGTGATATTTTAAAGAATTTGAATAAGTTGCCTACATTAATAAACTTTAGAACGCGAGCGTCACAGATTTTCACCTGCACCGCTTACGTTATCAAGAAAATAAACTCACATTTTCTTTCGTAACTATTAAATTGATTCTGTAACTATTACCTTGAAATACCTTTGCAGCCTGCAACGATTTCATTTATGGTAGTATGTAGAAGTGAGGTAAATTAAAAACATTTATTTAACGCAACCCGCTGAAGAGTTGAGTGTTTCCACTTCATCATCAGACCCTGGACTATGGTCTGGTAATAGAGAATTCTCAGACAATTCGTAGACGACTTGAAAATTCCAAACACTACCGTTTTATACCAACCTATTATATCTAAATTATTATCGAATATCACAATGTTCCTTATTTTGATGACAAACTGACCATATCCGAAATTTTCAAAGCCCAACGCCGACGGCTTCGACAAAATGGAGGTTTTTTTTTGCTAAATTTCAACCCTCTTGAGTTTAGAATTTTCAAAAATCCGCTTTCTATGAGTTCGTTTCCACCCTTCTCTCTATAAACATACCCTCCATATATCTAATCTCTTCGTCCTGCGGTATGGGCTGTAGTGCTGTACGTAGCTTGTCTGTCAGCCAGTCTCTAGTAGTTAACATGAATTAATAGCATTTTAATTATAAAGATTAGGTTTTATTTGGTATTTTGGATAACAGTCCTAAAATAGACAGATAGATAAATACATGTTCATATTCATATTCTACTTTTCTTGTCATTGCACAAAAACATTTACGCGTTATTTTATTTCCCGGAAAATACTGTTTTTTCGATCCATATGGATATGTAGGTAACTAAGATTCTAACTATCTTCGGAAACGAATGATTAAACTCACTTTGTCATAATTACAATACAAAAGCATGACCTATATCGTCTTATCTTTAGTCCGAGGTCAGACTGTTGTGACTGTGTTAATAGGTATAAACAAATAAGTGCGTAACCAAATAAGTGCGAATCATGAGCTCATTTCTTACAGGGAAATAAAATAAACTATTCTTGAAACATCATATTTGTATCTATTATTAACAAATACCGTACATTGCAGTTAAAAGCAATTTTGACCAGAGTCTTAACTACCCAGCAACCCTGTTTAGAAACTCGAATACGAATGTCGAGACTGCCAAATTAGTTTACATTGCATATTATTATTTCAATAGTTTTTTTATCCTATGGCGTTTTACTGTGGGGAGCTGCAACAGAAATAAAAATTATATATTACAAAAAAAGAGCAATTCGTGCCATTTATAATATGGGTCCTCGTGAATCGTTAAAGGAATTTATTTAAAGATATAAGACAGAGTTACTTTCGCATTTATAATATTAGTAGGGATAGTAGGGATATAGTAGGGAAGTAGGGATATTAAGTTAGGAAGTTAGGATAATGTTCATACGTAAAAATATTGAAATGTTTAAATCAAAAATGGAGATACATAATATATATATACAAGACAAAAAGACAAATTAGTAGTTCCGTATTTTATATTAGCTAAAGTTAAAAAGTTATTTCTTAGAAGTAGTGTTCGCTTTTATAATAAAATACCTCTCCCAGTTACCAATATGATTTTAAATTCAAATCTTACGTAAAAAAAGTTAAAGAAAAAGCCTATTACAATGAGGATAAAGATGTCTGGAAGTAGCTGCACTCTGTACAAGTGCATCTTATTCATTCGAAAGCCAGTATTTAGTATCTCTATTGATAATATTATTTTATTTGATAGATTATTTGAACTTGTTCAGGTTATTATTTTTTATTTATTTTTGTGATGTTATTTTTTTGCATTGTTTTAAAATTGTTAAACATTGAATGTAAAAAAGCCAACATTGTCAGACTGTCCAAAAAAAATTAAAATATATAAAAATGTGACCTTGCCGAGTTTCTTTCCAGTTCTTCTCAGTTGAAGGCGACTACCGAATGGGTGGTAACTTTAGTAGCTTCGACGTTCATAAGTGCCCTTCTAGTAGGATATAGTCATCTGTGCTTCTAGGGCCTAAACTGAATAAATGGCTTTGCCTTTAAAACAAAATCGATCGGTATAAGTACTTTTAAGTTTTATTAGTTTTTAACCGACTTCAAAAGAGGAGGTTCTATGTTAGACTGAACATATAGATATATTTTTTGATGTATGTTCATCGATTTCTCCGTCAATTGCGAACCGATTTTGAAAGTTATTTTTTATTTGAAAGGTATACCTACTATGACGGAATTCCTCAACTAAAGGAGCACGAATATCGCGATTGAAATATCATATTCAGTATTGTCGACAATTATTATTGATATGCATATCCTCGATCAGTGACAAATCTTGATAGGCTTGATAACTTTAAATATGCAATTCTTATCAAATGCTTTTTACTAAAAAATCTTTATTCCCAAACAAGAGATGTTAATACTATAAATTGTGGTAAAACAACTTGTGCATATTTACGAGAATTACGTACCAGAAAATAAATAAACAACATGAATGAAATTGCAATTGCATATTGAAAGTTAATAATCTTTTAGCAATTTACAAAAGCTATTTATGCTGGCGACCTAGCCCCTCACGTTTAGTAAGTAGTATTTGTCGCGACGGCTGGACTAACGGACACGGGTACTGCAACTGACATAAAGGCTATCTCAGTGAATGAAAATCGTAAACAAACAATATGTTGACTATTAAATTATACAGTGCTATGTGGTTTATATTACAATATTCCAGTGCTAGAGTGCTACACAATTACACTATAGACAGAAATGTATTATTGCAAAAAGAATTAGAGCAATCTTTGGGTGGAAAACTAATTTTAAGCGACGATGAGAAGATTGCCAATGATATACTGATGCATTGGAAGCACAAAGAAACCGACGAATTCTTCAGCAACCCACAGTGTTTCAATTTCTCGACACACTTTTTCACATTCAAGAATCACATGGAGAAGTCCAAGGTTTACCAGATGATCAAACAAATGCCTAAAGGAGCCGCATTGCATATTCACAGCACGTTCATGTTAGATGCGATAACTACAGTGAAATTGACGTATGAGGATCACTTATACGCCTGTGTCACAGACGGTGATATAATTTTCCACTTCTCGGACTCAATACCTACACTTCATTGTGATACTAACTGGGCACTTCTTAGCAATTTAAGGTCTGCTTCCGGTGACGTCGCTGATTTCGACGCACAGCTCAGCAATCACTTCACAATGTATACACAAGACCCTAAAATATTTAACGATAATATTAATGGAATTTGGGATCGATTCAATAAAGTGTACCACGTTATAAAATCTTTGATATCGTACCGACCTCTGAGAGAAAAGTTTTTCTATGAGTCGTTAAGGAAATTTTACGAGGATAACATCATGTATGTGGAAATTCGAAGCGGATTGCATAGATTGTATGAACTGAACGGTACTATACACGACGGGATGTATTTGGCAAGGTTATATAAACGTGTTACGGAAAAGTTTATCGAAGACCATCCAGGATTTATTGGTATTAAATTGATCCTGACGAGTAATCGCGCACGTGATATAGACAATGTAGAACAACAATTGATATTGGCCCGAAAATTAAAGAGTGAAATTCCAGAAATGTTTGCTGGCTTCGATTTAGTTGGTCAAGAAGACTTAGGCAAGTCATTGGATACATTTTTGCCAGTTTTACTCGAGGCAAAGAACGACTTAGAGTATTATTTCCACGCTGGCGAAACTAATTGGTATGGAAAGTCAACTGATGAAAATTTGTTCGATGCAATTCTTTTGGGATCAAAAAGGATAGGACATGGGTATGCGCTTCCAAAGCACCCAAGTCTTCTAGCCACTGTAAAGAGCAGGGATATAGCAGTAGAAGTAAACGTGATCTCGAATGTTGTGCTAGCATTAGTTCGTGATGTAAGGAACCATCCGTTAGCTACTTTCTTAGCTCAGGATGTGCCTGTAGTATTGTCTAGTGATGACCCAGGGGCTTGGAGCGCAGATCCATTGTCTCAAGACTTTTACGTAGCGTTTGTAATAATTGCCAGTAATCACGCTGATCTGCGAATGGTCAAACAATTAGCTTTGAATTCTATCAAGTATAGCACTTTAGATCAAAGGCGCAAAACGCATTTTTACGAAGTTTTCAATGTAAAATGGGATAGGTTTATTAAAGACGTTATAGCAACAAAAGTGTAATTTTATGGTATAGGTATTATTTGCATGAAAATATAATTATGTAAGTACATACAAGCTATTAAAATATTATAATTATTAAAAAGTGAGAGTTTTGATCTAAAATCTTCATCTGTTAACTATGTCCGTGTCGGTCCGTCCATATCTCGCTCTGCCACTTATACATATAGATTTGATTTGTTAAAGCCACAACAAAGTTATGAAAAATATAAAATAGCGAGTACCATTTTTGCACCGGCTTGATTTTAAAATAGATCAAGCTGTCAGACAGGTTGATATTTAAAAACCAGTTGGTAAGGACCTATAGTACCAGGAAAAGAACCTTTACATTATAATAAACTAGCTCCCGCCCCGCGGTTTCACCCGCGTTCCCGAGGTATCTTATGTTTTCCCAAAATAATAAGTAGCCTATGTGCTATTCCAGACTATACTCTATCTCTGTGCCAAATTTCAGATCCGTTCAGCCGTTCTGGTGTGAAATAGTAAGAAACATCCATACATACGTTAATAATATTAGTAAGGATTTTATGAGAATAGTTATCAGATTAAAAAAATCTTAAATACCAACATTAGTCATTACTGTGCTCACCAAATTAACCAAACCAAAAGTAGGTAATTTTTAACAAAGCGTAACCTCGAGATCATCCAAAGGCGTCTTTTATATATTTTTTCAACACAGTAGAGTATTATTAAGATAGTATTCTGTGACAGTAGCTCGCAAAGTGTACCTTCTTACAGTTTTTATTTGGTTTTTGTTTTGTTTTGTCTTTTACCTTCGAGAAAGTCGCATGGAGGGAGCATTATTCTGCCGTCATTATTAAAAAGCAACTAACATTTTGCAGTATTGGTGACGTCACGTCTGTTTTTTTTATTATAAAAGACAGGCGCGTGTGCGTGTGAATTGTAATTCACACACAATGTATATAACGCTTTTTCGTTACGGTTCACTTTTCTGCCAGTAACTCCTACCGCAAGCTCCGTAAAGGAACTTCATTCTAAAAAATATGTTTGCCCATATAAACTTTTGCACCCATTTTCATCCCCTTATAGGTTTAATTTTGAAAAAACTATGAAATAAGTACTGCGTGTGCCAATCCCGTCACTCTCCAAATTTCAAATTACAATCCTTAATGATTTGGGATGGGCGATGATGACAGGAAATGAATCAGTCAGGATTTTATCTTTTATAAACATACATACTTAGATTTGTATGTTTTACTTTAGTTTTACTAAACAACTTCAGTGTCACAATTACATAATACGCAGCAAGTACATGTTAGGCCTATTTTACCTTCTTAGGAATTGAATTTCGAAATATTGTTTCTTAGTACAATTAAACATCGTCGCGCCGTTTTAGCTAGGTTTTTTTGCCTGACTGCGGCGAAGCCAAAATAGGAGGGTTATGTGTTTAGCCTGTATGTCCTATGTAGGTATGTATGTATGTCCGTCCCTATGTTCCCTCGTAACTACTAAACAGCTGAACCGATTAGCTCTGATATCGCGTATAATAAAACGATTGCTTCATACATTTTAGTCAAGTAGGTATTGAACTTTTGTATGGAATAGCTGATTTTTTTCCTGATTTTACAGTTGGCTCCATAGTAAAAGTTGTTCATATTGATGATTAAGTACTTCCAGCACTGCAAGTATTGCCAACGCTTAAAAAGTCATCCTGTATATAAAACCAAGTCGTGTTAGTTACATGACCATTTATAACATAAGAACGGCTGGACCGATTTTTATAATTTTGATTTGTTGGATTTATTTCTTCTTCTTTTACTTCGGAAAAAAATTATACCTACCGTGAACGCGGGTGAAACCGCGGAGAACAGCTAGTGTAAATATAATAATGAATGTCTGCATGCAAACTAAATAAATCACACGTTTCAATAAATAATGTTTAAAGTGTTGTTTTACAACATGTCTATTCCAATGAGAAATGGATAAAAGCCTCTGGTAGTTATTTTACGTTCCGCCTTAGACGTGTCGGCCTAGCGTGAAAATTCACAGTTACGCTCGATTTCAACGCCATATGTAGGTACTCTAATTGATACCCTGTTGTGAAATTGTATAATCTAATATTTGGTAAAAAGAAGCTCAAAATCCGCGAAGTTTATACAGAAGTAGGTACTTATAGTGTATTATTTATGTGCAGTAGAAACAGAAATTGAGTACCTACAGTAACATTTTTAACATTCGATATTTTTAAGTCTGCTTACAAGTATTCTGCCGTTTTAATTAAAAAGGGCACAACTAACATTTTTCATGAAATTGAGTTATATATATGCGAAATCAGGAAAAAAGGACCTATCTGCCTAATTTATTTGAGATTTTTGGCAATAAAATTAACAGAGATAGCATAAGCTTAAAGGGCACAACTGCCCCATTTTTTAGTTTTAGTACTGGAAAAGGGCGCATTGTGAGATATGACTTTTATTTCATCTTTGTATTTATAATATATTTAATTGAAAATGCGTAATTGGCGTACGTCAAATATAAAAGCTTATGCTATGTGGCAATTGTGCTTATTTTTTATACCAACACCTTAGCAAATTAATGTAGAAGAAAAGTCACAACTGGCAATTATGTCTTTACTATTTTACCCTACGCCTTAAAATTTTATACATAAAAAAGGCACACTGGCGGTTATGCCTTTACTACTAAACATCTCTGAACGGAGATGAAGTGAGAGGAGCAAGGAAACGAAGCGGACACAGAAAATTCACAATGAGATTGTTTTTATTATTCATCAAGAAGTATAAGTACCTTTAAGTATTAGAAATTAATTATAATATTTTACTGTTATATTCTAATAACTATACTGTGAAAAGGCACAATTGAATAAAAGTGCCTTTTCATTGTAAATTTTACATTTTTACTCAAATTTTTACATTGAAAAGGCACATTTGGTTGAATATGCCTTTTAAACGTAATATTACTTTTTTTATTTTATTTTTTATGTTAAGTTGAAAGAAAATAAGTCGATTATTTATTATATGCATTCAAAATAAAAATAAAATATTGCTATGGTCTTATATGTACTAAAAAATGCAACTATTTACAATCACACAATTTCGAAAAACATAGTTTAGTCGTTTTTTTTTTAACAAAATTCAAAAAATATTTTAACATCGATTTTCTCAATATTTACAAAATGTTAGTTGTGCCCTTTTTAAGAACGACGGCAGTATTTATGCCGCTGTTCGTATTCGAGTTCGCTATTGTATACTGTTTGTTGTAGAAATCATATCGAACGATGATGATAATTGAAAGTCTTGTAATTTACATTTTGACATATCGTATTAAAAGCATTATGTTCAATTTCAATCATTGTCACGAAATATTAAACAATTTGAGTTACACCACTTTTTCACTCAGCGGCATTAGTACTAATTAAAGCTCCGTCCACACGTTCGTCACAGATCCGCGCAGTTTATCGTCGACGCATTCATTAGGTGTCTTCACTTCACTAATAGGTGTCAACACGGAAAATAACATTTATAACCACATGGCAACCTTTATCCTCAATTTAGTTTGCTTGGTTCCAGAATAAATTATTTATCATTAATAGTTCAAGATCCGAGTATACTTCACGACTTATAACTTTATTTTAAACTAGCTTCCGCCTTGCGGTTTCACCGAGAATGCTCCCGAGAGATCTTGTGTTTTTCCGGGATAAAAAGTAGCCTATAGCCTTCCTCGATAAATGGGCTATCCAACACTGAAAGAATTTTTCAAATCGAACCAGTAGTTCCTGAGATTAGCACGTTCAAACAAACTCTTCAGCTTTATAATATTAGTATAGATTAGTATAGAGTATGGATGTACGAGAATAGATTAACTTTATTAGTTTGTCTGAATATCATTTCAGATTTAAAAGACGATTCATCACATAAAGTTTTTCAGAAGGCTAACAAGCGGCACTCGCTCCACCTGATTGTAAGAGGCTACCGTCAGCTATAAATATTAGCAAGATTTATCGAGGCGTTGCCAAAATTTACAAAGCCTAGAAGCCATGGCTCTCAGTGCAACTGGCGGAACACACCGATAGGTGCTTGGTATTGAAAATCAATTTGGTTCCTATTGACTACTTATTAAATAAGACATGCTGTAGATAAGTATTTTATATACCTAGAAGACGAGCCCTGACGAAGAAGAGACCTGACGAGACCTGATGGGTCGAATTTCCCTAGCAAAAGGGATACCGTTGATGCTGTGAATGCGCATTTCGTGAGCGCAGCGACTACATGTGGCGCACCGCATGCCGACGTAGTAGCAGCAATGCACGCGCTGACGACGGCGAGACCTCCTGCGGATTGCGCCCTCAGGATTAGACCATTTAATGCACTCGAGGTTTTCAGAACACTGTTAACTGGTGTCGCGCATAAAAAATCCAAAGACGCTTACGGTATTTCAATTTCTTTGCTATATGATGTAGCCGGGCCGATATCATACATACTTTCCTGCCTGTATAATATCTGCTGTAAGAAGGGTGAATATCCTCCTGCTTTAAAACAAGTAAAGGTTTCCCCTTTGTACAAAGGAAAGGGTAAGCAGGAAGACATAAATAACTATAGGCCAGTGTCGATAATACCAGCCATAGCCAAAATCTTTGAACACGGCATAAGTAATCGAATTACAGAATTTCTGAATTCGAGCCAGTCACTAAGCGATAGGCAATACGCATACCGCAGCGGTCGGTCAACCACCACATTGGCTAGGGAAGTGATTAAACGAATAGTCGAGGCTCGCGAGAGTAAGCAACAAGTCGCTGTGATTTTTTGCGACCTATCAAAGGCCTTCGACGTCGCTGATCACAACGTATTGGCCGCAAAAATGAAGCACTATGGTATCGATGGACCTGCGCTCAGGGTAATGACTGACTTTCTAAGGGATCGGTATCAGGTAGTCGTAGGGAATGGGGGGTTAGTGAAATCACAGCCGCTTAAAACCGAGATTGGGGTAGCTCAAGGCTCATCACTCTCAAACATTTTATTCACTCTCCTTCTTAACGACCTGCCGGAAAATATTCGTGAAGGCCACGTGCTGATGTATGCCGATGACGTCGCTGCTATTGTGACTGCACCTTCAATGGATCAGCTGGAAAGGAAACTGAATCACGTGGCAAGCGATCTAAATGATTGGTTCAGAGTTAACGGGTTGATCCTGAACGCAAACAAAACTCATTTCATCCATTTCAATCTGTCAGGTCGCACCTATAGACCTCTTGAAGTAAATGTTGGGAATATAGAAATGAGTCAGGTAAAAAGTACCACATTTCTAGGCTTTATACTAGATGGTAGTCTTACATGGGAAGATCACATCGACAAGTTGTGCGAAAAGATCGGGCGAGCCTGTTTTGCTTTGTGGCGCATATCCGCAATCCTGCCCCACAATATGGTCCGAAACTGCTACTTCGCATATGTGCACTCTCTGATACAATACGGCATCGACCTCTGGGGACGCGCTGCTGATTGGGAGCGTGTCTTTAGAATGCAAAAAAGAGCAGTTCGAGCCATAGCGCGTGTGTCACAACAGACATCGGCACGGGAACTTTTTCGGACCATGAAAATACTAACTGTCCCATCCCTGGTATGCCTTCAGGTGGCTTTATACGCCAGAGACAACCTCGAGCAGTACTCAAGGCTCGGAGATAGGTGCGGGAGCGACACACGGCATAAGCACAGGCTGCGAGCGGTGCCGCGGCGACTAACGAAGGCGGCGAAACTAGTGCACGTGATGGCGCCGGCGGTCTACAACCGGCTACCAGACATCGTACTGAATGCATCCTCCAGGTCACTATTTAAAGATAAATTAAAAAAATGGCTTGTTGAGCAGGCATTTTATGAATTTGACGACGTGATGAGTGTCTGACATATTAATTATAAGTATTTTGATTTCTATTATTATTGTTACTATTGTATTTGTGCAACGTGCGATTGAATTGACCTGTAACTTGTTGTTGCCAATAAATAACTATGAACTATGAACTATGAACTATGATGGTCATGAATATGATTTTATAACAGATACTATGGAGATAAAATGTATCTTATCTTATAATAGTTAAGGCTTATAATTCCTGAAAATCGATATTATTATAATATCAAAAAAGTGCCTGCTACAATAAAAAGATTAAATTACTCAAATAAAACTCGTATCTACAAGATATAATTTTCTTAGCAACAAAAAGAATTACTAAACATAATTATGATTATAAATACTTTATTATGTAGGAACTTTAACTAATACATATTAATAAGATAAGCCAGTTGGAAATTGATTACATGGAATTCAGTTGAATTAAAAAATACGATATTAATTCGAGCCAGTAAGAGATTCGACTCTAATTGGTGGTACTTAAGGGCATTTCATATATTTCAGGTTAGGAGACTACTCCGAAAAACGAAAACAATAACTTAAAATGTTGCTCAAAATTTACGACAAGTAATTACAATTTGATTAATACTTCAAAACAATGATCTAAAAGTATCGTGTTTCGGAGTAGACTTAGTATAGATCTTGAATATAGGCTTTTGATTGTAATCGATAAATAGAAACTAAAACTGCATCAACTCAATCATTTATTTATCCATATCACAACACGCAGCATAATATTACATATTCGATATAATTCACAATAGTTTAACCAAATGAGATTCTTCACCATTTGTCTTTAACAATAGAGTCAATAAATCTCGTCCAACGTATTTCAAATTCGTGTACAATTTCATCTTTGTTTGATAAAGCACTATAGTATAAAGAATTCAACGCTAACTTCTTTAGTAACCTCAAATCTGAATGACAACTGGCTACTCCAACAAACGCCACGTAAAAGTCATGAGATAAGGGCTCTGCTTCCCAAATTCCCGGATCATCACTAGACAAAACTACTGGTAAATTTTGTGCTAAGAATGTAGTCAAAGGATGATTTCTCACATCATCCACGAGTTTAAGTACAGCGTTCGAAATAACATTCACTTCTAAAGCAATTTTTCTCTTTTTCACTTCTTCTATTAAAACAGGATGCTTAACTAAAGCAAAGGCATGGCCTATTCGCTTAGTATTCAGAAGAATTGCATCGATCAGATTCTCATCAGAACTCGTTCCATACCAATTAGTTTCGCCAGCATGAAAGAAATAGTCCAAGTCTTTACCCGCTTCCATTAATTCAGGTAAAAATTCCTTAATCGGTGCTCCTAAATCTTCTTGCCCGACTAAATCAAAACCAGCAAAAAAGTCTGGCATCAAGCTCTTTATATGCTTAGCAAGACTTATGTACCTTTTAACAGTATCATTGTCTACCATTCTTAATGGGGCGTATATAAGCTTCACTCCATAAAAATCTGGGTAATCTTCCATGAATTTATCGCTAATATTTTTGTATGATACTGCAGTATCAATGGAATTATATACCGTACCTTCTAAATCATACAGCATTGGTAAAACACTTCTTATTTCAATGTACATTACGTTGTCGTCTCTAAAAGCTTTCAAAGTGTCATAAAAATATTGTTCCCATACCGGTTTATAACACAATATTGGGCTTGCGGTTATAAAATATTGTTGAAATTTCTTCCATACAGTGTTAACATCAGTGTACACTTCATTAGGATTATCGATTACAACAGAAAAATGATTACGAAGATCTTTATCAAACTTCTCAACATTGCCTGATGAATACCTTACATCTTTTAGGAGTTCCCATTTAGTTCTACATGGTTTAATTGGCAAATCTCTCGAGAAGACAAACTCAACGTGATCCCCAGCAAAACAAACGTACAAATTATCCATGTAAGTCAACTGTAGCACATAATCAGGACCGAGCAATCCAGTATCATGAGCATGGAGTACAGCTCCTTTCGGCATGTGCTGTATTAATTTAAATAATTGGGTTTCCTTAACTAAATCTTTGTATTTAAAAAAATGTTTGGATAAATTGAACCGTTCCGGTTTTTTTAAGACATCTTGGAAATCCTTCTGTTTCAGATCCATTATGATTTCATTGGCTTTCATTTCACTATCACTCAGCACGATGTCACTTCCTAACATCATTTCAAATTCTTTTTGGAATAGTTGGTTTCTCTCATCGTTTAAGTTTTCTAAATCTTTCGACACGACCGACATCGTAACTGTAAAAACAAGTAATGAATAAATTACTATCATAGCCAACTATTTCAATCGAAAGTCGCGCCTACCTATCACGAGATCTAAAATTTATACATGAGGTTTTTTAGTGCAAGGTCGCTGTGTCAACACAATAATGACAATACTGAATGACACATTGGTACGTAGATATAAAAAAATATATCATCGATAAGTAAGTTGCTACTTGCGAGTGATCGGTAAACACGTATCTCAGATAAATGATAATATTAAATGTATTTTTTGTTCAATTTTTGAGCTCGATAGCGGGATCTTTCGAAATAAATTGCAGATAGTTTATGCACGTAGTTGGTATAAGGTAGTACTATTTCTTATTCTGTGGTAATAAGTAGTTATTAATTTAGTGAATAGAGTTCGCGCCACCATAGAAGTCCCGTGAAATTAGTTAAAATCGATCTTATTAATTTCTTCTGCATTATAGGCGATGATAGCTCAGTGGTAGTAACGTCGGACGCTGCGGCGAAGGTCGTGGGTTTGAATCCTACAATGAGCTTAATTAAGCTTTCGGTGAAGGAAAACATCGTGAGGAAACCATAGCACGGTGGTAGGGTACTAAGTGCCCATCTGGCTGGCTACCACCCTCATGTTGAAAATCTGTCGCCAAACACCTATTGCTGTGTTAGGCTTTTTGTGCTTACCACCTTCGGCCACATCATCACTTACCATAGTGAGATTGTGGTCAAACACAAGCCTATACAAAAAATAAATAAATAAACCTTCGGGACTTCTTTGGAGGCATGAACCCTAGTATGTATTTACGTCAGTATATTTTAATACAAAATTCATTGATTTAGAGCGTTTCTACATTATCCAATACAATATCGTTATTGGACGCCGATAACCGATATCATGTGGTATCTTCACATAACCCCGATAATATCGTTCCGATATGTCAAGAAGCAGGAATGGCATATGTTTGGTTATTTTGAAATTTGTATGTTTGGATGCTTGTAACTCAATTACGCATAAACAACTGAATGGATTTAGAGGGAACTTGGCACATAGATAGATCATACCCTGGAATAGCATATAGAATACTTTTATCCCAGGAAAACATAAGATGCCTCGGAGTCGCGGGTGAAACCGCGGGGCAAAAGCTGGTCATATAATAGCACTTATATAAAAACTATGTATTACGGGGGTTCAACAACGGTACCGCCAATATCTGATAACGAAGCAGACAATAAGAGAGGCAGGTACAATGTTTCATACATTTTACTTGTCCCGTTAAAAATACTCCGTTCGATGCGTCCTGCGTCCAATTCCAATATCGTATCGTAACGGAAAACTTGAAAACACCGCGCTTTTAATTTTTCTTTACATTGTGAGAAATCTCTAAAAAGTTTCACCTTCATAATTAGTATCTAATTCCTTTTTTTCTCCAAATACCTATACCTAGTTTGATAACCCAAAAAGAGACGTATAGTTAATTAAATATACAAATTCTGATTTTAGGGGGTTGATTTTGGGGGAAAAAATTGAAAATTAAAAAAGAATAAAGCTGTTTACGAGTAATAAAAAAAATTGTTATAATTAAAATTATTATTTTCAGACAGTCTTATTTTCTCAGCACTTGCTGGTTTCAACTAGGTACATTTACGGGCTGAAGCCAAGTAAATGCAGCGTGTGGTGTGTATTTATGATGATGGGGTGTTTTTATTATGATTATTATTATTTTTAAAGTTTTCAAATAAAATATACGAAAATCAAGTAGATATTCTCCCCTTATCTCCGAAACTATGAAAGCTTAAAATAAAAATAAAAACGAATATCTAGAATATATAGAAAACCCTAATTTCATGGAAAACTAAAAATATTCATGAAGAGAAAATGTGTATAAAACTTCACCGATAACTATTTCGCTCAATTGGTTTAGTTAGACTGTTAGAGGATACGATGGAGACAGGTTCAATTTGAGAAACATTTTTAGACTCTTATCATCTAAGGAAGGTACAGAACCCTTGGTGCGCGAGTCCGATTCGTATTGACCGGGTTTGTTCTGGTATTCCGTAATATCATTTCATATTTAACTCTTAATAAGTAAAACCAGCAATAATATTAAGTAGGGGGAGTCCAGGAGAGTTAAACCCCCTTTTACTCTAACATGCATAAAATTGTAACTATGACTTGAAACTAGACAGTTCAAAAACTTAGTTATACAAAATACTGGTAAATAGGTACCATTTTTAATGTTAAAGATACTATTAATTCACTAACATGAGCAGGGAATGTATTTAAAAAAAAACGATTGATGGTTCAAATCTCCCCAACGCATGGGAGAATTGACCATAGTAGTAGGGACTTAACCATATATTATGTGTATAGGGAAAATAATGTCAAATCTTGTAAATCTTAAATATTTTAATAAAATACTTATTACTTATACTTTAAACGTCATCAACAACTATTTCTATATCATTAATTTTCTGAACTAAAAAAATAATAATTAGAATGTAAGGTGTAACAAAACAACAGTCATTCAAAGCAAAAGCTAATTTCATCGTTGATCCCATATTAAACTGTTGTTTTTATAAGAGAGGACCCAGATTTGATTTCTCGGATAGTCTTAGTTCTTTTATTTCGACGGGCCGGTTGGCGTGGTTGGTAAGATACCATATCTATCACGCCGCAGGTCGTGGGTTCGATTCCCATTCAGGACAAATATTTGTGTGCATGAACATGTCTGTTTGTCCTGTGTCTGGGTGTAATTATCTATATAAGTATGTATTTACAAAAGAAAAGTAGTATATGTAGTATATCAGTTATCTGGCTTCCATAGTACAAGCTCTGCTTAGTTTGGGGTCAGATGGCCGTGTGTGAGGAATAATGTCCCAGAATATTTATTTATTTATTATTTATTTATTTTATATTGGAACGGCATGTCATTAATACCTAAAAACCATTAAATTAAAGCCAGTTATATATCCATCGAATATACCTGAGTGGCAGTTAAACCACTGATCATTTCTCCCTCACGCACTATGGATCAAATCTCCCTAACCTAACCTTGTTCACTTCATCACGTGTTTGATGATATTGGTTAAATCAGAGGACTAAAATACACTACGTTCTTTAAACTACATTAATTCAGTAATTCAACTAGTATAAAAAAACATTACGTACCATAGTATTAAGCAGAATAATATAAAAACAAAAAAACATATTTTTTCACTTGCGACCGCCAAAAACGTGTTAATTCCGCTTATTGTCAAACCGGTGTAATGGCTGCCAATATGGCGTCGCACATGTGACACACTATGAGAGAGCGTGCTGCCACCTGTCAGTGAACCCGATCGTGCGATTTTTAAAACGATTTAGGCGATGTGGAGCAGCTCTCCCGGACTCCCCCTACATAATTATCAACATGAGGAGGAAAATGGTTTCTAATAATAAAAATGAGGAAAATTACAAACTTGTTTGTTAAGGATACTCTTTCAAAAATTAATTAAAATACCTTATATGATTGATAAAAAACCGCAGCATTATATTACTATAATGATGACAATGCCCAGAAAAACAACCAAATGAGACCATGTCCACCAAAAATAATTGTAATTTGTAATTTGTAATTTATTTATTTATTTTCTCATAACAAACATATTTTACACTAAATTGGGGTTATACTTAGGTGCCGACTTATATTCTATGTTTGTAAGAGACTGGTGCCTGTAGTGGGTTTTATAAAAACCTGTATTACAGGTCACCAGGACTCTCCCGCTCAATATGAATATTAATAAGGCTACATACTGTGTACTACCAATAGTAGTTTTGTGTTCAGATACACTGATGTATATAATAGAGGACAATAAAAAAAGAGAAGAAAAAAGAAAAAAAAAAATAAAAAAAAATTAACTATAACTAAATTACATTAATAACTATTATTTAAAGTATATAAAAGAAAAGAAAGTGTGTAGTATTATATGTGAGTGCAGATGTGTAGGTGTAGGATTGTGTGTGTGCAAGTGAGATTGTGAGTTTATTATATAATATGAGGGGTAATGAGTATTTCGGTAGATTAAAATATATTTATACTGGTAAATTAGGACACTAAGGAATAGGCACTGGATTAAGATTTAACGTTATTAAATTTTTATTTATGTTTAAATTACTAACAAGTCTTCAGTATCTTTATAATTAAGGGATTTCAAATATGAGGTAACTGCTTTTTTACATTGTGATTTCGTCAATGGATAAATATTAAGATGCTTGCTGCATAAATTATAGAAATGAGGGCCTAAGAAACCGAAGAAGTTTTGAGAGTGTGAGGTTTTGAGGCATGGAAGGCGGCAGACAAAATCCTTTCTTCGTTTACCTTCTAACAGTTCAGGATCGAAGGTCATTAACGAGTGTTGTTTGAGGACAGTGCGCAGAACGAAAGACTGCCTTACAGTTAAAATGTCCCAGTCTGTATAGAGGTCGATTGTAGGATATAGGAAAGGAAGACCAGCTCCAACCTTGAGAACAGCCCTGTGAGCTCTTTCGACGAGGAGGATATAGGAAAGGAAGACCAAAAATAATAATAGATATAATAAATATTCTGGGACATTATTCCTTACACACGGCCATCTGACCCCAAACTAAGCAGAGCTTGTACTATGGAAGCCAGATAACTGATATACTACATATACTACTTTTCTTTTGTAAATACATACATATATAGATAATAAACACCCAGACACAGGACAAACAGACATGTTCATGCACACAAATGTTTGTCCTGAGTGGGAATCGAGCCCACGACCTGCGGCGTGATAGATAGGGTATCTTACCAACCACGCCAACCGGCCCGTCTACAATCATGTCATGGACATCATAATATTAAACATGTAGCAAAAACTTTGTGAATAGGTACCTCTTTTTACAAAAAATACGTGGACGGAGGAGTATGAAACTTGGCCAATTTAAACTTTATATGGAGAAGGATTGCAGAAAGCTAACATTTTTTTAAAATATAGGATGCAATAGAATTAAATTAAATCAATAAAAAAACATTACATACACTTGTATGCATTTGACACCCACATACATGCAGTACCGGATTAGCCATATAGCAGGAGTAGCAAATGCTACGAGCCCCGCACCTCTGGGGCCCCGCTGCGCTGGAATTGTGTAGGCGTTGAAAAAGCTTAAAGTTTTTGATGGTGAAATAAATTTAAAATGATTGAGAAGGAAAATGATTAAAATACTAAAATTATGTCAAATTACGCTATAATCGTAAATGTTTTTCATATTTTTGAAAAGACTAAATTTTTGTGAAAATATCTCTGCGCGACCAACTCTTATCCTTACTAATATAATAAAGCAGAAGAGTTTTTGTTTGTTTGTTTAAAGGCGCTAATCTCTGGAACTACGATCTAGATAGGTATAAGTCGGATCCGATACTAATCGGATTTGAAATTTTATTTTTGCATTTAATAGTCCAATTCTTGAGGAAGGTTATAGGCTATTTTTATCCTGGGAATGCGGGTGAAACCGCAGGGAACAGCTAGTTGTCTATAAGTTGGTTCTGCATCTGAACCATATGATTAGCGAGCCTAAGCCAGGGCCCTTGATTATATTTGCTACAGGCCTCGCGCTGATTTAATCCGGCACTGCATACATGTCACCTACCACTGCTAGTCAAAAGAGCTCGTATATGAGTGAAATGATTTTATTTACATTCTTAATATAGGTACTTATACCTATACTCTTATGTTTAATTAAGATCAAATTTTACCATTGGATGACCACTAGTATGTTTAAATATCACACAATAATTACTGTGATAAATTACTTTTTCTTTTCAACGAACACAGGTCAAGAAACTTTGATTCCAACTAATTTTAATATGAAATAGGTACGTTTAGAGTTACTGTAATAAAATGTTGTTAGCTAACTAACAAGGTATCAATTTATGACAGTGATTGGATAGCTGCTCGCATAGATAGGTAGGCTAGATTTCAGGATTCCCCCGTTCATAATAACTCCCTTGAGATAAACGCTGTCGGGTAAATTTATTATTATAATAAATCTGTAGAACCGGCATGTCTGTACCTACATGGGTTTTTTTTTTATCAAAAATTATGTAGGACAACAGAATGCAAAGAGACCATTTTTAGGGTTCCGTACCCAAAGGGTAAAAACGGGACCCTATTACTATGACTTCGCTGTCTGTCCGTCCGTCTGTCTGTCTCCAGGCTGTATCTCAAGAACCGCGATAGCTAGACAGTTGAAATTTTCACAAATTATGTATTTCTGTTGCCACTACAACAACAAATACTAAAAACAAAATAAAATAAATATTTAAGGGGGGTTCCCATACAACATACGCGATTTTTTTGCCCTTTTATTTCTGTATGGTAGTTCACGAAATTTGTCAAAAAGCAAGGTCATACAGCACAAATAAAGGAAAAAATCCAAAATATAAAAAAGTAGAAAATTGTCCCCATACATACATAGTAACGCCAATTAATAAAGTTGTATGGGCACTCATACAATTTAGAGGTTAGCTTAATTGGTAATAATCTCAAATAAGGTAAATAAATGAAATTGTGCATTTCCCGTGATGGACGAACGATGGACGAAGTTTGTACGGAACCCTCGGTGCGCGAGTCCGACATATTTTACACTAAATTGGGGTTATACTTAGGTGCCGACTTATATTCTATGTTTGTAAGAGACTGGTGCCTGTAGTGGGTTTTATAAAAACCTGTATTACAGGTCACCAGGACTCTCCCGCTCAATATGAATATTAATAAGGCTACATACTGTGTACTACCAATAGTAGTTTTGTGTTCAGATACACTGATGTATATAATAGAGGACAATAAAAAAAGAGAAGAAAAAAGAAAAAAAAAATAAAAAAAAATTAACTATAACTAAATTACATTAATAACTATTATTTAAAGTATATAAAAGAAAAGAAAGTGTGTAGTATTATATGTGAGTGCAGATGTGTAGGTGTAGGATTGTGTGTGTGCAAGTGAGATTGTGAGTTTATTATATAATATGAGGGGTAATGAGTATTTCGGTAGATTAAAATATATTTATACTGGTAAATTAGGACACTAAGGAATAGGCACTGGATTAAGATTTAACGTTATTAAATTTTTATTTATGTTTAAATTACTAACAAGTCTTCAGTATCTTTATAATTAAGGGATTTCAAATATGAGGTAACTGCTTTTTTACATTGTGATTTCGTCAATGGATAAATATTAAGATGCTTGCTGCATAAATTATAGAAATGAGGGCCTAAGAAACCGAAGAAGTTTTGAGAGTGTGAGGTTTTGAGGCATGGAAGGCGGCAGACAAAATCCTTTCTTCGTTTACCTTCTAACAGTTCAGGATCGAAGGTCATTAACGAGTGTTGTTTGAGGACAGTGCGCAGAACGAAAGACTGCCTTACAGTTAAAATGTCCCAGTCTGTATAGAGGTCGATTGTAGGATATAGGAAAGGAAGACCAGCTCCAACCTTGAGAACAGCCCTGTGAGCTCTTTCGACGAGGAGGATATAGGAAAGGAAGACCAAAAATAATAATAGATATAATAAATATTCTGGGACATTATTCCTTACACACGGCCATCTGACCCCAAACTAAGCAGAGCTTGTACTATGGAAGCCAGATAACTGATATACTACATATACTACTTTTCTTTTGTAAATACATACATATATAGATAATAAACACCCAGACACAGGACAAACAGACATGTTCATGCACACAAATGTTTGTCCTGAGTGGGAATCGAACCCACGACCTGCGGCGTGATAGATAGGGTATCTTACCAACCACGCCAACCGGCCCGTCTACAATCATGTCATGGACATCATAATATTAAACATGTAGCAAAAACTTTGTGAATAGGTACCTCTTTTTACAAAAAATACGTGGACGGAGGAGTATGAAACTTGGCCAATTTAAACTTTATATGGAGAAGGATTGCAGAAAGCTAACATTTTTTTAAAATATAGGATGCAATAGAATTAAATTAAATCAATAAAAAAACATTACATACACTTGTATGCATTTGACACCCACATACATGCAGTACCGGATTAGCCATATAGCAGGAGTAGCAAATGCTACGAGCCCCGCACCTCTGGGGCCCCGCACCTCTGGGGCCCCGCTGCGCTGGAATTGTGTAGGCGTTGAAAAAGCTTAAAGTTTTTGATGGTGAAATAAATTTAAAATGATTGAGAAGGAAAATGATTAAAATACTAAAATTATGTCAAATTACGCTATAATCGTAAATGTTTTTCATATTTTTGAAAAGACTAAATTTTTGTGAAAATATCTCTGCGCGACCAACTCTTATCCTTACTAATATAATAAAGCAGAAGAGTTTTTGTTTGTTTGTTTAAAGGCGCTAATCTCTGGAACTACGATCTAGATAGGTATAAGTCGGATCCGATACTAATCGGATTTGAAATTTTATTTTTGCATTTAATAGTCCAATTCTTGAGGAAGGTTATAGGCTATTTTTATCCTGGGAATGCGGGTGAAACCGCAGGGAACAGCTAGTTGTCTATAAGTTGGTTCTGCATCTGAACCATATGATTAGCGAGCCTAAGCCAGGGCCCTTGATTATATTTGCTACAGGCCTCGCGCTGATTTAATCCGGCACTGCATACATGTCACCTACCACTGCTAGTCAAAAGAGCTCGTATATGAGTGAAATGATTTTATTTACATTCTTAATATAGGTACTTATACCTATACTCTTATGTTTAATTAAGATCAAATTTTACCATTGGATGACCACTAGTATGTTTAAATATCACACAATAATTACTGTGATAAATTACTTTTTCTTTTCAACGAACACAGGTCAAGAAACTTTGATTCCAACTAATTTTAATATGAAATAGGTACGTTTAGAGTTACTGTAATAAAATGTTGTTAGCTAACTAACAAGGTATCAATTTATGACAGTGATTGGATAGCTGCTCGCATAGATAGGTAGGCTAGATTTCAGGATTCCCCCGTTCATAATAACTCCCTTGAGATAAACGCTGTCGGGTAAATTTATTATTATAATAAATCTGTAGAACCGGCATGTCTGTACCTACATGGGTTTTTTTTTATCAAAAATTATGTAGGACAACAGAATGCAAAGAGACCATTTTTAGGGTTCCGTACCCAAAGGGTAAAAACGGGACCCTATTACTATGACTTCGCTGTCTGTCCGTCCGTCTGTCTGTCTCCAGGCTGTATCTCAAGAACCGCGATAGCTAGACAGTTGAAATTTTCACAAATTATGTATTTCTGTTGCCACTACAACAACAAATACTAAAAACAAAATAAAATAAATATTTAAGGGGGGTTCCCATACAACATACGCGATTTTTTTGCCCTTTTATTTCTGTATGGTAGTTCACGAAATTTGTCAAAAAGCAAGGTCATACAGCACAAATAAAGGAAAAAATCCAAAATATAAAAAAGTAGAAAATTGTCCCCATACATACATAGTAACGCCAATTAATAAAGTTGTATGGGCACTCATACAATTTAGAGGTTAGCTTAATTGGTAATAATCTCAAATAAGGTAAATAAATGAAATTGTGCATTTCCCGTGATGGACGAACGATGGACGAAGTTTGTACGGAACCCTCGGTGCGCGAGTCCGACACGCACTTGGCCGTTTTATTTTTTGTCAGTCTGTTTGAACACGCTAATCTCCGAAACCATCGAACGGATTTTCATGGAGTTTTCTTTCACAGTTTCAAATAGGCTTTTTTCATCGAAATTGGCTAACGAGAAAAATGTTACAGTAATTTTATAAAGCGCGAGCGAAGCGCGGACAAAAAGTTAGTAATTTATATTTTATTATTTAATGTAGGTTACCTATTATTATATACTATAGATACACTGAAATCGATAATGTAGACATGACCATAATAACACTTGCCAACAAACAACACGTGATACGTAGACGCCCCCATAATTATTATGAACTAAAAATAGAAATTGCAGATTATCTTGATTGCCTTCAGTGTATGAATTTAATGTTTTATCACATTTAATATTATTTATTACCATAAAATAATAAAATCTTATTAAGTACTATTATACTATTCTATGGTACTTAATATGTTATACTATCAATTTAAAATTTACTACATACACGTTCTATACCTACCTTATTAATCGAAAACACTTAGACATAAGTAGGTAGGTGTTTTATTTTCTCCATTTGATTGAATTTTATATAATACTAGCTGTCCCAACAGACGTTGTCCTGTCCAACTCATACGCATAATTTCATCCAAATCGGTCCAGCCGTTTATCCTATGTCCCAAGTTGGACCAGACTGCTCACGGTGTGCCAATTTAATTTAAAATCGGTTTAGTAGTTTAGGAATCCATCGCGGACAAACATCGTGACAGGAGATTTATATACCTATATTAAGAAGATTATACTAGCTTATAGCGAGTGGAACCGCGTTCCCGAAAAACTTACGTTTTCCCGGGATAAATAAATTGTATAACAAATTTCATATCCGTTCACTTTATGTGGTGAGAAACATCCAATCATACAAACATTCACATTTAGAATATTAGTACTTAAGGCTCCAGTCTCCCTAAAATCAGTGTTCTTGCGGAATTTATCAGAAAAGAATCTTTTTTTTTTTTTGTCATCAGAGAGTTTCAGTAAATTTATTTCAAATGATTTTTTGAATGCATATATTTTTTATTCGACAGATAAGTAGTTGCTTTCGGAGTGGTTAAAATGTGATTTCTCTAAACCATTACTTTGTAATAGAAAAAAATATATGTTGCAAGGGTCAAATTCAGAAATTTATAACTTTTTATAGCAGTTTAAATAAGAAATTGAGTCAATTTTGAAAAAAGTAACTAGATAAGATAATTGTAGAGGATTTGCCGACAAATGTAATCTGAATACATTTCTTGTTTTTGTTATATTTATTTCATGGTGTGTGCATGAATGAGACCCTCTACGCGTGGAACGTAAATAGAGGTATGTTTAAAGCCTCACAAAGCTAATAAAAGTGGCGTCAAATTAAAAAATAAAATATGTATTGAAAGTTACAAATCTCACACTTTAAAATAACGTAAAATATATTTCATTTATTGCTTTTCTGATGACTAAAAAACAATATTTCTTTTCTGATAAATTCCGCAAGAACACTGATTTTAGGGAGACTGGAGCCTTAAGTAGTTTTAACTTGTATCTTTTAATATTTTTTTTTTTAAAAAACAATACCGCCCCTATTGTTTTTTGACATATTTCTATTTTCGATGTCATTTTCTTTTCAACGAAAACGAGCTTGCGCTGTCTCCGCTATAAGATACCTACATTATACTTACAATGCGTCAAGTAGTCAACCAAAGTACTTTGGGGGAGTTGTAATTAGAAGATTAAAGGGTGAGGTGACAACACTCGAGCATCAAACCAGTGCTATCTAGCGAATTTCTCATCTCCGTAGTACTGCATGCGTGATATGGCATATCGTCGCCATATTTCTTTTTTATTTTTCAACGAATGCATGCTCGGGGCGGTACTGTAAAGTGCCACTTAATCCTTCCCCAACTCTTTCGCTGCATAAAATCAGCATGGCGGATGACGCGGCCTTTATATTTCTTTCCCTTTTTTTAGTTTCTCTAAAGCCGAGCTTTGAAAACGAAACCCCTTTTGATAGCCGCCGCTGGTTGTAATTTACACCAGTTCGGGTTTTAGAGATTTTTTTAATCGTCTACAGAAGTTTAATATAATTAAGAGTGGTCGTTTATATAGTTTTTGAACTTTTACAGTACTCGGTTGCTCTCTCTCTCTCTCTCGTAATGTTTTAACTTTAGCAGTATTTATTTGGTGGAAACATATGTGGAGAAAGCGTGGAAATAAATAATAAGATACCTGTGTAACATAAAAAATATGCGATTACGAAAAGGGCATGTTATGTACACGTTACGTATTGCTCTTCGTAACAATACCAAGTGCGTTTGTATTCGTTGTTCCCTCTATCATAAAATAAGGTCATGCTCATGGTTTAGGTCATCGCTCTCGCTGCCTCGTACATAGCTCACTCGGTAATTCAGTCCTCAATCGGTTACCATTCGCGCTGAACGCTTAAACCGATAAGCGCGCACATGACATAATGAATTTCCTTATATTCGCCGCCCTTATCGTATACGTCGTCTGCGATAACTTAAACCTAACTGAATACAATACCAAACGAGCGAAGATCCTTCGAGATGAATCTTTCCAAACACTCGGTGGAAATATTACATTAACTGACGACGAAAGCATTGTAAACAACTGCCTGATGCAACACAAGTTCAAGGAATTAGACTACGGCTACGAAAATCCACAGTATTTCAACTTTTCACACCACTTTTTCAATTATAAAGACAAAATGAAGAATTCCAAAGTCTACAAGATTATAAAAGCGATGCCGAAAGGAGCAATATTACATTGTCATGACATGGCCTTATTAGGTGCCGATTATTATATGAATATCACTTACTTTGATAATTTATATGTATGCTTTCAAGAAAATATACAATTCAAGTTTGCAAAGAGCACCCCGAAACTACCTTGTAAAACTGCATGGCAGCTAATGAGTGAGGCTAGAAGATCATCGCCAAATGTTACACAATTTGATAATGAATTAAGAAAACATTTTACACTTGTTGTAGTCGATCCAGATATTGTATATCCCTCTATCAAAGAAACATGGACCAAATTTATGAAATATTTTGGTGCAGTTTTCGAATTGATAACATACAGACCGATATGGGAACATTACTTTTACGAAGCTCTAAAAAAATACAGAGAGGACAACATAATTTATGTTGAAGTGAGATCTATATTACCGAACCTTTACGAAATGGACGGAACCGTATACGACCAATTGATAACTGCTAAAGCTTATAATAAGATCATCAGAAGATTTAAGAAAAACAATCCAGACTTTATAGGCGCCAAATTAATATTCGCACCGTCCAGACAAGTGAACAGGGCTCAACTTGCAGAATATATCCAAATCGCCCATAAATTGAAAAATAATGTGCCCGAAATTTTCGCTGGATTCGATCTCGTTGGGCAGGAGGATAAAGGTAATCCATTGGTAGAATTTATTCCTGAACTGCTAGCTGCTTCGAAAGATTTTAATTACTTCTTCCACGCTGGAGAAACCGACTGGCTGGGTACTTTGACTGATGAAAACTTAATTGATGCAGTACTATTAGGAGCTAAGCGCATAGGACATGCATACGCTTTGGCCAAACATCCTGCATTGATGAAGGTGGTTGTAGAGAATGATATAGCTTTAGAAATGAATGTGATATCGAATGCAGTTCTGTCATTAGTGCGAGATGTTCGTAATCATCCTATGAATATTTTTTTGGCTAATGGTTTACCTGTTGTTGTATCCAGTGATGATCCAGGAGCATGGGAAGCTGAGCCTTTAACTGATGACTTTTATGTGGTATTCGTTGGTGTTGCCAGCAAAGTTTCCGATTTGAGACTGTTAAAAACATTAGCGTTAAATTCATTGAAGTACAGTGCTTTGGATCCTGAAGAGAAGACTCGAGCAATTGCTATGTTTAATACCCAATGGGATAATTTTGTGAGTAATTTTGACTGTGCAAAATATTAATAAGTACTAGCAAAACCTCATATTGGAGGGAGGCCAAGACACATTTTGGGTCGCTGAGCCATGGAGTAACTAATAGTAAAATACTTAGAATAATATATGAACAAAAACAATCAGTTAATGTACCTAAATGTGAAGCGTAATTTTGATTACAGTAATCTTTATTATTTTGTCGTGTTATGGCTGTAGCTTACATTATTTTTGTTGTTTATAGGAAATAAAATATCGAAATTAATCAATAAGACGTTAATTGTACCAAGTCGATAGATGCTCGTATGAGAAACGCTACAACTAATAAAGAGTGCAACATAATAACCTCCTTAGTCATTCCTACCTTGAAGTCTGATTTTCGTGTTTTTACCTACGAAATACCTTCCAACAGGAGAAGGTAAGGACGATAACGATGTATCTTGTTTCGTATATTTGGTTAATAATTTGTTACCTACCATTTATAATCACTGCCTACTAATAATGACCTATCACCTACATACCTACGTACATGGCGCTACTATTAAGTATATAGGTAGTACATGTTACTAATGTCTGTAAGTGCTCTATTAAAATAACAGGTATTGTAATAACTTTATTTAGGACTGATTTTTCAAAAGACAGATAAGCGGTATTTTGTTGTTAATTTATAATTAGAACAGTTTTTGTATAGTCTAGCAAAGAAATTGTTTAACCGAGGTTTATCTAGCGATTAATAAAATCGGACTAAAGAATATTTAAATAGGTGGTAAAATACACCAAGTTATAATCATCACAATCATTTGTGATAATAAAGCTACATAAGTAGAGCCTTTTAATTCTACCTACAACCAGAGATTTAAATCATCTACAACCACAATACTCAATAAATAATACAATTTATGTTAAGTAGGTAATTTGGTATATATATACCTACCAAATACCATAGATAGGTACCTATATAGCAGTGATTCTTAACCTATTAGCAATAAGGGACCATTTGACAAAATTTCTGTTTTGCTAATGACCACCAACGGTTTGGTGGTAATATACCTACCTACAGTTAATGTAAATGAATAAAGGATTGTTCTATAAATTAAATATGCTACATACATTCAAAGCCAACAGTATTTGTTTTTTTTTTTTTTTAAGATTTAATATTTTTTACATGGCTTCGCGGACCACTTTGGGTGCTTCCAGGGACCACCACTGGTTAAAAACCAATGCTATATAGAAGATACTGTATGTAAAGCTCAGTCGATTTCTAGCCCCCGACGACGCGAAATAGGGGAATTCTCAAAAGAATTGAAGCCTTCGTCTCCGTCTTCGGCTTCAGCTACAAAATGGCGGAATAGATTTCAGTCAAAGCTATGAATTATTTTTTTTATGTCTGCAGTTGTCAAGCTTACAGTAAAAATAATAGATACCTACCTAGGTAAACTAATATTCTTGTTATGAGATACTTCTTTGCTTACGTCACGCTACGTACCTACTAACTTAGGTAATCATACGTATACTTAACTACCGTTAATTTATTCAATGGGCCCTTTTACATTTTGTATGGGGTTTGCATAGGTCTATAGGTATTGTATTTAGGTAGTTACCTACATAACCTATCTATCTTAGTGCTTACCTACATATTGCAATTCTGTGCAAGTATGTACCTGAGACAGTTTCCTAGATGAACTTTTCTCCATGATACGCGCACTCAACTAAAGTTGCACTTTGCTTGTTGCTTGAAATAGGACGCAAATGCAGTTACAAAAGATGACACGTAAATACAATATGTCTTACATAGACGCAATAAGAGCTATAAACAAAAACAGAAAATTAACAAAATACAAATATTAAATTGTCACCGTTTCTGCCGCGAACTTGTGGAGTGATACCCTCCAAAGGAGGGTTCTCTCGACTAACGAACTCATTGTCTGTAGCGACTGTATTTTTTAACTATTCATATATTCGTTCGTTAGTACTTACCTACAGTGCATTGTTTTTATACACCGCAATAATGGCAGGTAAGGTACCTACCTATGCTGTGTATGTAGGTTCCCATCTCCAACAACTAAAATCGGCGAATAACTACTTAAGTATTTTGTAATTATCACTTCAGTTCCTCATCAAATACAGTGAGATAAAATTATACCTAACCAATTATTAACTTATTTTTTTTTATATAATAGGTATATTAGTACCTATCTAATACAACCTTTTCGCAGTTTCGCTCAAAGAATTTATAAAATAGGTCTATAATATTTTCTTCCTTTCACCCAATTTCGATTAAATAAAGCCTATTCGAAACGCCAATCCAAGCCATGGAAACCTATGGAAACTCCATTAAAATCCGTTCTGTGGTTTCGAAGATTAGCGTGTTCAAAAAGACCGACAGATAAGAAAAAAAATATCTTCCTACATCACCCACACAACTCTTTTGGTAAAAGAAAATATTATTGTAGGCTACAGACGCACTGGTTCTTCAGATTCATTATCTATTATGGGTACTCGTATCTTAGTTTTCCATGACGATAGGTACCTATATTTTCCATCGATGGTACTAGTAGGTAATCAATTGAATCGCGACGTTCCATGTCAATCAGCTATTGTATCTAGCACTGGATGTATCATATCTGTATTGAGCTCTAATTACACAAGTTCACAGATCCAGTTGGTTGAGTGGGATGTCTGGGAATGACTCTCACACCGTAGCGTAATGAGATTCTCATCACTGATGAGAGGTAAGTAAGTACATACGCACACTGTTAGTCGAGTGGTTGTATTGTACTTAGTTATAAATAACTTTGCAATAAACATTGCGATAGTATTGTAATTGGATAGATATGTAATTATGTAATAAGTATATTAGGGTCTATTCACGATTCACGACAACTTTATTTCTCACAAGAATTACACTTAAGTACATGAGAAATTAATATTTTAAGTAAAAATACATTTGTTGGACGTAATACAATGTACACTTTTATAATTTCTGTTGAGAGTAGTCTTGAAGTGCTAACAGTGTTCGTTCGATACTTAAAGTAATTTACAAAGATCATGTGAAGCTGGAAGTGGCTCTCTGCGTATGTGACGAGTTCACGATATTGTGTTTGAGTAATCTTTTAAAAGTTACAATTGATTTGGCCTCCCTTATATCTTTAGGTATTTCATTGTATAATTTGGATCCTTCATATATAATACTTTTTGTTTTCATAAAAATAATCCTTAGACGAGTAGGTAAGCTACCTGTACCTACTCAGTGATATATTACAGGAGGTATATCCGTCAAGTTCCGATTAGATTTTTTTTGTTTAGTAGTTACCTATTGCCGAGCTAAATTGTTATCAATAAAAAAAAAATGGAAAAGCCGGGTTTACTCTAGTATCAGGAAAAAGAAAATGAAGTAAAAATTGGAGTCAGTAGGTTATGTAGGAAACTACTTATTTTACCATAGATAAAAACTCACTCTTTTAAAACAATATTTACGTAAGTGGGTAAGTAGATTAACTTATTTATGCTGTGCGATGATTAGAAACATTCTTAGCAACAATCAAAGATCAAGTCTTATCATCTTTCAAATTATAGTAACGCTAAGTGATTCCAAACCAATAAATCTGTCCGATAAAAAACACTATCTAATCTCTGAAATTACATATCTACTTATGTGAATTCGGTGTCATAGGAGGATTAATTGTATAGGCATGAAGTACCTACCTACTTTAGATTGTGTACCTATGTATTGTCGCATTGAATCAGCATAGCATTTTGACGTTGTCTTTCTGTCAATTTGCCATATTATTATATGATACTAGCTATCCCCCGCGGTTTCACTCGCGTAGCGGTTTAAAAAATAGATAAGAACCTATTCTCAGACCTACCCGATATGTACACAAAATTTCATAAAAATCGGTCGAGCCGTTTCGGAGGAGTAATGGTAACTAAAATTGTGACACGACAATTTTGTATATAAGATAAAGATATACATAGACAACACAAACTAACAATCGCAAATACTTATTATCCGATGTTAACGTATTTTTTTTTTCAAAATGTGTGATTTAATCCAACATAATAAAAGATAGGATTTTTTTAACTACTGATTCTGTGACCGTAACTTTGAACATTTTGGAATTAGGATTGTCTTTGATTTAGAATCCAAAAAAACTTCAGTTTTTTGTCTTCATCAACTTTACTAGTAACTTTACAGTAAAACATTGTAACAAGATATGAATGCTACATTAATAAGCTTTAAAACGCCATTAAAATTTTGAAAATCAAGTTTTTAAACAAGCAAAATACACTACTTTTGTTCCATATCGGATGTCACCACCAAGAGTCGGATGGCTGTTTCAATACAATTTGCAAGGCAAATGATGTGTAAGTAAAGGTAACATGCTAAATTGCTTGCTAATTTTTAGTAAAGTAATATTTTCAAGGCGTTTTAAAGCTTATTAATGGTACCTACTGTAAAGTTACTAGTAAAGTTGATGAAAACAAAAAACCGGCCAAGTGCGAGTCGGACTTGCGCACCGAGGGATCCGTACAAACTTCGTCCATCGTTCGTCCATCACGGGAAATGCACAATTTTATTTATTTACCTTATTTGAGGTTGGTGCCAATTATGCTAGACCTCTAAATTGTATGAGCGCCCATACAACTCAGAGGTCTTTATTAATTGGCGTAACTATGTTTGTATTTTCAACTTTTTATTTTTTGGAATTTTCCTTTTATTTGTGTTGTGAGACCTTGCTTTTTGCCAAATTTCGTGATCTAGATCAACGGAAACTGCCATATAGATTGCACCCAAATAAAAGGGCTAAAAACGCGTTTATTGTATGGGAGCCCCCCTTAAATATTTATTTTATTTTGTTTTTAGTATTTGTTGTTATAGCGGCAACAGAAATGCCCTTTGGGTACGGAAAAACGGAAGATTTTTTGGGAAAATTTTAATAAAACTTAAAATTTCTCGTAAACTATGGTATTTACAAGGTCAAGTGTAAAAACAATATTATAGCGCATTTAATTTCGCTTTTTATGACACCCCACAAGCTTACATGTGACATACTTTCTGTTGTATACGCAATATTCTAAACGCGGCAGCGGCCATTTTGATGACGTCATAACTGGTGACTTAACCAAGATAGAAACTGTCTCCCGATGGTTTTTTAGTCAGGATAACATGCTATGCATGTATGTTGTTAATACTAAAATATAGTACTGGTTTCATCAAAAACACCTTTTGGACCTTATATGACGTAAGGGAAGGGACTATACGTAGGTACATGCATATAAGTACCTACCTACTCAATTACCTGAGCAACTTTTAATAATTTGGAGTAAAAAGGTTGAGGTTCCCCATAAGACGACAAGTAATAATTAAAAAAACACCCGATATATGTTTGTATCCAAAGTTAAGTGGTTTATTCAGTTTAGGCCCTAAGAATTAATTATTAAAATGATTTGGTTACCTATTATTTTATGGGCCCAAATTATAGGCCGTTTGTAACTACTTTATTATTTTTATTTTAGTATGTAATTAAAAGTACTAAGTATTTATACATGTATTACGGTCGACAACGGGGCGGTTGGCTTATAGTTGGTATGCACTTGCTGGTGTATTCCGGCAGTTGCCAAGTGTAACTCATCATCATCCCTTACCATAGTGAGATTTTGATCAAAGGCCAAAACGAAGTAAAAAAAAAATATTTGCTATTCTCCAATGACCAAAATAAATACAAATTATTGAGTAAAACAAAAATAGATGATTTACAGTTTATTTAATAACTTCTAAGTATTGAGTGTACATTTTATGTTACATTATAAAGTACCTGAGGAATGATTATTTTCCAAATCAGCGAATTTTATATTTTTCTTATTTATACTGAAAAAAGAAATAAGATCATCATTTTGATAGTTGCTTCGTCATATCCACAGCCATTTGAGAAATAAAAGGCTATTTCATATTGCACTATAAACAAATGACAACATTCGCCAAAGTGAGTAACTGTCAAAATGAAGGAGCACATCATTTCGGATGTTGAAGACCCGTTTTATGGGTATACAGATAGAATAGGTACTTAAGAAATATGTACAATGCCACCTCGAACAAAGGTACTGTTAGTGCAGTATCAATTAATATTATGTTATTTCAATAGGAAATTAAACTGTCAATGTTTCACCACTAGAGGCGCCACCAGTACATTGTATAAATAAACCCTTTTAATTATAGCCATAAGATGCCATGATATCATTACAATATTATTTAAGAATGACTACCGTTTGACATAGATATTTTCAAATAATCTGGAATATACCTACAACTTTTATAAATTACAAAAATGTACCTGATGTAATTTTTGGTAGGCGCGAAAATATTTTAGACAATCAGCGTAACATACCACATTTACGAGCAACACATCTTCATCAATTAACTTGCCATAAAGTGCACAAATATTACGATCGAAATATCATAAATATCTTTTTGTTATTGTATTTCAAATCTAAACGTAAAGCAATAAAGCCTAAGTTACATTGGTGTTTATAATCGTTTTTAATCGCTGTCAGATTACTTTTTGTTAACTGTTGATGTAACTTATAAAAGTTGTAGTACTGTATTTTCGATTGCTGTGAACAAACAAAATATTTTGTCTTTCTGGCACACTCAATGTTCTTACAATTTACTAATTTATAACAATAACCAAGCATAAAGAAATGGTTATAATTAGGTGTTTACTGGTAGGTACCATGATACTAAGTGCAGTTCCTATAAAAATTTAAGATTTCCAATAACTTTAGAAGGCATTAAGTATGTTATCTATAGCAAATTAGTTGGGATACTGCTTTAGCCCTGCATCCTACTGTGGCACAGCTATGTGGTAGTGACAGCACAGTGACAGACTTAGTTTAGCGGTATGCCTATACAAAATATCAAGCTTCCCAATAACATATGAATTATGCATAATAAATAAAATATATTCTCATACATTCACACCAACTACCTTCAAGCAGGAACACAGAGTTACAGTAACTCAATGTTGAGTATCTCCAGTGCTCACTGAGGGTATTATTAGGTTTACAATGGATATTTTTATTTAGTCTTCTCCAGCAGGCACAGCATCTTCCAACCTTTTTATATATTTGACTCTTAATTCAGTAACAGCATCACCTTTCAGTTGATCCTGAAAAATACGAAATTCAATGAGAATTAAAAATTATCATAAAGTAATAAACAGATGTAAACCTTCATAAAATTTATCTCCAATTTCTACTGAAATTAAAATTTTGCTTATTAGCCTGTTATCTATGTTGATTGAGAATACAATATACAAGTGCAAAAGATTTTAAACTTTAAGGTTGCCAGCTAGGCGGGTATCATTCTATCATTCTACCATACTTTGGCTTTCTCACGATCATTCCTTTTTCAAAAAACTCATGTTTATTTTAGGATATCAACCCTTTTTATGAATGAATGAGAATTCATTGCTGTGTAAAGTTTAAAGTAGATAATATGAATTTAAACAGCCTTAATTACCTGGACAAACCAGCACTGAACTTCAAGTTGAACCATCTGCAAAGCTCCTCGTATTGCACCAGGTATGAGTGCACAGTATTTCAGCCCATTATTGGGCATCTCCACCCACTCACTCAGTGGGCACTGGTCCCATACAAGGGAGAACTCATCTCCGGAACTGCTCCAGCTTGTCACTGTCGGCTGCATGTTGAGGTATAACCTGGAAATTAATTAAAGATTTAATCTTAATGGTGTATTGGGCTTGCATTCTGAACATAAACAGTATACTAATTTGGGTTATAAAATAAACAAAATAATTATTTTATCATATTACTTACAAAGGGTAATATAACAACCACGCTGTAAGGTGCTAAGTTAAATAGCGTAGCCCTGCTATATTGCATTCTATAATTTGAATTTGGTGGGTGGTGCAGACAAGAAAATATAGTTGCTAAACATTAACAAAACATGAATACTTTTTATTATTGGACTGTTACAGTAAAGCAGAGGCCTATTTATATACCTTCTACTATGAATTTGACTTTCAGCTTAAAAATAGAATATAGGTACATGACTATAAATAAGTAGGAAACCATGCCTACCTAAATGCTTGCTGAATTTTATCTGCTGTTTCTCGCATCTCCAAACATCTACTGGATGTGGTCCGAGCCAGGAAATCCTCAATAAGACGCACTCCCATATTATATCCTATTCTCTCCAGTTGTTTATTCACATCATCTGTATTTTCTACCTCTTTGAGCATTTGAGATACTAAAGCTCCATAGGTAAGCGTAAGTAACTCTGCATTCTGCAATAATGCTGTTTAATTAACCCTTTGGCTAGAGAATGTCTGATTCGCTAGTCGCGTCCCAAAACTACATGATATTTTTTTTAACTCTAGGATTCGCGAGTCAAGTTAAAGATAAAATACATTACTCGATTAGAGACCACCATATCATCCACCATCGGAGCGCACAGAGTGGAAATTGTAATAGGTTGGGCAATTCAGCCTGGATTGTTAGCATTTTTTACAAGAGAATTCCCTCCGTACGTTTCGATGCGGACGCAGGGGACACTTTATAACTTACAACTTTCTTCGCGTCGAGTCTGGATGTTTGTCTCGCCATTTCTATAAGCAAACGATAATATTGGCGATATCAATTATTTCCCCTTTTCTTATACACTTCAACAAAAATATATAATAATGCAGTACGTTATTTAATTTGGAACTTTATTAATTTTAATCAAATTAAATCTGTACACTGTCTCACAACACAAAACCGATAAAAATAATTGCATTGCACTTAGGGATGATCGATATACATCATGGTGAATAAACATCGATATTTAGCTGAAAAACATCGATGTTTTGACATCAATGTTTTGTCTTCGATAACATCGGCACATCGATGTTACAGGATTAAAATATCAAAACCTCGATTATTCTTTTGGGCGCCATCTAGTATGTATTGGATGTACTAGGTTCAACTATCAAGTTAGTCATTATTAGTAGCTATGACTATCAAGTTCAACTATTTCCCACTAGATGATACTGTTCAAAGAAACCGGAGGAAGCCGTACGTGTAATTATTTCTTTGCTATAGTTTTTCTCAAGGGATAAAAAAAACTTCAATGTTTTTAGACATCGATGTTTTTCAATGGTTATTCATTGTACATCGATACTTATGATTCGATGATAGCATCAGTGTCAACATCGATATTTTTCTAATATCGTCCATCCCTAATTGCACTCAAAACTTCAGTGCTGCCAACAATAATTTTGAAATTCCGCCGACTTTATTACGATATTCCATTAGAAATCCGTTAAATCTTGCATTTTTCTCGTCAGTAAAATCCGTTGAAAAACCGTGTGAAATTAAGGTCATTAAAAGGCGAAATAAAAATATAGTTCAAGTTTAAAAAAATTAAGTGCAACAATCTTTAAAAAGAACCGAAATCTATGTTATCTAAATCATCGTCACTAATTGGGACCTCAATCATTTCGGATGCAGTAAAAGTTGACGGCAGAGATCGCAACATCATTTTGCTCGCTGCTACCTTATCTATGACGTGTACATTCCCAGACATGTGTAGTATTTACGAAGAAAGAGTTGCCATATGAGAAATAACAATTTCGTTTTGATTATTGAAAAAAAAAAATGGAAATATAAAAATAAATCTGTTTTTATTTCAATAATAATCTTTGCTACTAAATTCCGCAAAAAAAAATCCGCTAGCCGTCAACGTATTTCTTCCATTTCTTCTTAACCGAATCCGCTTGATATGACGGGAAATCCGTTACGTTGGCAACGCTGACTCAAAATCATCAACGAAAACGGGCAATGAATGACAGACAATGTCATTATGACATTGACATTTGACAAACAAACGTCAGTCAGTCAGCTCAGGGCTGCGCTCAGTAACTACGCCGTGTGATCGCCCGACGATTATCATAGCGTTCAGCAAAGAGTATATAATAGTTGTGCAGTATTGAGCTGTAAAAACTCCACAAGAAAAGTTGACCGAGAAACAAACCGCTACTTTTCATTAGTAAGTAATTTTGTTATTAAATTATGTCATTTATTTTTAAATTAAATCAATTGTTTCATGTTTTTAGCGGTTCTTCCAACGAAAACTACGCAACTAATTGTGTACCACATGTTCTTAACACACTGACTGTTTATTAAAACACGCAATGAAAATTAAACAATCGATACTTTCACTCATTGCTCAGCTTCGTTGTATGGTCATTATTCTCATTTTTCTGTCAAATGAAGCAAATAGTGATGTACACGTTCTTGATTCTAATCGATTATGAGAACACGAATAATAGTGATAATATTCACCGTGGGATATTTTGTGACTAGTAATTATTAAGATTTATCATTCCTGTGTCTTTTTTTGATCAATTTTTTTTTTTTTTATTTATTAGAATAATAATCGATTACGTAATTGATTTATAAAATTCGACACTTTTACAATATAACATACATACATAACTAATAAACTCACGCCACATTTTTTTACTTATTACGAATATACAAAAGTCTATATCTGTGATAAAGGTAAGCTTACTTGAACAGCAGCGAACTTAAATAATAACAGCCATGCAAACGGGAGGCGCACGCGACAACTCACTCCAAAGCAGCTCGAAAGAGTAACGGGCGTACTGACGTACGAGGTAGGCACGTACGGCGCGGATGAGGGGAGTCGAATCGATTGCGCTCGGTCAGGAATTCCCATCACTAAATCGCTCTTGTAACATCATAGTAGGTAGAAAAAAAGTTGCGTCAAAAGTCACGCTTGGTTTTCATACAAAACGAGGCAAATGCGTCATTTATTTAGATATATTATGTCTGTGCTATCTACGCTACGGTTTCTCTATCTATAGCCTAAGAGCTACTGAACCATTTGACTAACACGTTTCCCACAATGGTAATTTTTTTTTATTAAATGATATTGAAGTCTAAACTTCTTTTAGCGCGGTACGCATATTTTTAGATGAGGACCTCTGGACTCGCGACACCGTTATGAGACGCAGTTTAGCGTTTAGTTGTTTTTTATCTATTTTTTCGGCCAGTAATGTCGCTAGTTGCTGTCAGTAGTTTTGGCGCCATAACAAAACAAACTCACTCAGAAAAAAAATCTATTTTAGATTGTAATAATTTTAATGATAATGATGATGATACAAGAGCTCAATTTCAATCTCAATCTTAATCAATCTCAATCTCTCAAAAAAAAAAAGTTTTTACTTCTGTCGGCACTCCCGGAGTGCAATTTTTTTTTGTTATCGGTGAATTAAAAATGTACCGTTCTGGCAGGGATCTCGCGGTTGCATCACCATCCCTTAAATTTTTGAAAATGCAAAAATAAAATTTTGGGTTTGTCATATACCTAACAATACCTCAATCACTACACATTTCCTATTTAATTTTGAGGTTAAGGTTAAATAGGTAGGTAAAGTAAGAAAGGAATAAAATATTATTTAATTAAAAATGAACACTTTCCTTTAGTTTGCCGTATATCATTACTTCCCAGAAATTGATCCTTATTAGCAACACTATCAGATGGTGTAATAATACAGGATATTTTTTTTTTATTTCAAAATCAACGGGTTCGATTCCTGGCTAGGAATATTGATTCTTCAAAAATCATCGAGCTCAAGACTCCTTTGAGTATTTTTCGCTATTCCTTATAGTTTAGGATATGGCCATCCACGTCCATTTGAAAAATTCCTTTATATTCTTCTGGCAGACACTTGCAACCACCAGAATTAGGCTGGCTATTTACATATACTTATATAACTGTTGAAAGAATATTCCCTCAGAATTTCAGCTTTGTGAGAAGCAGGTTATGAATTACCATCCCAATGACAACTTTGCTATATTCTGGCACATACTTGTACCCTCAAAAGAAGCTGGCATTTTATTTTTATGCTTAATCATATGTAAATTAAAACATACTATTAAAATTGTAGCCTAAATTAAATTAAATTGTAGTTAATTTTTTTTTTTTGCATTTTCAAAAATTTGGGATGATGACGCAACCGTGAGATCCCTGCCAGAACGGTACTTTCTTAACTCAGAGATAATAAAATATCATTCAAATAAAAATTGGCCTTATGGGAAACGGGTTAGTCAAATGGTTCAGTAGCTCTCCCCTCCTACTACTATGATCTATAATAGGTACGTAGTGAGGTATGTACAGTGGTACCAGTATGTATGTATTTCCTAATAAGTACCACAACATACCAAAAAGGTACTGTTTTTATAAAAATCTTAAATTCAAGCGATGCGATGAGGACGTTCCCTGTTATATACGATGGTGAGAGATACTCTCATGTCACACAAATGTGGCTTTTTAAATCTCGAGGAGTTTTTTAATCCTTACACAAGGAAAGAGTTACATACAACACGATGACGAGCGTAGGCTCGCGATATTATTATGTTCTATATTATTGATAGAATACAGTGTGTATGTAGCATTTGATTTTCCTTCTTGCTTAATTTACCCATCAACTACGTGTCAATCACCTTTAGTTCAGTCATTCAAATTGAAACCATATCATAAAGATTACAAAAATGTGACTTGCGATTTTTACGGGCATTAATTAAACTCGCGGACAATAGTTGTTAATTTCAACGTTTTTAACATATCTGCCTGATATATAAGATTGATAAAGTATCGAGCCTTTCCTGCAGCATCGTCGTTCTTTTTTAATTTTTTAATATTTTCAATTTCAGAAAAAAAACAAATAGATCGTTGCGCTGTGCAGTTCGATACCATCAGGCATAAAAATATACGCAGAGCTGTGTCTACGTTAGGGATCGCTGATTCAATTATTTCAACATGTATTATTTTGTACTATTTTGCGTGAGTTTACCGTGAACTTGAAGCAAATCACTGGAACTTATTTTATTTATGATATATGAAAGAAACTGCTGAATTTCAGTTTGTGAATCGGTATTAGTTAGAACTTTATGAAAAACAAACTTAAATTTCTAGTCGGGTCATTGCTCTAGTCAATTGAAACGCGCAGGTTTTCAAATTTAAGCAATTGCTTAAATTTGCTTATGGGATAATCCTGGAATACTGGGTGCGTTCAATAACTACACACCGGGTGTGAAAGTTACCGTGCTACTTTCGTTCCATTATCGCCCGACGTTATTGAACGCCAATTGTCAGTTCATCACACGGGCGTACACTCTGAGTTACTGAATGCTAACGATAAACGTCGGGCGATCACACTGCGTATAGTTAGTGAACGCAACCTGCATATTTTTCTTTTAGTTTAGTTGTCAAAGTGACATTGGTGTGATTTTCACCCACCTATTTCACGGCGTGACTGGTGCCCAGTGACCATAAAAGCGATCGTTGACGATCGCTTTTATTTAAATGATGTTACTGAACGGTACGGTGTGATCACTCGAGCGATCACACCGAGTTAGGCCGGAAATATATGTCAGATTTTTTCATCCGATAGTCGGATCCAACTATCGGAAGCCGGCGAACATTCACTAGAATTCGATTCGATTCGATTCGACTATTGAATCTGACATGTATTATATGTTCAAACAAAGTAATGGCTACAACGACTTTCGGATGAAAAAATCTGACGTGTATTCCCAGCCTTACTTACGTCGTCGGGCGATCACACGGCGTAGTTATTGAACGCAGGCCAGGGATGTTGTTGGCTGGTTGTGTTGGTTATGGTCAAGTTAACTGACAAGTTTTTTATTTTTCTGTTTTTGTTTGTTTGGCAAAACTTCAAACATTTAAAAATATTTACCGAATGCAACCGTTTTTATTACAAATTGTTATGTCTGCTTTATTTTCAATAAATATCAGATCGTTGGGTTTTCTGATGTGAATTATGGAATGTAGCGAGACTGATAAGTCAGGTGCTCTCGACATTTCTGAAGATGTCGAATCTCGTAGTGCTGTGAATTCTTTGATTCTTGACTATTATAAAAAATTTGGTCGGAAAAGAGACCTAGAGCAGTATTTCTCATTGTCTACAGCTCAAAGTGACATCAAGGATCCAGCTAGTACATTTTGGAGGATGATGAAGACTCAAACGGAATCCTCAGATTCTGGGGAAGGAAAGAGTGAATCATCTCAAGAGCTTTGTCGGATATCCATCAAATGCTCGGTCCCGCAGCCTTCTAGTTCCCAGGTTAATAAATATAATGCATCTATTTTAAATGTTCTGACGTGTACCTACTGGTAGCTGATCTTGAGAGTCAAGGCTTAGTATGTTTCATCAAGTCACATTGTTATTTACCACTAGAAATTATGTTCTAAAGCAAACCTTTTAATTAACAGAAATGTATATTATACCAATATTGAGTCACAGAGTTATGAGTGGGTTAGATTGTAACCAATAAAATATTATGAATTAACTAACTCCAGGTTACATGCACAATGATCACACCTATGGACTTCACAACACACCATATCTTTATGTTTGCTAGATCAAATTGTCAGAAATTCTCAATATAGCCTAGTGCTTAAAAATATATTTAGTGTTGTAATTTAGTTTTATAACTTGCACTGACCAATACATCTTTGACAATGTACCTAACATTGTCAAAGATGTATTGGTCAGTGCAAGTCTTTGCTTGCTGCAAACATCAATATAACAAATGCGTAATTTTCTTTTCACTATCTCCAACTCAGTCTGTAATGTGTTTCAGACCTTAGATTATTAATTATTGGTAGAATGACCTGTTGGTCGCTCCTCTAAATTTGGGGGCAAGATCTCACTATAACTAACAAAGCATGCTTTAACTAGGCACATTCTGCTTCACACATCAAAGAATTTCAGAAGCAGATTCCAAAGCATACCTTCAAGTCATTCCACAATCCAAAATCTCATCATTACTAACAAAGCAATCACAAATTGGGCAACTTAAGATTGTGTGCCCATATGTTTGATACCTAATAATCAGCTCTGTAACGGCTGAACAAATTTTCATGAAATTTCCTATGCATATAGTTACTTTAGGTCCTGAAATTTGATAGGATACTTTTTATTCCTGGAATGTGGGTGACCAGTATTGTTTCAAAATCTTGAATCTTAACAAAATTACTTTTACAAATTTTTTTAGGTCTCAGCCACCCATAACTTGGCGGGTCTCCACCCTTACCTTGCCAAAAGACTTTACAAGGTATACAATATTTGTCTTGGTATTACCTCACATTATAAGGTTAAATTTGACTATTTAATTTTAAATTAATATTAAATTTTCAGGATGATGAACCAAAATCAAAGACTGAATCTGAATCTCCACCCATTATAACTGAAGATGTTGCTTCGGAACAATCAAGACACTCTGATGACGAATCTGCAAAATCGGATGATAATCATTCACAGAAATGTAATTCAATAATTACCTATTCAAAACCTGTGAAAATGCAACTTAGTGCAATTAGAAATTAATATTTAATTAAAATTTAATTCCTTGTATTATAAATTCAATAAGTTTCTGTTCTTAAAGTGCTTAAAGTCTTTTAGGTTTCTGAGGTCTAACACTTTTATAGTTACGTCATTTCCGTATGTCCGTCTGTCTGTCACGGTCATTTTACTTTGTGTCTGCCAGTGATATCTAGCTGAAATTTTGCATACAGTGAGTTTGTGTCACTCAAACTAATATATCAAATGATCATAGAAAAAAAATTGAGTACCTACATGTACAATGGGGGTGTTTTTTTTTGTTTGTGTACCACTTCAAGTGGGGTATCATTAAAAAGATAAAAATATATATGGTTGTCTCCGTCGTCATCTCTCATTTTCGAAATATCAACCTTTACATATGTTAGTAATTTTAGCTAGAATTTCCAGTTACAATATTGGCACTTTGTTATAACTGTATGCATAAAAATAATTGGGATTGGAAATTGGTGACAACTCTATTGTGAGTGACTCATAGGCAAATTCAAAAGCCACTGTCAGTCCCATTCCAAAACTTATTTATTGAAGTTAGTAAAAATAATTTTGTCATGTACATCTATATGCTTGTCTATCCATATGAATATTAATCTGCTATTTTTGTCTAAAATTTTGCACATAATATTATATTGCAGTAGTAACTTTGTGTTAAATTTGGCCTACATAAGTATAATAACTTCAGAACCCTACAGTATACTAGTAGTACATAAAAATATGTCGATATTTATATGTTCATTGCATATTATTATTAGCATTAAAGATTTCCATAATCAATTTGAAAGTGATAAAATTGTTTCCTTTTCAGCCTTTGATGTATTATTGGATTTATCCACAAACAAACCGCTTTCTCCATCAAGCAGTATCACATCTCAGCGTAAATTAGAGTGGGATTCCCTTGCTGATGTTGGCTATGGTAATGAGAGTGACAGAAAAAATTCTGCATCAAGTCTAAGTACCTTAGAAAGACTTGCTCTCAAACAGCAGTACTCCAATAATGACTCTAAACAAGATAATGACATAGGACCCCCAACAGCACATTCGACACCATTAGAAGAAATTGACAATAAATCTAAAGGCAAAAAAGGTGTAAAAAAGTCCACAAAGTTTTATAAAAAAGATATTGATGTTGTTGAAGTAAATTTACCTCATAGTTCAAATACCAATCCTTCTCAAGCAATTAATGTTAATTTAACCAAACATATTTCCTTTAGTGTTGAAAAAGGTGGTGGGGTGACATTCGAAAACGTAAAGAATGATATTAATGTATCTCCAGAAAAAAATCCTATTGAAAGAGAAGTTGCCCAACTAAGCACAGTTGACAAAGAAATGCAAACTTCATTGACTTCTAAAATTAAAGGCAAATCTGATAGCTCTATTAAAGTGCCTGAATCGGCACCTCTGCATATACAGAGAGTTCCTATTCTAATAAGTGTGAATACTTTGAGAAAGAGAAATAAGAGACGAAAAATGAGAATAGTTAGAAGGAAACTAAAGTGCAAAAAAAAGTCTGATATTGAAAAAGAAAATGAACCTCAAGAAAAGTGTGTAGAGCAACTGTCTGAAGCTGAGAGTTTTGAATACATGCCTGGGCATATTTACAATCAAAATCAGATGAAAGCAAACCAGTCTAGATCTAGCAATACTGCTGGGAATAAATCTAGTTTAGAATCAAGTGGTATTCTCACAACTGATTCAAGTAAAGATTCAAAACATTCATTTACGAAAGATTTAGAAAAAGGTATAGAATTACTCAAAGGGGCTCTGCAACAACGTTATGATGATTCCCATTTGAGGAAGAAATTAGTCCAAGAATTAGTTCAAAGATTACTGAAATCTAAGTACAGAGACGATGAGAGTACTACAGAGTTTTTATCTGGTTTGAGTTTTACAAGTAAGAAACTAGGCTTGAGTGAAGGTAACCACACCACAACTAGTACTTCAGATGCTAATAATACAGGAGAAAAAGGTAAGATGTCTAGACCAAAGAAATCAATATTACGAGTTGACAAGTTCAATGCAAATGCTATAGCTTCAACATCTCAAAGTGCTCCTAACTTACCATCTGCTTCTAATAGTGAGAAACCAGTGACTTCCAATCTTATAAAGGCTTTGACATCATCCAATACTGAGTCAGATATATCAAGTAAAGAGAAAACCTCATCTGACAATGCATTTACTAAAACATCGTCAGAAGAGATTTACAAGAAATATTTAGAAGCTCTTAGAAGAGAAGAATCATATAAAAAGCATTTGAGAGACAAAGAAATGTTTTTGAAACAGAAATTAGTGAGTTCAGATTCTGTTTACAAAGCCACAGCTAGACAGAATTTAAAATCTAATAATAGACTGAAAGATTTGATAAAAGATTTGACTAGAAATAATTATGACGATGGATCAGGTGATGCTAGTAAATTGGAAGGTGGATCAAACTCTAACTTAGATATTGAAAATAGCAATGCTATTAGAAGTCAAAGAAGTCACTCAGTTTTCACCCTTTCTTCAGGCCAATCGGACTGTCAAAATAAAAAACCGAACTTGAAAAAAAGACTTCAGAGTGACATAAAAGATCTGGCACGCGCTGGTACGAGCAAAGATGAAGCTCACTTATACTGCAGTTGTCCGCGCCATTCGCCTAAACCTAAAATTGACGTAAATGATAGTTCTGTACAAGTAAATTTAAAATATGATGGATCACCTATAGAATGCCAAAATAGACATGCAGAGTTTGTAAAATCAAGTGATGGTCAGAGAAGTAGCAGAGGTTCTCCAAGAAACCTAACTCAATTTGTATCTGATAATTTCACCGGAGATATAAAGTATGTATGTTTATGCTGTAATCAAGCAGCACCGACTCCAGAAAATAATGATTACTTAGTATACAAATGTTCGCGTTTGACTGATAGAGGTATACAGTTAGAAGAAAAAATGTCTACCACAGTTGGAATACAGTGTGAATGTACATCTCACAGAAATAATCAAGCATCTTCCAAAATAAAAGGTTTTGAAGAGATAAGAAGAAAAAGCAGTAGTTCCGATATTAGACAAGATAATAGAATGGCAAAGTCATCCCAGACAAACTTGGCACTAAATATAATCTGTCAAAAATCAAGTGACAAGAGCATTACGACATCGTCATCGTCATCAGATTTTAACAAACATAATATTATAAAAAAACAAAACTCATTCGATACTAAAAGTAACAACAAAAAAAATACATGTGAGGCCACAAGGTGTATCCAAACTGAAATCAGTATTAACCCAAAAATATCTGACCCCTCCTTAACTGATATAAACGTAATAAATGATAGAGATTGTGTGAAATTAATTGGTGAACAAAGTGAAATTACTTCCAATTCTAATGATATATGTACAGGTTGTGAAAACATTGGTAACAAAAGACTTACAAATATTGAACAAACCTTCAGCCAAATTGAAACTCAAATACGAAATATGCAGCATGTTGATGATCTTGCAGATAATTTTGCAATTCCAATACAGGGTACAAATATGACTGTTATGGTGAGCATTGGCACTAAGAATCCTAAAACTGTCTTAGAAACAAAAAACGATGAAGTCATTACTCAAAGTATTGGTACTGATTTGCCCTTATTTGTAGATCAAGCTTTACTAGAAGAATGTTCGAAAGGTGTACAATCCCAAAATACTGATATATTTTCCGCTTTTAACAACGACAAAATATCAGAATCTCGCATTCTTATAGAACAATTTAATACTGCAGAAGTCTTACCTCCAATTGAATATCCCTGTGTTATGAAGCCATGTTTCGCAAATGAGCATAAGTATAAACACAACACATTTCCAAAGAATGTTCCCCCTACCGATCGAAAGCCGTTTTTCCGGTCAAACACTGATACGCAAAATTTTAGAAACTGTTATGGCGTTCAAAATAGCAACATAATTAAGCAAGATGATGACACTTTAATCAATACACCCATTTTTCAACCACTGACGCCTAAAAGTACAGCTACTGATGAAATAAGCACACAGTTTGTTTGTGGATGTGGTTCTGTAAGTTGTAACTGTGGAGAACAAAAATGTTATTCAGAGCAATTGGTACACCCTCACACAGATACAGGAAATTTAGGAAACTGTTGTGGCGTTCAAACAGACAACATAGATATAGAAAATACTGAAACCCATATCGATTTAGGAAGTACTCAACCACAGAGAACTAATATAAACACTCTTACTGATGAAAAAAACAAAATATCAATTTGTAATTGTGGTTCTATAAGTTGTAGTTGTAAAGAACAAAAATGTTATTCAAGGAAGGAAGAGAAAATAAGTCTAGATAAAAAACTTGTTAATTTAACAGATGATATGGAAAGAAAAAATATAGGAACCCAAAAAGATTTATCAGACGATCCACTAAATAAAGAAATTATTCTTACTGATAAATCAAAAATACCTGAGTGTGGTTGCCCTCAAGTTTCTAAATGTAAAGGCTTTTGTGACAAACAATGCAATAGTAATCACACTGAAGTTGAAGCTCAAAATTCATGCAAAATCAAACAAATATCTACCAGAGGGAAAGAACTATCTGATAATCAAATTGAAAAAATAATACCGAAATTGAGTAAAGAAAGTGAAAAAGATAATGAAAATACCTCATCAAAAGACACTATTTTGGATATGATAAAAGATATTACGAAGCGGTATTCAAAGAGAGATATCGCAAAGAATGAAAAAAAAAAATGCTTCAAGGAAATAATAACAGTAATGAACTATCTTTTAGATACAGAAGATTCCACAGATAATGATGGTCTTATGAAAAGTTCTTCTGAAACTACTCCTGATGCTAATCCTTCTTGTAATAAAACACCTGAAAAGTCGGTACTTCAATGTGACTCACCACATAAAAAGATATTAATTGATAAAGGCATACAAATGTCTTTTAAAAAGTGCAAGACTGGTGTTAAAACGGAATCTTCAGACCTTCCTATTTCCACCGATATACCCAGCACATCCTCTGATTCAGCAACTTGTAGAGTTTTAAATAGAATTAGAAAAGAATGTGAAAGATTTCACCAGAAACGTTGTAAATCTTCTCACAGTGGAGGGAATAAGTGCGATGCTTCGAGTAGTACGTCAGTGAATTGTGAGAAGTGTAAGCGGGTCCATCACTGTTCATGTAGAGGGCATAAATGCAAAGGTCATAAATCAAAGTCTTCAGAAAAACTACAAAAGAAATGTGTCGCATACAACTTAATCATTCAGACATCAGATAGTGTGGTCAGCGAAGAAACCAATATGACTAAGAATAAAAATCTTCGCCCATTGCAGAATATCATTGTCAAAGTGCCTTCTAAACGCAAAGTCGAGAATGTGCCCTTTAAAGAAATGTCTGCTAAAATAGAGAAGGGGTTCCGGTGCTGTAGTCCTCAACGCGGCTCTAAGTCCAATAGATCAAGGAGTTTGCCTAATGAGACTGAGATATCGAGTACTGATATATTTTGTAAGAAAGAACAGTGTGTTACTGTGAGAGACTATTTGGAGAGGAATCGGCCAGATTTTGTTGAGAAGAGTTCCAATCGCCAGGATTGCTTGAAGTTCATCAATCAATCGCGGTATGTATTTAGTCAAGATAGTCCAATTTTTATTTTTAAAACTGTCTATAATCAATTGCTTAGTTCGTGCTCTTGCTGCACAGCAACGATCATCAGGTGATCCATACGTTTTGGTTGAGAAGTATTCAACTTTTTTGTGGAATAGCTGATTTCTTTTCGCGCATTCGGGTTAATCAGATAGTATGTATGTACCTATATGCATATCACATGTTTTAATTAGTAAAACAAATCCTACTGTATTTAGGGATTCTTATAAAATCCTCACCAATTTTTCTTACTTCAGAAATCAAGAAACTTGTACCTCTCCTCGTTTGAAAATGGTCGTTGTTCATAATGCTAACTGTGCAGGATCTATGGGGACTACCAATATGTATTGTGGAGGTACTTTTCGTTCGCTTGAAACTTAGTTAAATGACAGTTATGTATTGAAAATAGAGTACAGATTTGATTGAGTTTTTGTAGGTGTTCCAATGTGTTATAAAACTTTTAACCCATCCATTAATCCTTGTGATCCCTACATGCAAACCATTCAGAGTGAAGTAACAAGAATTGGTGAGTTGTATTCATTTTAATGTAGCAACTAGTGAAGTCCGCACTTTGTTTATTTATACCGTCGAACATATATCCTCGTAGATTTGGACGGTTACACCGGTCGATCCAACTCCGCAATTAATACTTTCTTGCACCTCCATACTCCATATAAATGTTTTAGTGCATGTCAAAATTAATGGTGATAATTCCACATCACAATTAGTGTTTAACATGTATCGATATCGATACAATTTGCACTCGTGTCTCATGTTTAGTGTGTCCTTAACTCAGCCACTCAGAGCGCATAATCGTTTTAGGGGATTTGGAATAGATTTCGATTATATAAAAAATGCGTCTCTAAAGGGCTAAAGTACTCGATGATAGCTCAGTGGTAGTGTCGTCGGACGCCGCGGCGAAGGTCGTGGGTTCGAATCCTACAATGAGCTTGAGCTTTCAGTGAAGGAAAAAATCGTAAGGAAACCATAGCACGGTGGTAGGGTACTTTGTAGTATCCGCCTGGCTGGCTACCACCCTCAAGTTGAAAATCTATCGCCAAACACCTATTGGTGTGTTCCGGCAGCTGCACTTGAGAGCCAGATCCTTCTAGGCTTTGTGTGCTTACCACCTTCGGCCACATCATCACCTACCATAGTGATATAAACACAAGCCTATACAAAGTAAAAATAAATAAAAAATGTTTTATACTTTTGTTGTGATCCATAATATGGTAGTAGACGCACGCTCGCATATAAATGTGATATATGAATACTTCATCAGTTTTACGTGCATTAGATAGGTATAAAGTCAATTTTATACTCTATTTTGAGGACATACCAAATAACATTGTTTAATATTTTTTAATGTCTCTAGTGACTCGAAATAGTTTTTTTTGGCTATATTGCTTATTAATAAAATAATTACATTCCTGTATCAACCACCAATTTTCTCTTGCATTTATACAGTAGCACACGCACTTAGTTTTACTGATCACGTGACTCCTACTCATATAATATTGCAGAGCAAATGAACGCGCCGCCCAACGCAGCGTGCTGTCATTGCACCTGGACCGGAGGCCGGAACTGACTCCCACGTCGGATGAGCTTAGACATCTTGCACGGGAAATCGGTATCCAAATTAGACGTAAAAAAGGTAGGTACCTACTGTAGAATCTTCTTTCTAGAAATATGCTGTTTATTCATTTTAGATAGTTATAAAAACCACTGGAAATCAAGTTAGATAGTAAGCTCCACGATCTAACCCCTATTGGGTTCAAGTTCAAATTCTTTTTATGTATGTTTTATTCCAGAGACATTTGGATTCAAAATAGAGTCTAGGTCTTCAACATTAGGCATAAATCTGTTTACTTTAATAATAAAGGGGCTGTTCTTCATAATTATTTGCAACATAATATTTATACTGTTCAGCACGCCCATATTTTGCCAGAGCAAATAACCAAGTAGTATGCCTGCAGGTAAGCGAGTGCAGAAATATTAGGGACTGGCATAAACCTGCGATGCGAGAATAAATCATCGATTCTTGTGATCTAGTTCCTCTCAAATTAACATATTTAACTACTCACATACATTATTGACTATTGTGAGATTATCTATACACCAATTACACAGTTCAAGCATTCAAATTCAGATGCACCAAAATTCATCAGTGAACGTGAAATGAAGAAACATTCAGAAAAGATATACAAATCACTACCTGAAGTCGTTCAGAAGAAGGAAGACATCAAAAAGGAAAATATTAAGAAAACCAATCAATTGATGGCCAGTATTTTTAAGAAGGTAATGTTTCTCTATGATGTGGCATTTTCTTCTTCCGCTATTATTTTGCCTAGTTTTTAAGGTACTTGGCTTGATTGATAGAAAAGTATTATAATTACGCTAAGTTTTTAACCAGATGATAGCTTATATCAGTGGTTGTGTCTGAGTGTCGTGGTGAAGATCGTGATGTGTGAAGGAAAGCGTTGTTAGGAAACCATAGCTCGGAGGTAAGGTAGTTTGTAGTACCCTCCTCGCTAGCTACCACTTTGTTGATAATCTTTTGCCAAGCCTTACCGTGTGTTCAGCTAGCACTTGAAAAGCAGTCCCTTTATAGGCTTTGTGAATCACCACTTTCGGTTACATTACTTACCATGCTTGGTGATATTGTGGTCAATTCATAATAATAATAAAAAATGTATTTTCTTTTCCAGAATCTCCAAAAAAAAACCCTCCGAGGTGCGGTGAATTTATCCAATTATTGTACCGTTATCAAAATATGACGAAACTATTATTTAAAGATTAGTTAAAATTAAGTGTTTGTATTTGACTATAATTTGTTATGGATTATTGTTTATCCATGTTGATTTTGTAACGAGGATCTTTGACCTCATGTTTTATAATGAATTTTAAATAAAATTTAGTATTTTTGTAACAATTTGCTGTAATTTTACTCTTCAAGTAGTTGCATGTTTATAGCGCCTTGTCCAGGTAGTAAATATAATATATATCTCGCTATAGTAAGTAAGTAATCCGCTTACATATAATTATTTCCCAACTATAGAAAAAATCTTTAAATACTTCGTGAATATTTTACTCGAATGAGTTGGAGTTGCTTGCTATCTGCTTATGCAGTTGAAAAGTGACGAATATCTTAATAAACCTAGGGTTTACTGGACTTGTTTAAAACCATCCCTTGTAATGTGGGGAATAAACTTTGTCTCAATTTACAACTATTTATTATTGTAACCATATTTTATTACAAAATTCTCGCAAAAGAATGTTTACAGCAACAGCAACAAAGATAATCTATATTACTTTATTCATATTAAGAAGTAACTTCTTGAGTTCTGTTCTGTTGATTTTATAGGATGGCGTCGTAGGCAATTGTTTCAGAAATACTACTCCTCCTCTTAATTGTTTTGACTCAGTAAGGGAATCTGAAATTACATAAATTTATTAGATTAATAAAATTGCAATCTACCCTTAACTTGTCATCATAAATGATCATCTGTTCCAATATCTCGGGCATAAGCCTCCCTCTGCAATAAAATGAAATAAGGATTTACCTAATTGTATGATAAGGTAGATACCTACCTCTGTAATTAATGCAAACGTCTATGAAGCTTTCCTAAGATCGAGTAGGTAGGTACTACTCGTAAATCGTACTCGAAACGCTGACTTACGAATTACTAATGTAAAATAACATAAAAAAAATATGAGAGAAAATAAATATTACCTTTCACCAAGTCCTTAATCTCTTGTTCAGTGACGACATCGTCAGAGCAGGGAACGACACACGCAACTGGCAAATCACCATATACTGGATCGGGTATACCAATCACAGCCACATCTAGGACGCCTGGATGTTGCCGGACCACCTGTTCTATCTCAGTTGGGGATATCTGTAAAAGTTATTTTCTTGTAGCTATAAGAATTTTGTGGACAAGAAGTTCAAAACGGAAAATTAGAGAGATACCAAGAAAGTAAACTTCTTCAACAGATAGAAATACCGTAGCGCTTATGGAAATCAATTGATTTAAGCTGCTTAAAGAGTAGATACTTTGATTTCCTGGGAATAAGATACTGAAAACCTTATGCTGAATGCATTATAGCATATTTAATCTACAACCAACCTGATAGTTACTATATTTGAGCAGCAATTTAAGCCGTTCAACATAGTAAAAGTTCCAGTGTTCATCTCTATACAAAATATCACCAGTTTTGAACCAGCCTCCGTCTGCAAATGATTCTGCTGTTGCTTCGGGATTGTTATAATATTCCTGGGATTTTTTTAAAAGAATTACGTAATTTGTAATTTTGAGTAATTATAAAAAAGCAGCAATCATTTAACAGAGTAATTTTTAGATGCATCAAGTTCTTCTTACCTTAAAAACAGTTGGTCCCCTTAACCATAGCTCTCCAGGTATATTAGGCTCTTTTATATCGTCATGTGTATCTATGTTTACTAACTGAAATATCATTAGGTTAAAAGATTTTAATTAATTTAAAAATTGTATGTAAGATACAATTTATGTTATCTGCTAGTTCAACCAAGTTTCATAAAATTGATGGCATTATGTAAGTAATTATTATATACTACTAACTTACTTTAAAGTCATAGTTTTTCTTAATGAATCCAAGTGAATTAGGAGTTACTGGACATTCGTCACTAAATACCGTTCCTACTACCTCACTGATTCCATAAGCGACAGTCGTTTGGGTTTTTGGTGAAAGTTTCTGAAAGGAAAATATTAGGTACAGAACTTCTCTATTTTAATTAATTGTCAAATTTTATTGGCATACTTACCCTTATTTCATCAATAAGTTCTTTCGGTACAGGGCTACCGCCAATTAATATCTTCTCAAAACAAGTAAAGTTACATTGGTCTCTATCAGGGGCTGTTATGAGTATCGCCATTAATGTAGGCCCCAGTAATGTGTAGGAAGGCTGAAAACAAGAGTAGTATCAGGTAGCATTTGGGTTTTTTTTAAGATTTCCCAGGTCAGGTACACCCCTGCTCTGGGGAGTATATTGAAAACCATAAGCTATTGACTACTACATGGAATTCTACTCTCTGGGTAGTTTCTATGACGACAATTTTGGCTTTTATTTCTTACAAGCTTTGTTAGTAGTAGTCAAACAAGAGTAGAGTAGGCACTCGTTTTTTTTTACACAAATCTCTGTTTAAGTGATATATAATATATATAACAATGATTAAGCTTTCCCGAATATTCCCGATAGATAGATAGATAACACTTTATTGTTACACCACAAATGATCGGAGTAGTTAAACATAACTTACAGTGAGTGTGTTACAATGGGCGGCCTTATCACTAAAAGTGATCTCTACCAGGCAACCTTTGGATGGAGAGGAGTTAGAAGATAGAAAATAATGGGGGTGTACAGTAACTATAAAAATAAATAAAAATATAACAGCAGGTTACAGATAGTAGGTACCTATAACCTGTTTAGATGTATCGCTGAAGATAGGTACTTTTTTTTTTTTTTTTTACTTCGTATAGGCTTGTGTTTGACCACAATCTAACTATGGTAGGTGATGATGTGGCCGAAGGTGGTAAGCACACAAAGCCTAGAAGGATCTGGCTCTCAAGTGCAGCTGCCGGAACACACCAATAGGTGTTTGGCGACAGATTTTCAACTTGAGGGTGGTAGCCAGCCAGGCGGGTACTACAAAGTACCCTACCACCGTGCTATGGTTTCCTCACGATGTTTTCCTTCACCGAAAGCTCAAGCTCATTGTAGGATTCGAACCCACGACCTTCGCCGCGGCGTCCGACGTCACTACCACTGAGCTATCATCGCCTTAAAATACTTCATCAGTTAATTAAATATTTTACACACTGCCGCACTCAGTGAAGTCAATTAAGTATAATTATCGATTATCTCCATACCTGTCTCTTTTTATAGCTATTAAATAAACAAAGATGGACATGCTTTAATCAGACATTAAATTCTAATTGACGTCTCTGAGTAAGGCACTTAGTTTGTCATAATTTGCAGTAAAGATAAAGAAACGCTTTTACTAATTATAGGCGTGTTTTTGACCGTAATCTCAAAATAGTGAGTGATGATGCGGCTGAAGGTGGTAAGCACACAAATTCTAGAAGTAACTGGCTCTCAAGTGCAGCTACCGGAATAGTGCTTAGCGACTGATTTTCAACTTGAGGGTGGTAGCTAGCTAGACGGGCACTACAAAGTATCACCGTGCTATGATTTATTTACCATGTTGTCATTCACTGAAAACAAGCTCATTGTAGGATTCGAACCCACGACCTTCGTCTTATTCGATATCACTGTCATCAGCATCATAAAACTGACACTAAGATAAAGTATAGATACCTGATAAGTATTTATAAGATGATATAAATGGTCCTTTGAGATAGTCTGCGATGTCTGTAGTCGCGTGTATCTGAATATAGATGAGAATATATAACTGAAGCTGCCTGTTATCCATTGCAGAGGTGATAGCATCAATGCCATGCGTGTGGGTTTCGGGAAGGTATCAAATTCTGACCTGGAAAATATAATTGATTTTGTAATCCCATTTACCACCACTAGTTTATGTAAATATAAGTTATTTATTAATGCTTTCTTCGCTTTCTACAGCCTTCGATTCCTACAGGTAAGTACTCATAATCTATTCTTCATGGAAATGTGGAAATAATAATCCTAACACTGTAGGATCGTTTAGATATTTAATTTATTATAATATTTACCAGGTATAGGGAACAGAAACTGCTATGTTCATGTAAGTGAGAGCAGCTGATTTAGGCAACCCTGTCGTTCCACTAGTCGCCGTTAGCAAAGCAATCTTATGTTCTGCGTCGAAATCTGTACATCTGAAATTGTGTGTATAAGTATGTTACCATTCTTCTTGTACCTAATCAACATCATTCTATGAAGTTCTAGGCTTTCCTTTAGGCCCAGTTTCTCAAAGCATGATGAAAGGTGATTGTTGATCATGTGTGTATGAACGTTATTTTAAATAATAGTCAAGAGTTATTATGTTATTAAGTACCTAAAGTTTTGGATATCGTTCTTCTCCACCGCCATTTCCATAAATTGTGAAAAATCAATACAATCGTCTCCTTCACCGAAAGCTATAATTTGAGGCAGACAATCAGTTCCTCTGAGCGCTTCTCGAATATCTAATACTCTATCGTTTTGGCAGAATATCATTTTTGGCTTGTTGGTAATAATAGCTTGTTTGATTTCATCTGTAGGTAATTCAATTAAAATATATTACTAATTGTCAATGAATTGTTTCTCTCTGGTTCATTTACTCTGAAATTTACGACAAATAATAAACTAGGTACCTACTATCTATATATATATATCAAACGTATTCTATCCGTAGGTACATACCTACCTACTAGTCATAGTTCCTGTAAAGGTCAAGACAGTCTGATTAAAGTATTAGGTATAGCTAGGTATACTTACTGACGCCCAGCGTACAATCTATGCCCGCTGTAATGACCCCAAGATAAAGAGCTGCGTATAGGGGTACAACTAGATCTAAATGATTGGGTGCCATCAGGACTATGACGTCATCTTGCTGCACGTCTAAGTTACGGAATTTTATCGCACATCGTATTGATCTATCCAAGATAGATTTGTTGGTTTCCGATGCTCCTGTTGCACCATCAATCTGTTTTGGGAATTAGATTATGATATTAAAATACTGTATGTAACTAAATAAAGAATCAACGTACTTAGGTACCTAATATTTTTTCAGTATTGATTAAAAAATTAATCCTAAGAATTTCTGAACGTTAAGTAATGCTGATAACTAAAATACCACCGTACCAGCACCGTTAACTTTAAATTATTAATAAACATTTTTAAACATTACCTGCAAAACAAAATCTGGATCATCTTTAAGACTCTGCAGAACAATCTTTCCTAAATGGTACCGGTCTGTCGGTATCCCAGACTGGGCGACGATACGTGAAGTTAGCTTATTCATAAACCACTGTACTGTATCCTCGGCATGTTGAGACTTCGCCATTTTTAATCCAATAAGTGTTTATTTCTTCTCTCCAGTCTAAAAATTACAGGAACACTGAACTTGATATTGCTTTTTTTCTGAAAAACAAAATAATAAGTACTGAAATTATTTAAAATTTCGGGCGGGATCTCAAATCAAGTCGCCATAATTTGAGTTAAGAAATTTCCAAATACACACTTACGAGTAACAAATGAATGATCTCTAAAACAGGAAAGAATGCGTACGTAAGAATGAAGTAGACTGATGAATATTTGGATATGTTGTCTTTTTAGTAACAAGAAGAAAATAAATAGTAGGTGCTGATATGATGAGTAAACACTATAATTGGGTATTACACCCATTTTTGAAAAGTGTCTCAATTCGTTCCTAAGGTGCTAAGAAGCCACCAAAAAAAACACAAAAATTGTATTTAATCGATAAGTGCCATAAAAATGCATTTAAATTTTACATTTTCAATTTTCGCGCGTAGTTTGAAGAAAACGCTGGACGCCATGTTACTCTACGGTCATGACGTTATTTAGTCTCATCAAGTCTCATGTAAGTAAATAAATGCGCTGATATTGGTCTCTATTGGACTTATAAAATTTTATTAATTAAAAATGAGCTATTATCCTTTTTATTAGTGTGCTATTCCTGAATGCATGAATACTAGTGTAAAAATAATAATAATAATACTTCAGTTAACACTTTTTAGTTTACATAAGGCACCGTATGATGTCATTATAATGGCGGCTACTGTTTCGCGCGTTTAAAAAAACTGAAAACTTTGAAATGAATTTTAAAATTAATTAAGCTATTTTATGAACTAAAACTAACATTTTCCGACTGCTTATTGCCTAAGCTATCTAAATTGTACATTTTTAGATGTTTTCTCTTATAGAGTAAAATACCCTATTATTATCACCCCCCCCCTCCCTTATTGGTTCACTGATTATTATAATCACCTTACCTTATTTCTTTCTCGATGCTACGTCGATTTTTACCGGGCTCCACGCTTATTTATTCAAAACCGATTAAAATATTTATTATTAATATTGTGACGAGATTGTTTTGTTGTCATTTCCCTTACTTACACAAGCCTTAGTTTTTTGCACAGAACAACTTACATATTTTTAAGGTGAGTGATGTAGTAGGTACTGCTTATATAATTAACTTTCCAATCTTTTAATAACAAAGCAAACAGATACTATTGTAAATCTTTATGTGAAGTAGTAACTCTATATTTTTGCATCTTCATTTATATATCGTTATCTTCATTTATATTTCGTTATCTTTCTTTTTAGCAAACAAAATCATATTGAAAATACAGATTGCAATCTTTATTGTCTGATGCCTTTCGAATGTCACTTTGAAAAATAAGTAGGTACTTAGATCAAATTAACAAATTATTAGGTACTATTAGGTACAAATCCTTTGTTTTGTTGTCGTTTGTTTTCCTTAGGTACCTACATATCTACTAATTAATATAATAAAGAAGAAGAGTGTTTTGTTTGTTTGTCTAATTACGTAGGTAATCTCTGTAACTACCAGTCGGATTTGAAATATTCTTTCTGCGTTTGATAGTCCAATTCTTGAGGAAGGTTATAGACTTTTTATCCCGGGAATGCGGATAAAACCGCGGGGAACAGCTAGTATCTACATAAATGTTTTTATTATTTTATGTTGTCAAAATTGTTGAAATGATAATTCCTTACTCGAAAGCCGCCCCGTTGTTTCATCCGCGTTCCCGGGATAAAATTAGCCTATGTCACTCTTCGGTCCATAAACTACCTATCTCTCTATTCTCATAAGAAATGATTATTTCACTGACATGAGAACTTAAAACTAATATAAAATTTAAGTAGCATAATATTCGTTTTATACGATAGCGTGCTGATACAATAATTGAACTGATTGTCAAAAATTAAATTTCGAGACAACATTCTCTATACAAACACGTATCAAATAAAGTCAAATGATAAGTAAAAACTGATTGTAGGGTAGTTAGTATCATTACAACAAGACGGCTCACACGCGGTAGTAGGCTAGCGGAGTGACCAACCCAGCGAACAAAAGGAACGGGTTTCGAACGTTCAGTGAACTAGCGTAACTAGATGCGACATGCAGCAGAGTACGCACGAGTTTTGAGCGTAGCGTAATAATTATTTAATAAATGGATTTTAAGCAATCTTTTAAACTTTTGCATACTCGTGGAATCTTTAATATTATTAGGTAATTTATTATACAATTGTGCGCTTTCATAAGTAATGTTATGTTTTCCATAGTTAGTTCTGGGTGGGCGCAGTACTATTTTATTTGGATTTCTTAAGCGTCTCAGATGGGGAATTTCGTTTTTGGTTTGAAATGTAATATGAGTGTGTATTTCCTTTAATAAGATTTTTTTAATTAAGATGCAAGAATAATATTGATATGTTTTGTCTATGTTCATTAATTTTACTTTTTTATATAGTTTTGACGTGTTTTAATTAATTTGTTTTGTGATGTTTGGATGAGTTTAAGGTTAGTTTTGGCCGCCGACCCCCAGATTTCAATCAGATAATCAATGTGTGGCTTGACCATAGAGTTGTATATGTTGTATCGTACACTACGTGGCAGACATCGAACTACGCCGCGGAGAGCACCGGTTAGGGATATTAATTTCGCTTTTATTTTCTTAATATGTGGTTTCCATGTCAGGCGATTGTCTAAATTAAGACCCAAATATTTTTCATTGTCTGCTTTGCTTATAGTTATGTTATCGATAGTTAATGGGTCATAATTAGATATTTTTTTATTTTTGGCAGAAAATATTACATAGTGAGTTTTTTCTACGTTAAGAGTTAATAGATTGCATTTAAACCAAATATTAAGAAGATTAAGGTCATTTTGTGCATCTTGGATGATTGATTCTATTTTATGGCCAAAATAAAATAAACAAGTGTCGTCGGCATATAGCGATAGTTCGCCTTTTACTTCGAGATTGCCGATATTGTTGATGTAGATAAGAAACAACAAGGGGCCCAAAATCGAGCCTTGAGGAACGCCACAGGTTATGCGCGCAGCGGTACTCTGAAAATCTGCAATTGATACTACTTGTGAGCGTTCTGTGAGGTACGATTCGAAGACCCTGTAGGCTTTACCGGTAATACCAATATCAATCAGTTTGCTTAAGAGAAGTTTGTGACTGACAGTATCAAATGCTTTCTTTAAATCTATAAATATTCCGAGACAAATCTTTTTTTCATCAATGCTGTTTTTTACTTTGGTGATTAGGTCAATAGTTGCAGATAGGGTGTTTGATTTGGGTCTAAATCCGTATTGTTTGGGGTACAGAAAGTTAATTGAGTTTAGGTAGCCATCAAGTCGTTTGTGAATTAGCTTTTCGAAGATCTTAGATAAAACTGGAAGTACTGATATCGGGCGATAGTTATTAGGATCTAATCGAGTCCCTGACTTAAAAATAGGTGTTACTTTAGCAATTTTTAACTTATTAGGAAAAGTACCCTCTGCTAAACAATAGTTTATGCAGTCTGTGAGTTCCTGGACAATTTGTTCTTTAAGGCATTTAATTGATTTGGTACTTATGTTGTCTAAGCCTGAGCTGGTATTGGGGTCCAAGTTATTTATTATTTTTAATACTTCATCAGTTGTTACTGGGGCTAGGGATGTTAAACCGAAACAGTCTAGATTAGAGTCAACCGATGCAGTAGTGAACGTCTTGTTGTTATGGTACTTACTAGGTATGGATTCTGCCAGACTTGACCCGATCGTTGCGAAGAACTCATTAAAGCATTCACAAATTTCATTTTCATCTGTTATTGTGTGACTCCCTTTCTCCAATTTGGCTGGAATTGTGACGTCTTTTACTTTATTATGAGTTAAATTATTAATTAGACTCCACATTTTCCTTGGTTTGTGTTTACAGGTAGAAAATTGTTTCAGATTGTAGTCTTTTTTCATGTCTTGAATTTCGTGAGACACCATTTTTCTCTTTGTTACAAATTCATTTTTAATATTTTCATTGCTTGGGTTATTTTTATGTTGTTTATAAAGTATATTTTTTTGGTTTATTTTACTAATTATTGTTGCATTGATCCAGTCTTGTTTTGGTGGATTGAGGATTTTAGCTTTTTTAATTTTGCATTTTTCAATCATATCACAAACTACTTTCTCGAATTTGTTAAAATTATTGTTATTTTTGCCAATCATAGTTTCTTTTGCTAGTTTTTGTAATTTTTCATAATGTATTGATTCATACTGAATTTTTTTCTTAGATGGTGGCTGATATTTATCGACTTCGAGGAATATCTGTTTGTGGTCTGACATAGATGATTCTATAATAGCCAAATGTAGATGGTTCTCTTTTAAGTTCGTGGAGATGTGATCTATTATAGTTTTTTTCTGCACTGTTTCTCGGGTGCAGTACATGGCAGCAATTTTGTTAATTATTTTGAAGCCATTTTCTTCTATTGTGTCCTTATAATCTTCCGCTGCACCATTAGGTGCAAGTAAATCAAGATTGTAATCACCAAAAACTATTGCTCGTTTTCTTTGGCTCAATTGTAGTGAGTAGGTAGCTAGGAAATTTTTTACATTAGTTCGGCCAGGTTTGTATATTGCTCCAATGTCTATTGAGAATTTTTTTAGATGTATCCATAGAAAGTGGTTGTCATCTTGGGACATATCTTGAATTTGGTAATGTTTTAGGTGATTGATAACAAATATTGAGACGCCGCCACCGATAGTATTCTGTCTATACTGAAAATAGTGAGTGTACCCCGGTATCTGAATACGTTTTGCCTCGTCCTCTGATTTAATCCAAGTTTCTGTCAATACTATGACATGGATTTGTGTTTTTAGAGATTTGATCACACAGCATAATTCATCGAACTTTCCTGGTTTTACAATACTTCGGGAGTTGGCATACAAGAATTTGAGAGATTTTTCGTTATATTTTAAATTATCGTAGGTAGGAAGGGCTTGATAGGTTATTCCTGATTGGTGTTGGTTGAGATCGTTTTCATCACGGAGTTTTTTGGAGAAGCTTTGACAATTTGGGGCGTCCCTTTAATATGTTTGATTATAAGATTGCTTTCACCCTTTGACCCTACAGAAGAAATCACGTCGATCCGTTGCTCCGTGAAAGAAGGGCGTAGGTACCTACCCAACAAACATAGTTACTTTCGCATTTATAATAGTAGAGAGTCGTGCTGAAGACCAGCTCTTTCAGGGTTCTTCTCAGTTGAAGGCGACTTCCGAACTGGGGGTAACTTCAGTAGCTTCGACGTTCGTAAGTTCCCTTCTAGGGCCTAACCTGAATAAATGGCTTTGACTTCGACTTTTCTGACTTTTCTGACTTTTCGTCCATAATGTATTCTAGTTACATTGTTTTGAATCAGCCAGAATATTTACGAGATTGGACAAAGATGCAAAAACTACTTTATACAACTTTGCCTACTTTCAGCATAAAAAACAGATTAGTCGCGTCAATTATATAGTTTTCAAGTTTTATCAATAGATGGCGCTACATGTTTTTAATTTAATTTAATTTGAATAATCGAATGTATAATAACATCTATATTAATAATTCCGTCAAGGGGTACGGTACACTCGATTGAAACCTTACCTGAATAATAAAACATAAAAAAATAATAATTTCGAGTCGACAACATATATCCGCAAAATTCGGATTGTCGAGTATTTTGTTAAATTCTAATGGTGCAAATGACAGTCGCCATATTGGCCGAGCACAGTACCGCCATATTTTAATTAAATGAGCGCATCCCTGTCAGTCGTATCAGTTTTTTCTTTTGTTTTCCCTTATTTTTTCTAACCATGACACTGGCAGTCATCGCTGGCACGATGGAGGAATTGGATTGAGCTGTCAGACAGTGTTGCCAGAAGGTTACATTTTTCGTAACTTTTGACCCACTCGCGTAACATGTAAGTAATTTTTATGTTTTTTTCGTAACTTTTGAGAACAACGAGATTTGTAATACTAGATTTTTATTGCAAACAGTTTACGAACGTATCCAAATAGGGTATTTGACTGACATTCAAATCAGAAACTTTTTATGAAATGTCAAAACGATAGGTTTATATGGAGTTATGAATGAAATACAAGCATGTGACGTCATAATTCTATAGCATACTCTTTATGGTTAGATTGGTAATTAAAAATCATAATAAGGATAAATTTAATAAAATAATCGTGGTTTCCCCTTTTTTTTAGATGTTTTATACATTGGTTAGTGTTGGATAATTTATTTTGAATACAGGCAAATACCCTATTGAACGCATCTAAAACTGGCGCGTCTAAGGCTGGGAATATACGTCAGATTTTTTCATCCGATAGTCTGATACGGCGAACTAATACAAACCACTACCAATAACTACAAAAATATCTACCTACATTTTGTCACACACATTTCACCCGAGCGAAGCCGGGTTTTCATCTAGTTTTTGTAATATTTGTCTATGGTAATTTTATGAATATTAGTATTCTTATGTAATTATTTTGTTCTTTTTTCTCTCTCACTTCGTTTTTTTGACCTGATTCGAATTGTAAAATTTTCCCGCGCCATTAACAAAAAAATATTGGTGTAAGTGCATTTGAAGACTTCTCAATCATCATCTCCGGTAGGTTCATCGACTCCCGCGAGATTAACGCAACATCAACGGCCATAGGGTGAATCTTGTGCCTGGCGTGATTAGCACTGATCTACGGATACTTAATTGCATTTAGGTTTTTATAAAAAAAACTGTTTTCGCGAATAAATTAAAAAAATGCTATATACCTATTTCAACGATTAAGTAAATCTTATACTTTAAACGAGCTTACTTTACGATCTTATCTTATACTTTTCCCGGGATACAGAGTAGCCTATGTGCAATTCCAGACTATAATCTATCTCTGCGTCAAATTTCATCTTGATCCGTTCAGCCGTTCTGGTGTGATTGAGTAACAAACATCCTACCATCCATCCAAATTTTCGCATTTATAATATTAGTTAGGATTAGGACTAGCGACCCGCCCCGGCTTCGCAAGGGTAGCAGAACATATACGTCTTCATATTTTTTAATAATGTATACTACTATACTATAGCTCTATTGGTTTACGCAGCGCACGCGAGTAAAGCTCCCAGTCGGCACAATTTTTTCCGACACTTTCAACAATATCATCATATTTCAACCAATTTACACAAAACCATGACAAATTATACTACCTATACCTAAACCTTCCTCAAGAATGATAATGTTCAGTAGTTTTATGTTTATCGCCAACAGACAGACGCGGCGTACGATTTTGTTTTATAATATGTAGTGATAGGCGTCTTTCCTGAATAGGTAAAGACAAAATAGTTATAGGTACCATTTTTCTGTGTGAATCGTTTCTTTTTTTAATTTTTACTTAGTTGTAAAAATTGCAAAAGCCACTGCGAAGCGTGGTCCGGTTTAGCAAGTATATTGTTAAATGACCCAATTACCGACGTAGCGTAATTTAGGGAATGAAACGACATATGTGATTCAATAAAATCGTAGGTAGGTACTCCCTATATAATAAATTATCTCATTTATTAACATATTATTAGGTACATAATTGATACAATAAGTTTATTTAAATATTATTATTTTTTATAAAATCTATTTCTATTCCCTTTTCATACTAAGGACCATATCCTTAAGTTTTTGTCTGTGCACTTTGGTGCTAATGGTAGTTGGCAACTCGGTCATGAATATCACACCGCCTCTCAGATGCTTTGAATCAGTCAGTGAGTCTGAAAAAAAATATTTCAAATTCAGGTCAAATTTGTAGTTCACGAAGGATGCTAATAGGTGGAATTTTCATTATTATTTTTATCATCATCTCTAGAACTAGCAATTGAAACTGTTGTTTCTATCCAAAATTCTAATAAATTAAAGCAAGAAGTTTTAATTTTGGTAAAAATTAAATTGGTTTTATTATAATAAAATGTATTCTGTGGCGAGATTGTAAATAGAATCCCTCTCTAGAGAATTTAAGTCATGAAAGATCCATCAGTTATTGAAGCAAATACTCGTATAGATTACCTTTAACCAAATTCTTGATGTCTTGCGCAGTGACGTCACAACCGGGTCGACGCACGACACACGCAACCGGCAAGTCCCCGAAGTCCGGATCACGGATACCGGTCACCGCCACGTCTAGTACGTCCGGGTGCTGCCGGATTACATTTTCTACTTCTACTGGAGATATCTGAAAATCCACACAAAAATTATTTAATTTTATGCTACCAATTAAGTTACCTACATTACATGTTTGATGGATTTTGCACAATAGTATGGCCCTCGCACATTTTTATGGTCGTGGACCCTGCGTGGGCGTATTTCCTATTTGTCGGTTCACTTTCATACCTGGTGATTTCTATATTTAAGCAGCAGCTTGAGGCGTTCGACGAAGTAGAAGTTCCAATGTTCATCTCTCCTCATAATGTCTCCAGTTTTAAACCAGCCATCGTCAGAAAATGACTCTGCGGTCGCTTCTGGATTTTTGTAATATTCCTGAAGACAAGTTGTTAATAAAAAGCTGGTAGACTGACTATTTGATTGGGTGGTAAATTATGCAAACCAGCCCCATAGTTTTGTCCCCCATTGTTTTGGTCCTTCATTGGACATTTGATTCTCCGAGACAAAATATAAGGTAGGTATTCTTTTCCTAAAAAGACCTTGAGTTTTCGGTAGAGGAAAACATCGTGAGGAAACTATAGCATGGTGGTAGGGTGCTTTGTAATACTGGCCTGGCTGTCTACCACCCTCAAATTGATAATCTGTTGCGAAACATATTTCAATTTTAAGTGCAACTGTACTTGAAAGATAGTTCCTTAAAGAGTTTGTGTGCTTACTACCTTCGACCACATCGTCACTTCGTTAGCATGGTGAGATTGTGGCCAAATAAATAGTGAAGAGAAGTCACCTGATTAGTGATTCGATTAGTCAGATAATTTTTCCATATTTAATACTTACCAAGATGACAAGCATTCATCGGGTAGGTACCTACCTATATAATATCAATTTACCTTGATAATACTTGGCCCTCTCAACCACAATTCTCCAGAGACATTAGGTTCGGCGATGTCCTCATTTGTTTCTATGTTTACCAACTGAAACATAATTTGGATACTTACAATGTTATTAGGCAACTACCCATCTAAGAACAGATGATTAAAAAAAATATAATTACAATTTTATTTTTTACATTGCTTTAAAAATATTCATACCCTATACTCGAAACATCCTATTGGTTTGCCCAAAGAGGCGGGTGGAGGGAACATATCATTGAACGCCATACCGGCAATTTCACTCATTCCATAGACTGGTCGCACATCATTTGTCTTGGTAATTTGCTGTAATGGATACAAACATTATAAAATAAAATGTAAGTGTTGCAGCGGGCTATATCTGGATAACAATTCATTAGTTCGTAGGAACATAGGTTCGTGGTTAGTTATGGGTAAAACTCGTCAAAAGTTTAGTTTTAATCTAAAGCATAAGTTGGTACAATTTTATTTTATTTTTGTATTTCACCATATTGAACGCTTTTCCCAGGATGAAATATGTACCTATGCCATAATAATGCAGCATACCAAAGGTAAATCATAATTAAGAAAATAATGATTTTACAAATTTAAATCTAGGTTCATGCATCATAGGTACTAACTTTAAGCTCGTCAATAAGGTTCTGAGGCACGTCGCTTCCTCCCATCAAAATAGTTTCAAAACACGTGAAATCACAGCGACTTTTCATATCCGGATTTGTAAGGGTCGTCATCAATGTAGGACTCACTACTGTGTATGTTGGCTGAAGTGTAAATATAAGAAATATAATTTGAAGTTTCCATAAAAAAATATACAAAGGTGACAGGATTTTTACATTTTTTTTTTTATAATATGTTGGATCGAGACGTTACCATGTAATATAGGCAAATATTTTACGACCGTCAAAAGGAAATATTTTAACAATTTGGGTTTTCTAAAATATTTCATGAGTATTATGTTGTTGCTGGTAAAGTAATCTTATCGTTAGAAAGGATTCAAAATCAAAGTCAAAGCTATTTATTCAGTTTAGGCCCTAGAAGGGCGCTTATTAACGTCGAAGCTACTGAAGTTACCACCGATTCAGGACCGGCAAGAAACTCAGCAAGGTTCCTTTTTTTAAAACCATCAACCATATTTTCTACATATCGCTATGATTCTTTACTAAACCATACACTTTTACATCATAAACAAACGCGTAGAAGAAAAGGTGCATATATTCTACATACCTACTCGTACAAGACCATTTCTTTATCGACGGTGATAGCTCAGTGGTAGTGACGTCGGATGCCGCGGCGAAGGACGTGGGTTCAAATCTTACAATGAGCTTGAGCTTTCGGTGAAGGAAAACATCGTGAGGAAACCATAGTACGGTGGTAGGGTACTTTGCAGTGGGTACTGCAAACTGTACCTACTGCCTGGCTGGCTACCACCCTCAAGTTGAAAATCTGTTGCCAAGCACCTATTGGTGTGTTCCGGCAGTTGCACTTGAGAGCCAGATGCCTTCTAGGCTTTATGAAAGTCGGCAACACATTGGAAATCCCACTGGTATTGCTAATGTCAATAGGCGACGGTTGCCACTTACTATCAGGTGGACCGCCTGCTTAGACTTCTGACATAAAACAATAAAAAATACGTCCAAACAAAAATGTCGAAGCAAGTGCCTTATAAAAAAAAGTTTCATATAATATAAGTAGGTACCTACCTTGTATTCGTTTATTAGGTGATAAATGTCATCTGGAGACAATGCTTTGGAAGTCTGGATTCGTGTAAACCTCAGTATTGGTGAGAATGTGAAGTGGAAGCCTGCTGATAGCCATTGAAGTGGAGATAAAATCAGCACCCGTTTAGTAGGAGTTGGGAACGTATTGAAAGTTAACCTGTAAAGGGTGTTAATTTGACTGCCAACCTACTTACTATTCGGTAGAATACCGAATATCTAATCATGAAAAGAAAACTGTCACTATCCAAAAATAAACCTATTAATTTTGAACAGAAATGACACGTGATTTTAAGTAATATAAATATTGAATAATTTTCATTAATAATTTAATATCACAAGCACGATCAAAATATGTATATTTATTTAAATAGGTGTCGTTGTACGATTTTCTTGAAAATTGCACTTCATTTCATGATGTGGTCATAAAACATCTAAGTGGCTAGCTAGGTGCATCATCATCATCATGTTCGCTACCACCGACTTAAACATTAAGTTCTTACATTTTTACTCCCCTTATTAGGGGACCCTAGCAAATCCCTTTCAACACAACAAACAGCGATCATTTATAAGTCCGTGTGAGGCCAAATTTCAATGAAATCAAAATAAATATGCCGTTTGCGGTAGAAACCTTGCGGCAGGAGCTTCGAGTTTTATTTTATATATTACAGTTTGTATTTTATACTATTATTAAATTATATTGAACTAATCATGGTTGGATCTAATTATGGTATTTATGGTGTAATGACAGAAGGTACCCAGGTAGTTACTTACCACATGTATGGCAATGCTATACAGATCCCTTTGTGTGTAAGAGAAGCTGATTTTGGAAGACCAGTAGTTCCACTGGTTACCGTTAATAATGCTAATGTGTTCTCAGGATCGAAGTCACTTGGCCTGTAATTTATTCATAAAGGAATATTAATTTCACTCTTCTTCATACAGCTTTCTAAATTTAGAATTTTATGTAGAAAAGAATACCTTTTATTTTTTTATAATATTATATAGTAGATACTTATAGGTTATTTATTAGCAACAAATATTTACAATCAATGTATAAAAAACAAACTATGATATATAGAAAACATCCTCAAAGCCCTCGCTGTTGTCGATAGGCAAGCTAACCAACAGGATGGCAGCGTTCCCTTTTTAACCGACTTTAAAAAAAGGAGGAGGTTCTCAATTCGGTTGTATTTTTTTTTTTTTGGATGGCCAAGCTTATGCGTTGGCGGAAAAAGCTCCCAGCCGGTCGGTCTCCCGAAGCCTCGATGAGCTTGGATGATAAAATCCGAGCAAATCGGCGAGCCTCGAACCCCCACGGACCCATGGTTTCCACTGCGAATGGCATGAACAAAAAATTAGAACCAAGACAAGCGTATTTTTTAAATTTTGATTTTTCAGCACCGGTCACAGCCGCCCCAGCGACTTTACAAGTCGCCAGTATGTGGGAAGGCGCAAGTGTATCAACTATACTTATATGGTTCATAATATAATTACTTAGTGTGAATCCAAAACTTTGCAGTGGTGATTTTTTTACTGTTAACCACAATCTCACCACGGTATGGATGTGGTGGAAAGTGGTAAACACAAAGCTGAGAACTGGCTCTTCAGTGCGGCTGCCGGAACACACCGGTAGGTACTTCATCACGACAGATTTCAACATGAGAGGGTAGCCAGCCCACCGGGTACCCACTACAAAGTATGATACCTATTGTATAAGTTTTACTTACTTAAAATTTGCTACTACATCATCATCAACACGTATATCCATAAGATCAGAGATGTTTATGTGATCAGTTCCTTTATCAAACGTAATGATACCAGCTTCCAAATTACTTTCTTTCAATGCTATATTAATAACCTCCGCCTTTTCATTTTGGCAGAATACTAACTTTGGTTTATTAAAGATAAACATGTGTTTAAGCTCGGCTAGAATAAGAGAAATTAGTAAAATTTAATAATAGAATTGAAACTAAGGATAGCGAATTATACGACGTTGAATGCAGTGGATTTGACGGGCTTAGTCAGCTCAAATAGGAATCAAATGCCCGCCAGTCAGTTTTCAACGGCGATGAACAAACTAACGAAAATAACGGCAACCCTAATTTTTTTTTACTTGTGTTTGACCACAATCTCACTAGGTAGGTGATGATGTGGCCGAAGGTGGTAAGCACACAAAGCCTAGAAGGATCTGGCTCTCAAATGCAGCTGCCGGAACAGACCAATAGGTATTTGGCGACAGATTTTCAACTTGAGGGTGGTAGCCAGCCAGGCGGGTACTACAAAGTACCCTACCACCGTGCTATGGTTTCCTCACGATGTTTTCCTTCACCGAAAGCTCAAGCTCATTGTAGGATTTGAATTCACGACCTTCGCCGCGGCGTCCGACGTCACTACCACTGAACTATCATCGCCTTAAAATACAGTTACCAGTTTGTAGAATTTCTTTGTAATTATTAGAGAGAGACAGCTCATCATTGTACCTATGTATAGTACCTAATGGATATAAAATAATAAAGATAACGAGCACTTACCAACACCTAAAGTAACATCCAGGGCATTGATAGCAACTCCAAGATACAGAGCAGCATAGTAAGGTATACTAAGGTCTAAATGATTTGGCGCCATCAGAACTATGACGTCACCTAGCTGCAGACCCATGTTCCTGAAGCTGATGGCACATTGTACTGATCTTTTTAACACTGATGCGTAGGTCTCAGACTGATTTACTGCTCCGTCGATCTAACAAATTGTCATAATAATTGTGAATTTTCGTTTTGGAATTTTCCATAATGATAAACGCGTAGTACATATATGTACCTATACCGATGGATAAACCGATGGATTATATGTGAGATAAATAAAGACTACGCATAGTTAGGAACTCCAAAGAATTAAAAATAAGTATATATGGTATACTGCATGCATATGAGGTGGTAGGTAATTATATTTTTTTTACTTTGTTATAGGCTTGTGTTTGACCACAATCTCACTATGGTAGGTGATGATGTGGCCGAAGGTGGTAAGCACACAATGCCTAGAAGGATCTGGCTCTCAAGTGCAGCTGCCGGAACACACCAATAGGTGTTTGGCGACAGATTTTCAACTTGAGGGTGGTAGCCAGCCAGGTGGGTACAACAAAGTACCCTACCTCCGTGCTATGGATTCCTGACGATGATTTTAAGCTCAAACTCATAAACTGTAAATAAATGCATCTAACAAGTTACTCTAGTCAAGTAGTCTTCTCAGTCCAAGTGTATTCCGAACCGTGGTAGAATCAATTAGTAATGTTCTTCTAAGTGCCTCATTAGGGCCTAAACTGAATAAATGAGTTTGAGTATAATTTTAAGAGCTGTACTTGCACTATTTTATTTCAGGGATGATTTTTACAATGAATCTCGTTTTTTCTTTATTTCTTACATTACTATTATAATTATGGGTTGCCCATACAAATTTCCATCCCCTTTTCCACCCCCATCATGATTATTATTCGAGACAAAAGGAGGTCTATATCCTTCCCCAAGATACAATCTATCTCCCTACCAAATTATCAGAATCCGTTGATCCGTTAAGTCGTTAAAACGTAACCAACAAACAGACAGACAGACAGATACACTTTCGAATTTATAATATTATTATGGAGTATAAATACTTATACTTACATGCATAATAAAATCAGGATCATCTTTAAAACTCTGTAGTATCATTTTCCCAATGTGGAACCTATCCGACGGTATTCCCGACTTAGCAACGATCCTGGATGTCAGCTCATTAAGGAACCAATGAACCGAATCGTACGCATGCAACTGTTTAGCCATTTTGCTATAACTAAATTTTAAAAGAGGAAAAACAATAAGTAAAAGTAACAACGTATTCGTAAGTCGACTGCGGGATAAGTAGTTATTATATGAATATAATAAGATTATTTGATATTGATTTATATCATGAAAGTAATTTACTCGATAAGCTATCAAGTGTGATGAAACACCGCTTGCTATAAAATAATTAATTTATTATAGTATTAATAATTTTAATAGATTTATACATGTGTTTCAATTATATTCCTATGAATTGGTGCAGCGCCTCTCGCGGAATACTATACGGAATATGGAACTAATTTCGCCCATGTGTACCATGAGCATTCCGCTGCTGTACAGATAACACGTCAAAAAGAGTTTACTGATATAAAAAAAAATACACTGGGGACTACTAAACTTACTTCACGCTAATTTTGAGTAGGTACTGTATCTATCACTAAAATATTCTGTTGTTCATGGTTCGCATCATTTGCATTATTACCTACTTTCAAGCAAAGACCGATACATTGATATGTAATTACTAAAAATGATAAAAAATACAGATAAAGGTGCTCAAAAAATGTTGAGTAGGACGGCCTGATGACTAGAAGAATTGATAAGAATCGCCAGGGGCACAATATTTATCAGCTACTTAGATATACGATGTTAACGCTATTGCGTACACTGCTTACCAATCAAATATATCCTTCCTATGGCTTCTTCACTTTCAAATAACACCACATATTATTGTGATATACAGCCTGTTTTTATATGTAATCAATACTTTGTCACTTGTTTTTTACTTCACATTTAGAACGCTTCTAAAAACTAGTTGTTCTAAAATATATGTGCTGTCATATGGATATAGTTTTTTCCTCAGATTAAAAAACTTTAATCTGAGGTTTTTTCCTATTAATTAATTTGTATCCCACATTCCCAACAAATCGTTATCAGCACGAAGCTCTTAAGAGGAATCTTATTTAGAAAAAGATTCAAGAGTATTCTCTATTGTTGGTTTTTTTCAACGGCAGATAAAACGCCTGAGGATGTAAGGAAAAGAAACGGTGAAAAGGCTTTATCAAAAATAAGCCTGACGCTAATTTGTTGGGAATGCGGGATATAAATTAATTAATAGGTAATCTCGCTCTGGTAACAGACGCGTCGGATCTGGCCTTGGGTGCAGTTTTGCAACAATTTAAGGATAAATCTTGGGAACCTCTCGCGTTTTTCTCGAGAAAACTAAATCCTTCCCAAATAAAGTACTCACCGTATGACCGAGAACTTTTGGCCATATACGAGAGTATAAAGTACTTTCGACACATGTTAGAAGCGAGACCTTTCATAGTGTATACTTACCATAAGCCGCTCAGTTACGCTTTTCACGAACGAAAAGCTAACTGTTCACCTCGTCAGTATCGCCACCTCGATTACATCTCGCAGTTCACAACCGACATCCGACACATTTCTGGAAAAGACAATGTCGTCGCCGATACACTGTCGCGGGTTGAAGAACTGCAGATGCCCATCGACATCGAGGTGCTTGCCAAGTCTTAAGCCTCTGACCAAGAGCTCATTCAACTTCTGAGTGGCGAATCTTCACTCCGTTTTCAGAAGTTAAAGCTCCAAAATAGTAACGTCGAACTATACTGCGACGTTAGCACACCGTCACCTAGGCCCTTCGTAACAAAGCCGTTGCGGAAGCAACTCTTCGACCATCTCCATAGTTTCAGCCACCCAGGCGCCAATGCAACTGCAAAACTAGTTGCAGAGCGATTCGTCTGGCCCGGAGTGCGCAAAGATTGCCGAGAGTGGTCACGAAAATGCCTAGCTTGTCAACGCGCCAAGGTGAACCGCCACGTGTTCGATTTACCCCTCGCGCGTTTCGCTTTTATACATGTGGACTTAATCGGTCCCCTACCACCCTCGCAAGGTCACCGGTATTGTCTTACCGTTGTGGATCGCTTCACACGTTGGCCGGAAGCTACACCGATGGCAGATATGACTGCTGAAACCGTTGGCAAGGCGTTGATATCATGGATATCCAGGTTCGGATGTCCTACCGATATCGACACTGATCGCGGACGACAGTTTGAATCCACACTTTTCCAATATCTTGGAAAAATGATCGGATTCAAACATCGCAGAACAACCGCGTATCATCCAGCGTGTAATGGCTTAGTGGAACGCTTCCACCGCCAGCTTAAAGCTGCGATCATGTGCCACGCTGATTGCAACTGGGTAGACACCTTGCCCTTGGTGCTTCTAGGTATCAGGTCGTCCTACAAGGACAATCTAAAAGCATCATCTGCCGAGTTGGTGTATGGGGAACCTTTACGTCTCCCTGGAGAATTTTTTCAGGCAAATGTCCTAGACGCATCCGATATATCGGAATTCACAACTCGCTTGCGACACAATATGGCGTAATTACAACCATAGCCAGCTGCGCGCCATAATAAAGAAAAAATCTTTATTTATAAAGATTTGGCATCATCAAGCCATATATTTTTAAGAGACGATGCATTACGAGGTGCTTTACAACCTCCTTACTCTGGTCCGTACGAAGTGCTCGAGAGAGGGAATAAAACTTTTAAAATTCTTTTTAAAAATAAGAGCATCACGGTATCCATAGACCGCCTTAAGCCAGCCTATGTACTTGTCGATCCATCCCCAATACCTGATCCCCCTCCTACTCCCATTCCTTCGTCCTTACCTGATCCTCCTGCAGTGCAATTAGATGTACCAGCTCAGGATGACGTCAAAAGACGCTCGGGGCGCAAAGTAATATTCCCAGACTTTTATCGCCCGTAGTGACGGTCTCTGGGGGCTCCTTCCATAGTCATATATTATATATTTACATATTTACTGATATATTATAACATTTCACATATTTATACATTTAATTTAACTGTATAAAAACAATATATTATTATACATATAAACAATATTTTCTTTTAAACAAATATAATACAAAGTTATCTAAAGTAACATTAATGATATATAATAAATAAACATAATAATAAAGCACGCGCACACATACTACCAAACATACAAAGCACATTCATTTAACACAATTTACACATTTTACTTTGAGTCGTAATTATTTATATAATAATTGACGTGCATTGGAAATGCGCACAGTTGACCGCTATCTATTGTTCGGCGATTCCTACTCGCCGGCCACGGTCCGCCCGCCGCCGATGCGCCGTGATGCGCGTGCACACATTCCCGAGCGCGCAGCGACTCGACAGTCGGCTGCAACCTTCTCACGTGAAACCTGTGTCGCCCGCTAATACGCCGCTAATGCGAATTACCTACACCGTATTATTTATGTTATGCTGTAATCTTTCGAACTATCTATCCTTTCACTGCTTTGCTTGTGCTTTCACTTCATCTTGTGCTTTCACGCTTGATTTCATTTGGACTTGGATTGCATCTACTCACGCCAAAGGTACATATTATATATATTATTTACGTCACTACTACAAAACCCTAGAAGACTTTATTTTTATTCGCAAATTTTCACTTTAATTTTAGGTACAAGATATTAAATAAATACAAGCCTATTATTCGAAGTGAATGCGACAAAGCCAGTCTGACTTTACAATATATGTAATTAATGCTTATATGATATATAAGCATTAAATAAGTACTCATTCGAGTAATTCTACGCAACATTGTACACCACACTCCATTTGTGTAACAAAAACAGCTAAAATAAAATAACATTAGTGCAAACCCGTTTTGAAGTTGGTTTAACTTTTTTGTTAAATGTGAATTTTATTTTTCCATTTTTAGTTTCTTATGTGTATTGAATACCTGTCAAGATTTGTCTCTGATCGAGGATATGCCTAATAATTGTCGAAAATAAGATATTTCAATCGTGATATTCGTGCTCCTTTTCGTTGAGGAATTCCGTCATATCTTCATAGTCCATGATCAGATCATAATGAAATTTATATGGGACTACTTCTCAAGTATGACCTACCAAACGAAAAAAGAATCATCAAAATCGATACATAATTCGCGGAGTAATCGCGTAACAAACATACAAAAAAAAACATGCAGTCGAATTGAGAACCTTCTCTTTTTTGAAGTCGGTTAAAAATCAGCAATGGATGTTAAAATACTAACGACGCGGGGAGGGCGACCGAGACGGCTCGCTACGCTGCAGTTCGCTACGTGCGTTTTGCCGCGGTAGCGATACATTGCGTATGAGGTAATCAAACAAAACAGGTTTATTGGATTCCCATGACGTTCCGGAAATAATTTCATGTACCGGGCATCTTAGTATCATATACATCACTTACACTGTATTAGTTACACTTACTGTATAGAACTTCTTTTTGAAAGCTTATTTTTGAAACGTATGTTGGGTTTCTTAAGCTGAACACCTTTTACTATGGGAACAACTCTGAAATAAAAAAAAAAACTAAATTAATGATAAGATATTATCAAAAGATAATCCTTCTACTCATATCTGCCAATAAAATTATTATAACTATTGACATCATGCACGCCACGCTTTTTTTTTACAATAAAATACATTTTTTTCTTTTTTCTTTAACACTATTTTTCAAATTTATTAAAATTTAATTTCTATTTTTTAGTTGGATTTTCTATAAAAGCGTATTTTTTTAGTTTTTTTAAACTATTATTTATTTTCTATTTTTTAGTTGGATTTTCTATAAAAGCGTATTTTTTTTGTTTTTTTAATTTACTATAAAATACCATTTTTCTTGTTTATTTTACACTATTTTTAATTCAAATTTATTAAAATTTATTTTCTATTTTTCAGTTGGATTTTCTATAAAAGTGTATTTTTTTAGTTTTTTTTAATTTTTATTAAGTCAGTAACTTATCCGATAAATGGGTAAATTGAGTGCCTGCTGCCATCCTTGGATGAGATAGGCGGTTCTTAGGTTCCCTCTCCGAAAATTTTATCTTAATCACACTCGGTAACTTATCCGAGAAATAGGTGATCGGCGCGCCTGGTACTTTCCTTTATTGGTCTTGACGCAGACACTCCGGGTCTCAGGAAAACAAAAAATCGCTAATCCTGATTATCCTAGTAAGGATAACGGGTCAAACTGTTTAAAATATTGAATTGTCATCGGTCCTTAGTAAGTATGCCAAATTTCGAGTTAATCCGACATTTTGAAGGGGGTCAAAATCATGTTCAAAGATTCCGTTACATACTAACTACAGACAAATCTAAATAGATGACGCTTGTGCTTCGGTTTGTATGAAAACCAAGCGTGTCACTTTTTTTCTACCTACTGTGACGTCACAAGAGCGATTTAGTGATGGGAATTCCTGACCAAGCGCAATCGATTCGAACACGATTCGACTCCCCTCCCCCGCGCCGTACACTCCTACCTTGAGAAGTCGTGCGCCTCCCGTTTACTTGGCTGTTAATATTTAAGTTCGCTGCTGTTCAAGTAAGTTTACTTTTATCACAGACATAGACTTTTGTATATTCGTAATAAGTAAAATGTGGCGTAAGTTTATGTAGTTATGTATGTAAATTTTGTTATTTTTGTAAAAGTATTGAATTTTATTAATCAACTAGCTGTCCCAACAGACGTTGTCCTGTCCAACTCATACACAAAATTTCATCCAAATCGGTCCAGCCGTTTATCCTATGTCTCAAGTTGGACCAGACTGCTCACGGTGTGCCAATTTAATTTAAAATCGGTTAAGTAGTTTAGGAATCCATCGCGGACAAACATCGTGACAGGAGATTTATATATATTAAGATAAGATTAAGTGATCGATAATTATTATTTGAGTTCATTGACAAAGGGATGATAGTCTAAAATGAATAAAAAACCCGAGAAGACATTTTATCTACAAAAAGGAAAGCCTGTAATTTTAATTATTTTATTCTGAACAAAATCATTAAACATAAACATTAATTTTAAAAATAAATATTTACTTGTCACAAAATATCCCAAGGCCAATATTATCATTATTTGCTTCATTTGACAGAAAAATGAGAATAATGACCATACAACGAAGCTGAGCGATGAGTGAAAGTATCGATTGTTTAATTTTCCATTGCGTGTTTTAATAAACAGGTCTTACAACTTTGTAACTAAAAGCGGCAATGTATTAAGAACATGCGGTACACACTCAGTTGCGTAGTTTTCGTTGGAAGAACCGCAACAAACATGAAACAATTGATATTTTTAAAAAGGACACACAATTTAATAACATAATATGTTACTAATGAAAAGAAGCGTTTTTTTTTTCTCGGTCAACTTTTCTTGTGGAGTTTTTACAGCTCAATACTGCACAACTAGGCATTTTTCTAAATTACGTATGACGTCCGGCACCCACAGCGGTGAAGCGCGGACAGAATAGAACGGACACGCTTAGTACATACACTTGCGGCATCTATTTAGATCTATGTCTGTGATACTAACATACATACGTCTGAAGCTAATAAAAGCGTATAAAAAGAACTGTCACGAATAGATATTAGCCAAATCACTTTCACATGAAATACTCAAGGAGAATTTCTAGTTTGATGGATAATTGTAGGTACCTACCTATTGAATTCCAATTGGATTATCTTATTTTAGTCGTTCATCTTGTCGTTATATCTTTATTCGATAATTTTCTGTGCATGTCTCGGTTAACCATAAACAAAAAACTACACTAAGTAAATTATTAGTAAATACAAGATAACGATCCGATACAAAAAATTACAATGATCAGAAAAAACAAACAAAGAAGTGATTAATCATTATTAAGTAATTTGATAAAAATATCGTCTTGTACAATATGTAATTTTGATAATTCGCTTTTATAACTTCCTAAATTTGTTCTATGATCGTTGAACAAAAAAACCAGCCAAGGGCATGTTGGAACATGCGCAATATAGGGTTCTGTAGTCAGTACGATGTGGTACTGCCTAAAACCTACGACTGAGCATAAAGGAAAAACGATATGCTCTAAATCTCTGTTACTTACACTGTCTTTGCATTTGTATTGTATTACATTCCATCGACTATTAAGAAACAATTCAATTCCAACTAGACATGTAAAGGGGTGGTATCCTAAAAACATATTGCTACGTTTTTATTTAATAACTTTGTTTGCGTCATTGATATGTATAACTATACCCTGTCCATTCGTTTATTTTCTTCTTGACGTTTATGAATGCCAAATGAAAATAAACCTTATTGCTGTATTATAAGGTTCATTAGTCTCATCATACAACTAACCATTGATTTATGAGATAAACCTTATCACAAATAAATAAAGTTAATTTTTCTTTGTCATTTTCACACCCACAATTTCGGCTGCGAGTGAAATGATGTAAGGACATGACGAAACAATTAGGGTTCCTTGTTTGACTATGGAACCCAAAAAATCGGTTAAGCGCGGTTCTATTAGTAATAGGTACTTCGTTGTTCAAATATCTGTCAATCAAACTATCAAATAGGACATGGAGAAATGATAAAATGAATAGTTACAAAGAGATATGCTTATAATATTTTCTGTTTAACAAGCAAATAGCACGGGGCACATAACTAACGAGGCTAAATAACATGTAATTTCAGTGAAGAGCACCGTCATATTATAGTTTGAATAATTGATGGTACTACATATTTGATTACCACGGTCCCGGATAGGTTACAAATTCGATCCACGTAAAGGACAGAACATAATGGTGGTTTAAAGAAATTTTCTTCTCGTTCGTATGATCGTTATGTAAGTACCTACTTTAAATAAGATAAGTATTACAGATATAAGATGATTTAGATTTTATATATACTTACAGATTAGATCTAAACTGACTGACTGTTGATACATCAACAGTCCAAGCCGCTGGACCTAGAGACATGTAATTTTGCATACTTTTTTTATGTAGGTTTTTGGGAACTAGGTACATACTACCGATTTACAAAGTACCTAATGTTTATGGTTATTTTGAATTTTAAAACTCAACTCTGATGAATTTCATGTCACTTTAAAAGAAAAAAACGACTTAAATCGTTTTTAAATTGGTCATCTAAAATAATTAAATTCAAACAATATAAAAACTAGTGTATCCAACCCTTATAACAACGAGTATATAATGGTAATACACCGTCCAGAGTTCACAATTGCATAATAAGATAAGTACCAACTACATAGTTGTTCTACAGAAGTGCACAGACCTTTATGAAGATAGGACAAATAGTCGTGTCGTGGATCTATCAAGTAGGTATGTGGTATTCATAAAATATCTAAACAAACATTAACTTCTCATTCTAGTAGCTGTTTATAATACAACTATAATAATACCTATACAAACCTATACCTATATATAGGTTTATAGAAGGTATTATAGTTATCAGTATTATAGAAAGCATCAACTTGAGTAAACGTAAGTGAGTTTTAAGTTTGTCGTAATTATGACAGTGAGTTTACAAATACTAGAGTAGCAGCATCTTACAAATAATTCTCGAAAAAAACATTACCACATGCGAGTTCAAAAGACGTAGCTATGGTAACCACGTGTGTCTCGTTTCTTCTACCGTGAAACTAACTACGTTAAAATGAGACAGGGACAATTGACGTCAAGATGGGAACTACATATAACAGATATGCCTACAGTCATATATAAAGTGGCAACGCATCAGTACCGTACTGGCGTATATTGCTAAAATAATTTATAACATCATTGAATTAATAATAATACATTTTAGAAAGATGGCGAAAGCAAAACGTTCGAACGACTCAGTGCATTGGTTCATGAATGAGCTAACATCGAGGATTGTAGCGGAGTCAGGAATCCCAACAGACAGGTTCCATCTTGGCAAAATGATATTACAGAGCCTTAGAGATGATTCCGATATTGTGGTGCAGGTAAAATAGTTCAATTTTATACTTACTGCTATACTGCTGCCTAATTCAAAGTCAATTTAAAGTCAGGGCCTTTTTATTGGTAAGTACCACGTTTTTATTAAGTCACTTTCTTGTTTGTCTGTCGTTCCGGGTGGAATCTACAACTCAAATTTTGAGCACTTCCCGATTAGCCATCCGGCTGAAACATTCAGGGTAGCTCACGACTCGATGACAATGCATTCTAATCAGATAATTATTTTTTTATAAAATATATATATATGTAAAAACGTGGTTTTTATGTATTTTTTATAGGTATAATAATTTATTTCTTATACTTGTACTGATTATTCGGTTTAGGCCCTGGGAGGCAAACCGTTATTTATAGCCAGCATGAGGTTAACAGTACCCCGAGTGTAAACAATTGACGTTAGAAAACGCTTACTACCACGTTACCGTTTTCGACATTTTTCTATAGGAATCGACACAGCGCCTCTCGCGGAATACTCATGGAACTAATTTCTTCCATACATTTTTTTTGTAAACGCAAACGTGATAGTAAGCGTTTATTACACTCAGGGTACAGGTTTAGTGTAAATAACACTTTACGTTTTAAATCATGTACTTGTTTATGTTGTCAATAATTATAAATACGTTGTATTTCCTGTAATTTTTAAGTGTTGGTAGGTACTTTAAATGTTTGTTATGTAATCAGCGGGATAAGAGTTGAAAGAAAAGAATAAAAAGTAAAAAGACGAAATTCACAGATCGATGGAGCAACTGGTGAAGCAGAAATCAGCAAATCAGTATTAGAAAGAAGCGTACAGTGTGCTGTCTGCTTCAAAAATATAGGTCTACAGATTGGTGACGTCATGGTCTTGATGGCTCCTAACCATATAGATGTAGCCATACCGTACTACGCAGCTCTATATCAAGGAGTTATAATAGCAGCTGTTGACAGAACTTTGGGTATAAGTGAGTATAATTAAAGAGTCTTATCACTCTAAGTCTAATATTTCAATACAATTCGGAAAGAGTTATTGCTAGTGCTTGAGAATTACTTAGAGAAAATATTGGGTCCGACAATACTGTATCTAAAAATAACTATTTCAATAAACACTACATTTCCGCTCCATATTTCTTTATCGCAGGTGAGCACTAAGAAACGATATTTGTAAATTTAATGCGTCTAACTAGACCCATGTCTGTCAGCTAGTCGTTTTATTACTGTTGCAGTTTTATTGAGTAGATTGAATTAGAATTTCTAACTTTAACTAAAAGCTTGTCTACCCATCGAGAAGATCTTAACAATAAGCTCGCTTCGATTATTTACTCACTTATTGCTAGCCATAGTTTCAAGTTCTTGTTACTGCAAAAAATATTTCAGATGAGTTGCGAGGAACCTTCAGTATTATTCAACCAAAGATAGTATTCTGCCAAAGTGAGAAAGCGCCGGATTTACAGTTGGCACTGAACGATCTCGACTTTGATTCTAACATCGTGACGTTTGATAAAGGAGACTACCTCTGCAGTTTTCCGGAGTTCCTCGAGAGATATGGCGATAATACACCCGTTGAGGAGTTCAAGTAATTTATTTTCTTACAATAATGTTTTATTTGGTCTTAGTATCAATCAGTCAAAACATAATTATACAGTTTATTGACTTTCCACATTAATTATCATTTTTATTTATTGATAAATTATCGACCTGTAACAATGAAAGAGCGACTTATTTAATTATCATTTTATAATTTGGATAACTCTGCATTTGTTTTCAGGGCAACAGATTTTGATCCAGAAGACACTATTGGATTTCTAATTGCAACCAGTGGTACAACTGGTTTACCTAAATCTGCTGCTGTCACTCAAAAGAACATAGCTATTACTGCACCTTATTTATGGTAAGATATCTTACCATAAATAAGCTAAACCGTTTGTTTCTAGAGTATTCTATATTATCTGGGATTGTTTTTCGGAACCAGGTCAAGATACTTCAATTTCCCTACACCAACCCGCATGGCTTTAGTTGGTTCACCTCTTCAGTGGTTGACGGCGATTATTAATTTTGTTATTTCACCAATATTGAGATATCCACGACTTCAAACATCAGAGTTACTTACTCAGAAACATATTTATAATCTCATCAATACATATAAAGTAAGTTATAAATCCGATGTACCTGTTTCATTATTCGTGCGTATCGAAAATAATCTGCTGTTGATATATTTTGGAAATTGGTATAAGAATTCTTATGGCAATTTAGCACAAATTTACACATTTTCTTTATTTTCATTTTACATTATAAAAATCAAAAAACGAGAAACAAAATAACAGATATATTTATAATGTCAGTTATGTTTTGAGAAATTAGGATACATCGAAGTAAACAAGGAGGAAAATGTCGAAAATGTATTTTATATTTCCATAAAACGCCTTTTATGAGCTTTTCTTTTATAATATTTCAAGGGACAATCTCTTTTCAAAGACCAGCAGTAATCTGCCATCATGTGACAATCCCATCGAAATACGAGCACATTGAGAACTTTCATGAATATATTCGTAATCTGGGCACTTGAAAACGTAAAATTTGGCGATGATATCCAGGGCAACAAAAAAAAAGTTTTTTTTTGTAGAGCTGTGATGTAACGAAAGCCGAAAAACCACGTTGGACGTATGATTTTCATCACATAATTTATGATTGAGCCTTACAAATACCTACGTTGTGACTGTCAGTCACATTCCTTTCTCATTATAAAAACACTGTTAGGTCTACGGCTGAAAGTTACTAATAATATCCTGTCACAATCTATTCCAGCCGACTTTTATGATCCTTAGTCCGACGATGATGACCACTATTATGAACCCAGATGATCGTGACCAGTGCGATTTCACATGTTTTGAACTGATCATGCTTGGAGGTAGTGCCGTACCTCAAGACCTACTAGATGAGATCAAGGTATTTTATTTTTCAACCAGAGCCTTTGGTCTATTAATTTCTCAACAACTGTTCTAAAATCCTAAAATTTCAAAAATTTGGAATAAAATTCTCTCTATTACAGAGTATAACACCGGCAACAGAAGTGTTTAACGTGTACGGAATGAGTGAGCTGACCGGCATCGCTTTCGAAGGGGAAAATCCATCTCCTGGATCCTGTGGCAAGCCTTTGGGATGCTTTCAGTATAGAGTCAGTACTTACTAATTTTAGTTTCAAATACTTCAGTCTGACTATGTCATAGTTTCACATATACAGCTCTAAGATTTGCCCTCTACATATGTAAATAATATATATCTACTTATATATTTTTTTATTGAATAACTCCGATGATGAAGGAATTATTTGATGACTACGGATATTGATGCGAGCTATCAAATGGCGAACGTGTTCATCGTAGTTATCCTTTGAATATTTATTAAGCAAACACACTCAACTACAAATAATTGCTGAACAATAACTATAATTTCAGATAATAGATGTGGAAACGCAAGAAGATATTGTAGAGCCCAATGTTACTGGAGAGTTATGGATTAAAGGGCCTGGTATTTTTAAAGTAGGTACTTTTATTAATATTGCTATTATAGTTAAAAGGTGAATTATTGGATTACAGGTTCGCGATGTAAAGTAACATTCTAGGTATATACCTACTTAAGATTTTTCTATTCATTTTAATATTTAGAAACCAACAGCAAAGATATTGCAGCTATTATTTGCCTTAAATATTCACAACCATATTAGGTTGTAAAGCCATCTATTCAGCTTAGGCCCTAGAAGGGTACCTATGACCGTAGAAACTATTGAAGTTACTGTCGGTTTGGAAGTCGTTTTCAACTGAGAAGAATCAGCAAAAAACTCGGCGTGGTTACATTTTTAAAATATTTTTATTTTTGGACAGTCTGACAATGTTGGCTTTTTTCCATTAAATTATTTTTAAAACAATTTTATTTATCTGTTATTCTAACAAGGAGTGTTATTTTCCTAGGAGTATTATAATAACCCCGAAGCAACTGAGGAGACATTCACCGAAGACCGATGGTTTAAAACTGGCGACACTTTCTACATGGACGACAACCGAAACTTCTTTTTTGTAGAGCGCATCAAACTTCTCCTCAAATATAAGAGCAACCATGTTAGTAGGCACTTATTAGCTGTAGTTGTGTTAAGATCTTTTTGTTTTAAAAGGCAACATACGTCGTAATTTTGTTTACAATAATCTCCTTTTTAGGGTTCCGTAGCCAAATGGCAAAAATCGGAACCCTTATAGATTCGTCATGTCTGTCTGTCCGTCCGTCTGTCTGTCCGTCCGTATGTCACAGCCACTTTTTTCCGAAACTATAAGAGCTATACTGTTGAAACTTGGTAAGGAGATGTATTCTGTGAACCGCATTAAGATTTTCACACAAAAATAGAAAAAAAACAATAAATTTAGGGGGTTCCCCATACTTAAACTGAAACTCAATTTTTTTTTTTCATCCAACCCATAAGTTTGGGGTGTCTATGGATAGTTCTTTAAAAATGATATTGAGGTTTGTAGCATCATTTTTTCCTAAACTGAATAGTTTGCGCGAGAGACACATCCAAATTGGTAAAATGTGTCCCCCCCTCCCTGTAACTTCTAAAATAAGAGAATGATAAAACTAAAAAAAATATATGATGTACATTACCATGCAAACTTCCACCGAAAATTGGTTTGAACGAGATCTAATCAGTAGTTTTTTTTTAATACGTCATAAATCGTAAACCGCAATTTACCTTTCATTCAATCAACTCAAATATAAAAAAAAAATTGGCAAAAAGCAAGGTCTTACAGCACAAATAAAGGAAAAATTCTAAAAAAAATTAAAAGTTGAAAATTAAAGGGTGTCCCCATACATACATAGTTACGCCAATTAATAAAGACCTCTGAGTTGTATGGTAAATAAATAAAATTGTGCATTTCCCTTGATGGACGAACAATGGACGAAGTTCGTATGGAACCCTCGGTGCGCGAGTCTGACTCACACTTGCCCGGTTTTTTTTATTTTGAAAAAAGAAAATGCAGTGAACATTCATCAAAGGAAGGAATTATAATATAATAATTGTTAAAATATTTTAAATGTGTTCTAAAATCGAACTCCTAAAGAGTTACAGCATTAACGTACTCTATCTCCTTTTGTAATCCCAAAAATAAATAATAAATACTACAGACTAGATACCGATATTCACAATCGTAAAGTTAAATTGGACGTATTATAACAGCAACTGCAATTTTCTCTTAGGTATCTCCGGTAGAAGTAGAAAATGTAATCCGGCAGCACCCGGACATTCTAGACGTGGCCGTGACTGGTATACCGGATCCGGAGTGTGGTGAATTACCAGTCGCTTGCGTCGTTACTCGGCAGGGAAGTCAGGTCACGGCTAAGGAAATTAAGAAGCTGGTGAAAGGTAATGATGATAAAGTAAGCATCTTGATCAAGTATCAAGTTACATCAACTGATAAAATAACCAAAGAACACTGACTATTGCTAAAATCAGTTTATGTTACTATAGTTACGTAGTAACGTAAAGAAACGATATTCACACTCCCTTCTGCAAAATCTTCGCCCGCATTGTAGCAGTATGCCTAGCAGTATTTCCCTACATTGTGTAATATCTACACAATAGAAGTAACAAATACATTTAGCTAACTTTCTAAGTTTTAGTAGAAAAACATTTATTTCTTTCAGAATCTCTATCAGATGCTAAGCAGTTGAGAGGTGGTGTGATCTTCATGGATAAAATACCGATGACAGCGTCCACAAAAGTCCATAGACGAAAACTGAAGGATCTTGCTCTTGTAATGGAGAAGGAATAAAGCCTTGAAATAAAGTTATTAGTAGATTAAACCCGCACTTAGGTGATGATCTTTTTAAGTAGTCACCATATTTGAATCTGACTTTACCTCTCACATCATAATAATATAGTTACGTTTAATGATTGTTAAAATTGAATTTTTTTGGCTTTACAATAAAAAAAACATCGTAAAAAATTTATTGCCAATATTGTATGTATACGTACCTCCTTTATTTATACAATCTCACCATGGTAAGTAATTATGTGGCGTAGAAGGTGTCACTGGATAAAAATATCAGCTCCGTTTTATGGCTTTACATTTTCTTATTATAAGTCAACTGGTCAATGATTTCCTTTACTAGCTCTCCACAAAGGTAACGATATAACTACAAGTTAGCAATGCCTTGAAATATTGCAAACCGGTTTATAGCAGTAAGATGCCCTTTAACTTGTTGGGAAATCATCGAAAAATTTCCAAATACTTGTTCGTTACTGTATTATGGAACCAGCCTTTAAATTATTTTTAAACGACTTCAAAAAGGAGGAGGTTCTGAATTCATCGGTTTTTTTTATAAGGAATAAGAAAGAACCTTATTAATGACTCCTGAATTATTATCCAACGGATCAAATTATAAGTTGGAGAATAATATAATCAAAAATGTATTATCTGGTATGTGATGTAACTGTTGGTCTAAAGGCAGAATACTATTAAGATAATTAATTACAGGTTATATAAATTGTATTTTTTTTTTACTTTGTTAGGTTTGTGTTAGACTACAATCTCACCATGCTAAGTGATGATGGGCACGAAAGTGGTAAGCACACAAATCCTAGAAAGAACTGTATCTTATTGGCAGCTGCCAGAACACTCTGGTAGTAGTTTGTCGATAGATTTTCCCAGATTTTTCTAGATTTCCCAGCCAGGCGGGTACTACAAAGTATCCTACAACCATGCTATGTTTACTTACCCACGATGTATCAAACTCGATTCCGAAGATTCTCGATCTTCGGTATCGAGTTTGATAGCACGCTTTTCCAAAACCTTATATCCTATTCTATTCTATTATTATCTTATTCTATTATAACTTACTTATATAGAGTAGGACTGTAAGAAAGGATTTTAAAGTAACCCTTGATGTCAAATAGGAGATAGTGGGGCGGAAAAGTCAGTACTTACATGTAAACTGAAGATAACAATAATGATGAGATTATGATTGTTTTAGATAAAAGATACTTAGAAATTAAAGACAAGCTAACTACTATACCTAATGCTACTAATGCTATGGTTATAACAATGAGACTTGCGCAATATAAATGCTAGTCTAGTATAATGAGCTGTGTTGATAATACGGTATTTTTCTTCATCTTACGTTAACATTAATATTATAATTATACTCGAGAATCTTGCGTAAAGTTTTAGCAATTTTGTAACGAATGACGATATTATAGGAGTTTTCTAGCAAATATCTATCAATTTGTTTGCCGCAGTCATTTATTTATTTTTTGCGTATCGAAAAATGAATAACATTTTGTTATAATTTGATATTTTCTTTCAAACTTACTACTTTTTCACTGATTTCAAAACAGTATCTAATCAATCAGTATCACGGCCCGATTAGAGTTCCTACATTCGGCTTTTCTTTTTTATAGGCCATATAGTAACACGAATTGTATGGGTACCTATACGATTTTTACGACGGCACAATTCCACCAATGTCACGTTAGTTAAAGATATAAACGAAAGGGGAATCTTTTACAAGAAAATTCTGATGTGTTGATAAGTGAATTAGAGCTAAATTACCGTGTACAATTTTAAAAGTCTACCTATTGCGTTACCGCCCTGTGACAGACGGACAGACGGGCAAAGGCTTAGTAATAGGGCTCTGTTGGCACCCTTTGAGTATGGAGCCCTAAAAAGCAACGCACGACAAGTACGAGTTGCACTAACCAATCCGAAATTCTCTTGACACCATACACTCGAGATCTAATATTTGTTTTATTTTGCCTAACTATCTTCGTTAAACGGGGATAGGGAATTTAATGGAAATGAAGCTTAGTAACAAAAGAAATTGTAAACATTCCTTCAAGCTCTAACATATTTGTCCTATTTATTAACAATACCTACTTATACATATACAGGATGATATACAAGCGGCGCAGCGCGAGCGGTGGGCGGCGCGTCGTGACGTGTCGTGCGAGGGTGACGGAGTTTTTTTTTTAAGATTTCCCAGGACAGGTACGCCCCTGCCCTGGGGAGTATATTGAAAACCATAAGCTAAAGACTACTACATGGAATTCTACTCTCTGGGTAGTTTCTAAGACGACAATTTTGGCTTTTATTTCTTACAAGCTTTATTAGTAGTTGTTGCCCGCGGCGATCACAGCACAGCGTTGCTTACTTACTTTATGAATTGTGGTTTGGGGTGAAAGTGCTGTGCTGTGATCGCCGCGCACAGAAGTAAAATATAAAAGAAAATGGAAAAATATAAAAGTAAAATTTAAAAACAATTAAATTGAAAGTACACTAAATGAACAACCCCTCGGTGGCCGAATGCCGTGCGTTAAGCGCACTCACAATGTGAGGGATTGCCCTCGCGCAGGCGGTTCAGACGGTGCAAACGGCGGCCCGAAAAACCGTTCGCCCCGTCCACCTCGCAAGCGCCCGCTGATGCAGTACAGGTGTCCCCCCCGCGGCGCAGAAGGCACGGACCCCGACCCACGCAACCCCGACAACTAGGCTTTGCGTGCCGAAGACCGCGCCGACCGCGTCCGCCGCGAGAACCCACACCGCAGCAGGATGATATGAGTATTTGCAAATAAGTACAATAGTTTTGAAATTATTTTGGTAGAAGTTGATGATTGCTTAAACCAAAGTTTTCCTAAGTTTTCTAAGTTTGATTGTAAAATACAATGATAATATTATATTTGCTAGTAGTAGCGATAATACAGTGATAATACAGTACACAGTGACAATTTGGTATATATCGTAGATAATGATAGTAGAAAAGACAAAGAAATCTGAAGAATTAAATTGAAAGGACACTAAATGAACAACCCCTCGGTGGCCGAATGCCGTGCGTTAAGCGCACTCACAATGTGAGGGATTGCCGTCACGCAGGCGGTTCAGACGGTGCAAACGGCGACACGGAAAACCGTTCGCCCCGTCCGCCCCGCAAGCGCCCGCTGATGCAGTACAGGTGTCCCCCCCGCGGCGCAGAAGGCACGGACCCCGACCCGCGCAACCCCACACACTAGGCTTTGCGTGCCGAAGACCGCGCCGACCGCGTCCGCCGCGAGAACCCACACCGCAGCAGGATGATATGAGTATTTGCAAATAAGTACAATAGTTTTGAAAGTATTTTGGTAGAAGTTGATGATTGCTTAACCAAAGTTTTCCTAAGTTTTCTAAGTTTGATTGTAAAATACAATGATAATATTACATTTGCTAGTAGTAGCGATAATACAGCACACAGTGACAATTTGGTATATATCGTAGATAATGATAGTAGAAAAGACAAAGAAATCTGAAGAATTAAATTGAAAGGACACTAAATGAACAACCCCTCGGTGGCCGAATGCCGTGCGTTAAGCGCACTCACAATGTGAGGGATTGCCGTCACGCAGGCGGTTCAGACGGTGCAAACGGCGACACGGAAAACCGTTCGCCCCGTCCGCCCCGCCAGCGCCCGCTGATGCAGTACAGGTGTCCCCCCCGCGGCGCAGAAGGCACGGACCCCGACCCGCGCAACCCCAACAACTAGGCTTTGCGTGCCGAAGACCGCGCCGACCACGTCCGCCGCGAGAACCCACACCGCAGCAGGATGATATGAGTATTTGCAAATAGTTGCAATAGTTTTGAAAGTATTTTGGTAGAAGTTAATGATTGCTTAACCAAAGTTTTCCTAAGTTTTCTATGTTTGATTGTAATATACAATGATAATATTATATTTGCTAGTAGTAGCGATAATACAGTGATAATACAGTACATAGTGACAATTTGGTATATATCGTAGATAATAATAGTAGAAAAGACAAAGAAATCTGAAGAATTAAATTGAAAGGACACTAAATGAACAACCCCTCGGTGGCCGAATGCCGTGCGTTAAGCGCACTCACAATGTGAGGGATTGCCGTCACGCAGGCGGTTCAGACGGTGCAAACGGCGACACGGAAAACCGTTCGCCCCGTCCGCCCCGCAAGCGCCCGCTGATGCAGTACAGGTGTCCCCCCCGCGGCGCAGAAGGCACGGACTCCGACCCGCGCAACCCCGCACACTAGGCTTTGCGTGCTGAAGACCGCGCCGACCGCGTCCGCCGCGAGAACCCACACCGCAGCAGGATGATATAAGTATTTGCAAATAGGTACAATAGTTTTGAAATTATTTTGGTAGAAGTTGATGATTGCTTAAACCAAAGTTTTCCAAAATTTTCTAAGTTTGATTTAAAAGAGATAATGATAATGAAACATAAAATAATAATACGATTGCTAGTGAAAGCGATGATAGAGCAATAAGATAAAGCAATGATGCCGCCGCCGACGACGGCATTCATTGGAATTTGTTGCAATGATGACAAGTTTGACAAGCAAGTGCAGAAGTATGGCCAATAGTTGTTGTGGCTTCAGACGCAATTGGCAGATAGAACCGCGCGCGCACGCGCCCAATTACAGTTATATACGTTCCCGTGTTCGTATTACGCGTTTTTACCCGGCTTGGAGCGCAAACGATGACGACGACAACGACATTTATTGGCAGAACCGTTTGGTTACAATGAATGTAGACAAGTAGGTCAAAGTATCAAAAGATAATCAGAAATAAGGAGAGTTATATACACACACACAAATAATAATAATTAATTTGGCCCTAATAGAGAAAAATACAATCAGCTACTAATAATACAGACAGACAGACTAACTAAAAATAAAGACAGTTTAGCACAAGCAGGCGCGCACCCACCCACGCGCGCACACGCACATGTTGCAATTGTTGCGCGCGTTTTTATTGAGTTGGAGCAAATGCTGCCGCCGCCACCACCGCCGCCGCCGCCGCCGCTGCCGCCGCTGACGACGACGACGACGATGACGATGACGATGACGATGACGTCAACGACAACGACGAGTGATTAGTGATGAGGTGAGGATTTAACAGTATTACTAGCTATTGCCCGAAAAGACTCGGAAACTTTAGGTTAAAAAGTGGGCGGCGATCGCGACGCGCAGCGAGCGATCGTCGCGCACTTCGTGGTTATTTATTTTTATGGCCCCGATGAGCATGGGGTTTTGCATTTGTGCGTGCACGCCTACTCGATATATATATACCTATACCTACCATATAATACAATTCTATTAATCTAATTACTCTAAGCTTAACTAAACTCTTATAATCTAGTTGCATACCTAAATATATTATACTATATACAGGAACACTGAGTTTTTATAGAGAACGGGTGGGGGAGGAGGGAGGGCAGACAGATGGCCACGCATGGCCCTGGACGCGAAGAGTTTATGATGTCCGAAGGTGGTCGTCTTGGTTGCGGTTGGTGGGTGGATCGGTGAAGCGGTGACTCCGCAGCAGACGTCCTCCGCACCAGTGGGACGGCAAGGGGGAAGAGGGGGCGAGAGCGCGTATGTCAGCCATCGTTGTGGTGGTGACCCCGCTGTCGCCATCTTCGAAATCCCTGTCGCCGCCGCCGCCGCCGCCGCCGCTGCCCATCCGAAGTGGGCACCGTACGAGTGAAGAGAGAGAGGGGTGGGGGGGGGGGTTGCCCTAAGGCTTGGTACCTAAGCCAAGGCGTTACACCACCCGCCATGGTGTCAGGAGGTAGTCCGATGTTTTCCTAGATTACCGAACCCGCACAAACACTATCACTGACTTGCACTCAATAGTTTTACTTTGTGTAACCACTGGAATATGTACAATCACCTCCCCAAAAGTTTCCGAAAAACAAACACTCAGGAGTCAGATCCGGGGGGTCGAATTGTTTGTTATTATTAACCGCTATTTAATATAGTCTTTGTTAATTGATTGTCACTTTGGTAAAAAAAAAGAGCTAATGGGCACGCACTAACCCTTATGGAGCAAGGAAACACTTTGCCGCAGTAATGGTCGCTGCCGCTGCCGCCGCCGCCCCGGCTGCCGCCGCAGCCGAGGCAGACAGCGGAGCGCTCGGATGGACGCGTGCGTTCTCTACAGAGGGCGGCTGACGACTAGGGTGACGGAGTTATGTTTGAGCTAGAGCTCCGGCACGACAGACCCTCACCGGGATTTTTAAACCAATTGGCGGGAAAGCCTCCTGAACTGGAGGTTAAGTGATATGCCCAGGTTCGGGTCCCCTACTAACCGGCGGGTAACCAGCGGATAGCCGTTTCACCAGATCTCCCTGGCCCCCACGTCAACCCGACATGTCCCGCACATGAAGACCGGCACGAAACATAAAGCCTTACTCACGCCCTCGTTAGCCAGTCGGACCAAGGTCCTACCACCAAGCAGAGCATTGTGGGAATTATGTGAGGCCGCCGCCAGTCCACCACATTCCAAAAAGGGAGTCAGCTTGTGCCAGAGCCTCGTTTGTTAGTCGGCAGAGTGTACCTCGAGCAGGAGAGGTTACAAAAAGGTGATATTATGGCCCCTTACATCCCAAAAAGTCGTGCTGGTCTAGTAGAACCATTACACTGCAATTTGAATTACAGTCTCTTGCCAAAACAACGTCAGTATAAATCTTTATGCCGAGTTTTGACAATACAATTTTTTCATCATAACTTCATAAAAATCACTACTATTATCTTGAAAAGAGAATGGCTGGATAGGAAATAAATTTACGCCAAAAACAGCTAGAATCTAAAAAAAACTAAATTGGCGTTTATCTCGAAATCAAGTTTTGCTAGTTACAGTGTATTGGATTTACACGGCAGCCCTGCAAGTATTGCTAGTGACTTAAAAATTACCCTGTATAAGAACTTATGTAGGTATACTAAAATCAAATACAAAATAATCCGTTCTGAATTTCTACTGACAAATTAATGATACTCAAGCAAACGAATTGTTTTTGAATCAATTTCAATTACATTAATTATAAATTTAAATGAGTATTATTATTAATTTATCTAACAATATTTTGGTTGAATCCATACCCATCTTTACCAGGAAATATAGTGGATTGATACTTTAAATACAATAGTTTAATTCAAAATAACTTTTCCAGTCGTTTGGTACGTTTTATATGGGAGTTGACGTAAATTATGCGTAAGTTTATCTTTATATTGTGGAAATGTTGCTTGTTAAGTTAGTTAGTGAACAACTCGTTTATTGATCACCCGACTGCCTTGAACCACTGACTGTTACAAACAGGGCTACAATAAAACGTATAATATACAAAAAAAATAATGGACAAATATATTGGTATAAAATACAAGTTGAAGTCATCGAAAAATTTTGAAGAATACTTGAAGTTTATTGGTGAGTAGATTCAGTATCTTAATTTGTGACTGTAACTAAATACTAATATTTTCATATTGGTATGAAACGATGAGTTTTCAAAGTGGAAATTATTTTGTAATGAATATTTAGAACTAATTTGTGTTAGGTAGGTAAGAAGGTACTTTACATAGAGTTACCTATATCCGAGTGAAAAATTAATAAAAATTTAAATTGCTAATTTATAAGTTGTTTTTTAAATGCAGAGCACGGTACAGCTAGTGTTATTTTTCAAATAAGCATAGGTTCCCAGGAATTATTACAAATTAAGTTTGGTGAATGTCAATAATTTAAATATACCTAGTAGGAATGAGTATAACCTACCTAAATTCAATGTTTACTCAAACTTTAAACTGACCAGTGTTCGGTGGTATAAAGCCTACATCTTTCCTTGTAGCGCACAATGGTGTAATTTTAAAATAAGATGAATAATAAAATAATAAAAACAAAATTTACCTATTTTAAATAGGTAGGTACATCAAATATAAAATACTTGGGTGAATTTCAACAAATGGTGATTTTTTTATCATATCGGTGAACCTTTTCATTTATCTCTTTTTTGTATATTTTTTAGGTTTTATGTAATCTTTAGGATATTAAATATCCACAAATTTATTATCCTCAACGTATCATTTAAGACTAAGGAGAAAATTTAGTTTGAATTTTGGTTGCTACCGATATGATAAACCGACCACCGAATATTTTTTCTGTACACCGATTTGAAATGGTTGACCACCGAAATGATAGGTTTATCCACCGAAATGATATGCCTATCCACCGATATGTTAATTGAAAGAAGCAAACGAAATGACACAGCATCCACCGATACAAAACGACTCACCGACATGATAAAATAATCCACCGATATGATAAAGCAATCCACCGATGTGATAAAACTGTGCGCAGTATCATGAATTAAAACACCGATATGAGAAATAAGTCACCGATCGGTGATATCGGTGAAAATTATCACATCGGTGGGAATAAAGACTACCGATTTCCCCGATATGAGAACACCGACGTGATAAATAACACACTTTTTCGAAAACTACAAAAAATGCATAATATCTAGGATAAATTCAATAACATTCAATGAAGCTAATTCACTTACTACCTCTGTAAGAACCAAACAACCATAATATAAATACTCATTACACTAAAAAAATGCAACCACCGATATTATGAAATAATTGTCCGTGAGCAAGTGAAATGGCCTACTCACGTTATTGGCGGGAATCTGCAGCGATTTGACACCCATCCGTCCTGACTGCGCACTACGGACTCGTTTACGTAAAGTTAGGTCTAAATTACTTTTGGTCACCGATATGAGAACATTTTGCAGGACAAGTACGTTTGTGCCTCTCAGCAAAAATAATAGTTAGTTATATAATAAAATATGGTAATTATTAATAATAAAACTATTATCCTATAAAATAAAATAGGTTGTAAACTTAATTTACTTATATTTATTAGCGTATAAGCTTATTAGTTAGTAAAAAAAGTAGGGGGACAGCACCGATATGACAAAAAATAGGAGCTTATGTATTTATTTCTACCATTAAATATAGTCCTAGTCAAATTATATTTTTGTCACAACCCAATAACTACCTATTGAATACTAAAATAACCAATTCAACACAATATTCTTTTTTTCAAACACGAATTTCACCGAAGACAAAAAAATAAGTCATTTGGGAAATTCACCCACTTACATAGTTACTGAATAAATGAGGAAGAAAATACTTTATAATAACAAAACAAAGGAATCAATGATCAGTCAGTCCTATGCAAATGTAATGCGAGCAAGTATTTTCTGTCACTTTGACCTGTTTATTATAATTTGTCATTTCATTAGTAAAGTCCATCCTTCAAATTAACTTCGATAAATTTTTCACAGTAGTCTAGCGTGGGTAGAATATAAAATTATTTCACAAAAAATATACTTACACAATTATTCTTTTGTTCCAGAAATAGGACTAATATCCCGAAAAACGGCCATTGCCGTCAGTCCCTTGTGTGTCTTGACAAGGGATGATAATGATACCTATACTTATACCATGAGCACCACCTTCAGAACCGTCACAATCATCTTTAGACTCGGCGAGGAGTTCATTGAAGAAAGAGCTGATGGAAAAAAGGTGCAATGCTGTTCTTATTTAGTGACCAATGATTTTAAGGCTGAGTACTATTGTACCTAAGTTTCATAAGACGTTCGTAAAAACTTGAACCTTTACCTAACCGGTAAAGGGACTAGGGCTACGGTTGCGTAGCTTTTAACGAACCAAGGGCACGGGATCTCGAGATTTTCAACTTGAGAGTGGTAGCCAGCCAAGTAATTACTATAAAGTACTTGCACGGCTGGCTTATGCTACTTGTAGTTTAACGCAATGCCGCCTAGCTATCTTTTTTTTTTACTATGTGTGTGTGTCCACAATTTCACCATGATAAGTGATGGCTGTAGAAGGAAAGCACACAAAGCCTAGGAACTAGCTCTCAAGTGCAGCTGTTGGAACTCATCGGTTGGTGCTTGGAGATAGATTTTCAACTTAGGGGTGGTAGCCAGTCAGGCGGTTACAATTATAATGTATAGTCTAGCTGGCGTATGCCATTATAATAATGGTAATAATAATGGTAATAATAAAAATAATTTCAATTAGGTAGGTATGTACGTACAAAGGTACATGTTTAATTAACATTGCTTAATTTAATTAGATATCAATGTAGGAGCCTCAAATACAGGATTTACTTTTATGATATATTTACAAAGACTTTTTACAAATATTTTTCCTTTTCAGGTCAAATCAATAATAGTAGCCGACAGTAACAAATTAATACAAACTCAAATCGAGGACAATGGTAGGAAATCGACACATGTGCGGGAGTTCACGCCTGAATTAATTACAGTGGTAAGTTTTAACATAATTCATAGTAATTAGGTAGAAGTACTTACCTATACAATTTTCACAAATTATAATTGAATTGAGGGTTTTAATTATTTACTTTAAAATACCTTGTAGCTAAAAGTTTGAAGGGCAAAGAATATAGTGTACCTACAGTGTGAATAAAAAAAATATGAACCTATAACCGTAAAAATAATAAATTAATCTGGTATATGCTACACACTTTCCATCGTGAAAAGTCTTGTATAATGAGCAAAAAAGCTAAATAACTTACTGAACCACATACCGGCATTTTAATTTAATTTATGCGGACAATTTTTTTTTTTCTATTTTATTGTTGTAAATATAATCATTTTTATAAAAAAAAAATTTTGATAAAACTAAATATTATGAACTTTGACAAAAAATCCTATTTTCGTAAAATTATAATTGTAAAATTGTGATCATAAATTCTGATTTGTTTAAAATAATAAAACCATGATGAACTTTGAACTTTTTTCATATTGCCGATATGCACATAATATATGTTTTTAAGTTTTTTTAAATATATTTTTACAGACAACTACAGCCGAAGGTTGGGACAAAACATGTGTACGAATATATGAAGCAGTTTAAAATATTGTAGTAATAAATTAATGATATATTAGAATAAGTAATTATAGGTTAAAAAAAAATTGTAATAAAATTTGTGAAATTGTAACATGCAAATTTTATTTTAAATTTTAAATATTGGTGGGTGTTAGTGTTAGGAACCAGTACCCCATTTTGGGTTCCATGTACTTTTTTGTGTCAAGTAAGCAAATAAGTAAGTAAGTTATAAGCAAGCAAAGCTTCTACCACCGCCATCATAAAAACAACAACCTTAACTTGGTACTTCAACTAAATATAAAAATAATTAAAGATAAAAAACTGCGTTTAGATCGCCACCTGCAGGCATGGTTCCCAAAAAGCTGGCGACGTTACATCGTTGAATTGCAAGACTAATACGTTGCCCAAGGTAAGCGCCAGCTCTTTGGTCACCTGTTAAATCAACAAGGCGTCTGGATATCTCTAAGTTTTTTTGATACATTTCGAACAAAGTACTCAGCATGGCGTTCTTCAAGAAGGGCTTGAAGATATTTTGCAGTATCGGCAACACGGGAGTGATACCCACCAGGGGGTTTCTCACCACACCAAGTAAGATATGCTTATTCCACGTTACACCTGCATTATCATCTTTACACCTGCATTATCATCTTACTCAGTTCCTAGACAAATTAGCAACTCAATACAAAATGAGACTTTTTGACGGGAACTTGCAAAGTGACGTTGCGATTTCATTTTATTTTTACCATATAGTTAGTTAGCGTTTTGTCCAACTTGCACTAGTGAAATTTAAAAGAAATTAGTGTATGGTGCTTTTCAGGTGCCTCAAAAAGTTCGTGACAAGTTTTAACGGCCGTCATTTTACTAAATCCAGACTGATAACATAATAATAAATATTTATTTCTCTTCACAAATGATAGGCTATTAACTAATAGATGATAGGTGTTGGTTTCACTGTTAATTATGTTTGTTATACCTTAATATACTGGGTGATTTTGTTATCACTGGCAATACTTGCAAGGGTGGAAGTACTCATCAAAATGAACAACTTTTATTATGGGACTAACTGTGAAATCATGAAAAAATTATCAGCTGTTCCATACAAAAGTACAATACCTACTCGACCAAAATGTATGAAGCAACCATATTATTTTACGTGATATCAGAGTTAGCCCTATAATAAAAGTTGTTCACATTGATGAGTACTTCCACCCCTACAAGTATTGCCAGTGATAACAAAATCAACCTGTATAAATAAAATAAAAACTTATATGCTATGCACATACATTCGACAACCTATATTTGTGAAAGACTGGTGCCTGAGATAGGTATATAAATACCTGTATTACAGGTCACCAGGCTCCACTTAGTGGTTCATACATCCTTAAGAATGTATTACATATGTTGTGACATTATCACCAAATAACAATTCGAGAAGAATTATGAGATGAATTTTTACAAATCCATGCCTAGTGTTCAGCTACGTTAAGGTATTCCTGTGCAAAATCAAGTCCTATTGGTTTAGGCTATGTGTTGTCTATAATTCAGTCAGTGTAAGTTTTAGTTGTCGAGTATAAGCTCCTGAAGGGTCTTATCGCTACATATATTGTAAATGTCTAACTAAAATGCACGGTGACTCATTTTCAACAAGTAACATTTTGGTATCATATCGTTATCGTGATATGGTTTCAACGTGACTCAACATGTCGATATCCTTTACGAAAACTCAAGCTACTAAGTTTCACGCATACCGACATGACTACCGCTGACCTATCATTACCTAAAAAAATGTAAGTAGGTACCTATCTATGACAGTATCATATCGTTACATTTGGCAGGTGGTTTATCTATATACGATACGTTATCAATGAATATCATCTGTAGATGCACCTACGATTGTCACCTACCGTGGGTCCATATAATACATCATCATCATCTCAGCCGCAAGACGTCCACTGCTGGACATAGGCATCCCCTAAGGATCTCCAATAGGACCGGTCTTGGACCGGGCGACCTGCATCCAGCAGTTTCCGACGACCTTTATAATGTCGTCTGTCCACCTTGTAAGCAGACGTCCTACGCTGCGCTTGCCGGTCCGTGGTGTCCACTCCAGAACTCTGGCCCCATCGGCCATCCGTTCTGCGCACTATGTGGTCTGCCCATTGCCACTTCAACTTGCTAATCCGCTGGGCTATGTGTGTGACCCTAGTTTGTCTACGAATCTCCTCATTCCTGATTCGATCGCGCAGAGAAGGCCCGAGCATAACCCTCTCCATGGTTCGTTGAGCGACTTTGAGCTGCTTACAATACAACATTATTTGCGATATAATACAACATTATTAAAATAGATTACCTTGCGTTTGTACTAAAACTGATATTCACGTAATACCTACCAATAATCGAATGATTGTTTGTTGGTCACACCAATTTGGATGAGCACATATACTGGAAATATGGATCAAATCGAACAGTACGGTTGCACGGAATAGGCCATTACCAAACATTTTAACCGTCTAGACTGTTTCATTTTTGAATTTCTACTGCACATTCTTTTTCTGGGATAATCGCTTGAATACCAAATAAAGTTATACAAAATTAATTGATCATAACTTATGAACCATCTAAAATAGAATGGCCATAGATGGAGTAAAATTTTTTGGTGTGCAAAATATTCGATATTCACCCTTATTTCCAGGGACACCATGAATATATCATACCCTGATGTTTCACATTGGTACATAAGTTACCGTTACCCTAACTATGAAAAATGTATATACTTAACCTGTTCATTGAATTGAAGGAATACATGGAAGTCTCATCCAACTGATTCTGCATTTGGTTTAATTAGAACGTTATAGCTTTTTCATCAACAGCCCATATCCCCACTGCTGGGATATGACACGTGCTTTTTTGTGTTAATTGGGCCTTTACATAGGCCCAAAGTAACCTTTGAAATTTTTATTTCTCTAGCATGCAGGCCACTTCACAATGTATTCTTTTACCAAACGAAAGGCTGTACATTTTTTGAGGCTGTACATTACATACACACAAACTTTATGAGTCACTTTCAAGATGTCATCTGGATTAGGAGTTTGAGGATGATGACAAACGGACGAAAGTATAGAGTTACCATAACAATAGGGTAATAACACCCTCTGGTTCTTACCCTCTGGGTATGGAACCCTTAAATGTATATTTTTGCTTTGCTCCCTTATTGGTGTCGATTGATAATGATAGTAGGTAGTAGATAACTAGGTAGTTAATTAAAATTCTCCTTAATAGTCTAACACTATAGCCACGTTACGTCGTTATAAAGAATATTTTGAGAAGTGTCAGTTTTTGCAATAGGAATATCATTTCCATTGTTTAAGACAAAAGAAATAAAGAAACAATAAAAATCATATTCATATCACACACGTATACTTATCAATATATCTTAATGATAACTAAAATAGTATAAAAAGTCCAATTATCAATGTTATAATTTCATTTGGTATCCACTTTATAAACAATAAATCATAAAAATGACTTTTCTCGGAAAGGAATACAAATTCGTGAGCCAGGAGAACTTCGAAGCATATGCTAATGGCATTGGTAAGTTCACTCTTATATTTCAAGAGAGATGTGTAGCTAGCATTATTAACAAATAATGCTAGCTCCTACTTCGCGGTTTCACTCGCGTTCCCGAGGGATGTTAAGTTTTTCCATGATAAAAGTACCCTATTTGTTATAATAGGGTATGATCAATCTATGTACCAAGTTTCATTTTAATCTATTCAGCTGCTTATGCATGATTGAGATGCAAACATACAAACATTCATGCGTATGATCAGCCCAGATTATATTTGCGGTTTAATATGCTCTTGCATTTTTAAGTCCATGCTCATTATTTAAAAAAATATCTGCTATGTACCGTTCCATTCTTGTTAAAATAGTTACAAATCATATAACTAAGATGTCAACTACGATATGATTGTGTAAACTACACACAATCTCACTGTGATAAGTGATCTTGTGACTGACAGGCTCTCAAGTGCAGTTGCTGAAATACACCTATATGAGCTTTGTGCGTCTTGAGTGAGTGAATGACAACGCACAACCCAAACTGTTGGACATAGATACTTAACATAGGTGGGTGTGTTTATAGAGGGGTGAAAACGCACACTATGATAGGATTTTGGAAAGTTCGAATCCCAATGAGTTCAGAATGGGAGTCAATTTTGCCAAATAGACAAAAAAATAAAAATTGTCTCTATGCATTCTGCTTTTTTCGTAAATATATTCAAAGGAAAGACACGCTGGTTTACATTTCAGACAATTGCAGAGTTATAACAATTACAACTAGTTGTCGCCCGTGGTCAAAATTCGACCATAAGAATGTAAAGAAAATGACTTCATTCATATACGACCTCTTTTCTTTATGTTTGACTTTCACACTATCGAAAAAGCATAGAGATGTCACGACTGACAGTGGTGACATGTATGTGTGTGTGTGTGTCAAACGCATGGTAGTGTGTGTAATTTTTTATTTCTAATGCATATATAAAAATATTAGCTTTTTGCACTGCACTCTTTCTACATATAAACTTTAACTGTGCCAAGTTTCACATTCCTCTGTCCACATAGTTTTCGTAATGAGGTGTACCAAAGTTTTTGCTTCACGTATAATATTATAATAATAAATTGTTAGTACTAGTCCCGTTATTATTTTTTGTAGTAATGTCTGTGGGAACTAAAAGGTCTAAGATAACATTGTTTGCTTAAATCCGATAAGAATAAGTATGTTTTTGCTTTTAATCCATTTGATCACTTTGATGCCAGATTTGCACTAATAAATCTATAATGACGTTTTAAAATCTTACATAGAAATTACATCGATTTCAGGCCTCCCAGAGTCAGATGCAAAAGGTTACGTCAATTACCACCCAACACTGAAACTGGAGAAGAACGGCGATACCTACACTTTATACTTCATCGATGCTCAGCTAAAGAGGGAGATAAAATTCAAGGTTGGCGAGGAAGTCGTAGAGAATGGTGAGAAATATACGGTAAGTAAAAAGATGGAAACGAGAAAATATTGTAGATTCTGTAAAATTTCATTTAAATATGTCAAATAAAATATATGCGTCGAATATAAAACATCCTTCTTTGGTACGTGTTGTAGCAAGTTGAACATAATTAACAATTATTACGGACTAAATCTTTCTATATTGATATATTGATATAATTAGCGTAAAATTACAAAATAACTATGATTTGAATATTGTCATTACCTAAGTCCACAAATAGATCTGATATTAGGTACTTGCCTAGCTTGTTTATGCTTAAACCTTACAATAAAATTAAGCTAGATAGTGAGATTGTGGGTAAACACAAGCCTATACAAAGTAAAAAAAAAAAGATAAAAGCTTTAAAGTTTCCATGTATGGTTACAAAATAAAAAACACCGGCCAAGTGCGAGTCGGACTCGCGCACGAACGGTTCCGTACCATTATCTATAAAAACGGCAAAAATATCTAAATATGGGAGTCCCCCTTAAATATTTATTTTATTTGAATTTAATTATTTATTTTTAATGTGAATATATAACTAAATATTCTGTGAATATTTCAAGCGTCTACCTGTTGCCGTTATCAAAATCGAGCAAAAAAAATCACGTTTGTTGTATGGGAGCCCCCTTAAATGTTTATTTTATTCTGTTTTTTAGTATTTGTTGTTATAGCGGCAACAGAAGTCTGTGAAAATGTCACATTGTGTAGTATTTATTTATATTATATAGATCCCGAGTGCTCCGATCGCCACCAAACCTTACAGGATTACCCGCGGAGCTAATATGAAGATTGTCTGAAAATTTCATTGAAATCCGTCCAGCCGTTTCGGAGTCTATAAGGAACATACATACATACTTTATCTTTTATATGTATAGAAGATATTTTGTATATTGTAGATTATTTAGCATGGTAAACTTAGTATAGTTTATGTAGAATTTATAGGTTGATACCTGCCACGATTCTTTCCTGTTACCCAAAGGTTGCCTGGAAGAGATTGCTTAAGCAATAAGGCCGCCTTAATCGTATTTTAATTTTCTTTCTTAATTTTATATGTCTTTACTTCTCCTGTATGTATTGATCTTATTTGTAACTATCGTCCTCTATGTATTTGGAGATTACAATAAAGAATATTTCATTCACTCATTCGATAATTTGTATGGGACAGAACACTCAAGAATTAAATGAAGCCGGGCTATTGAAGTCAACTACAGGTGTATAATTACACAGTAAAATACAAACCAAAGGGAAAACATGATTTGTTGGATTTCACATTAGTTAATTGTAGATAATTAAACTCTATATTTATAACTTTTTGATAACAAAGCTTTAATCTCACCTCCGACAAATGATTGCCTCTCAAAGTAGATTAATAACGAAATCTATTATTTTTAACAGACTACGAGCACCTTCACCGTCGATGGTAACATGGTCAAAAAGGTCCAGCAGGTTCCTGGTGGAAACATCTTAACCCACAAGTACGAATTCTCAGGCGACTCCCTGGTTGAGGTGAGTTCTAAACGCTATGAATTCTAACTAAAATTAGATTTATAGGTGAGCTAATATGGATTAGATAAAAGAAATAGATCTGATCATCTTACAGATTGATTATGAGACATCAAAGCAGAACCTAAACCTATAGGTCATAGACCCAGGAATTTAGGAGGGGATGTTCGCATTCGCATATTATATTTTTGTTTCCACTCTGCTACGTAAAGGCTGAAGGAATTTGAATGTTTGGCGTACATATAGAATATGTTCTGTAATAACACATAGGTTTTTGTATTCTTGAAAACGCGGGTAAAACCGCGGACTTGAAGTTAGTATAAAATAAAAATAAGTGAAACCCTATCTTGTATACTTTCAGACCTACACTGCCAGCAAATGGGATGGTGAAGCTAAGAGGTTCTACAAAGCATGAGATTCATCAACATAATATACGATAATAATATTAAATAATTATTGCATATTTTATTCTGATTTTTAACTAGTTGTTGTGAATACGTACAAAATTACTGCCTGTTTATTATATGTAGGTATCTACACTGAGAACAAGTTCACTGTGCTATGACGTTTTAGCAAAATTATTTTTTATTATGCAAAAACCAGTTAATAGCATAATGAATAATTATTATATCATTATGCTAAACTTATACTTAACATAATTTAAACAATTAATGATATAACTATGAATCACTAGGTACCTAGGGTACCTACATGGGAATAGGTACCTACACTAATTCCTAAGATACATACAGAATACAGACAATCATATTAGGTATGATAAAAAAGACATACAAAGAATACAATATCATTGCATACCATTCTATTATTTCATTCTAGCATAATAATATAATTTCTAGTTTAGTAACTAGGCTAGTTGTTGATTGTGCCTAACAGAGAGAAAATGGGATACTGAAAAAGGTTAAAAAAGTATGTAAACGCTTGCGTTTACATGCTGCCCCCATTCTAATAGAGAAATGTCTTAAACGCAAACGTGGTGGTAAGCGTTTACCAATGTCCTTTACACTCATGGTACAGGTTCATTGTGATTTGACGAATGAATCAGCAGTGTTATCTGTTATTACGCAAACACAAGCCAAATTATTATGTATATCACTGATAAAAGTCATTAAATTAATCGATATATTTTATATAGCTATACTATACCTACCACATAATTAGGTCACTTACAATTATAATAAAGGTACAATTCCGACACCGACTGCAGCGACCGACCGCAGCTGCAGTTCATAGACACTGCTGTCGCCGACGACTGCAAGCGACGCTAGTGGCTCCTATACATTTTCTGCCGTCTGCAGCTGCGGTCGGTCGCTGCAGTCGGTGTCGGAATTGTACCTTTAAGCTACCTAAAATATTGAGGCATACTCAATTGCACCCATTAAAAACGAAATTAAAACCACTTCTTCTAAATAAAGTATATTATTACTCTATAGAACTATATTTTGGTTGACGATGAATTGTGCTGAATTTTAATTAATTGTATCGTACAACAAAGATACAAAATACAAACTATAATTACTTATAAAAACGATGGGCAAGAAGGTTACCAACAGGCTGGCAACGTTTTCACTTTGTATGGCCAAGCTAATGCGTTGGCGGAAAAGCTCCCGTCCCGTCAGTCTCCTGAAGCTTCGTTGAGTTTAGATGATAAAATCCGAGTGAATCGGCGAACTTCGAACCCCAACAGACCCATCATAGTTTCTACCGCAAAAGGCATGGACTTTTAATTTGGTTCAATACAAGTAAGCGTATGTTTTTTATTTTATCATATTACTTTTATTTTTGACATATTAATATTATAGTTAATTGATGTGACATGATATTAATAAGTATAGTTATAATATATTGTTATTGCACGCCGAAATTATAGTGTTCTGTATAATGCCGTCCGCACACGTCAGTCACAGTCACGAGGGCTCGAGTGAGTCATACACAAGACTATAAAATTACTAGTCAAATCTACCAACATCGTTTGATCAGCTATACAAAGCGAATGAATGAAGGAAATACTATAATCTTCATCGAAATCAGAGAAAGTAAACACAGCGGAAGCAATCAACTTAGAATTAGTTGCTTTTTAACTCATAGTATACCTGTAAAGTAGTAATTATCCAAATTAATGAATTAAAAGATAGTAATAAATCTATTTCTTATCTACTCACTTGTTTGCATCCTGAAAATTTGAATTGTTGAAATGTTGAAATCATCAACCATCAACAATCGCTTTTTCAGGATGGAATACAAATTCGCCAACCAGCCAGACGGGTCGTTAAAATAATTAGGCTTTTTCAATCTAAAGTAAGGTTTCTGTAATTTTTATTGTCTTCTCTTTTTTGGAAATGCAAATATATAGGGAAGAAAGTTGAAAAAAGAATTGTCAACACTTTTGCTTATCTTTCTTTACCTATTTAAAAACGATCAATCTAAAATGCGTCGCTGTAATAAAAATACTTGGATAAATAGATCAACGAGTGAAGATACATGGAATTTTACTCCACGATCTTGCTACAAGACAAGCAGTACGGGCGGGCGCGGTTTTTGAGATGAAATGAAATTAAATAAATGAAATAATGACATGTAATAATTTTATTCATTCAAATAGGCCTTCACAGGCACTTCTGAATAGTCAGACTCTAACGCACGGTTCAGAAGGTTGCTTTTACTGAGAAGAGCCGGCAAGAAACTCAGCAATTACTCTTTTCAAAACAAACTTAAATTTATTACATAAAATGTATCCTGCAAGAGCGAGCGTTACACCCAAGCATTGCAGAACATGGTGGTAAACTCCTCCAAAAAGGAAAATGAAGATCTTCCGCCAGGCAAGGTCATCGTGCAGCCGGCGGACTACGATCCAGCTGTCAACTGTAACCAGTGCTCAGGAATCTCCGATAGCGCGATAAGGATCTTGTGGGGCCACAACATCTATCTGTATTATAGCGTAATAAAAATCTAGCGCATCAGGTATTTACTTTTTAAGTGACGCTTGCACAAATGTACAAAAATCCAAAAGTTTTTGAAATGGGTTCTATTTGTTACCCTTTAATGTAGAGTAAAGAGAAAATGTTATCAAACTGTTTTATATTTGCCTATTTATATATAGATATATCCCACTCCCACGGTATCGGTGCAAAACATAGGTTGAAAAAGAGTTAATATTTTGTTGTTCCCCAAATCTATAATATATTTTTTTGTAAATATATATTTTTTTTGGCCTAGAAAATACACTAATATATAATGTATGTAAAACAATAAATAATAATTAATTAAGTAATAGATTTATCATAAATAATATGAAATTACTCTATCTTACTTCGTTTTGGAGTTGGAGAACAGAGTTGCCACAACAATAAGATACCGATTGGACCCTTTGGATTACATACCCCAAAAAACCCTTTGCTTTTGTTGGATAATATTGATCGGGTACCTAATCAAAATGCTTATAGATAGGAGTCTACAACGGCATTTCCTAGAATTTTCGATGACTAACCCATGACTAAGCCATACGACATAGTATAGATAATAATATAATCTATATTTTTATCACATAGGTACGATTACTTTTATCGTTCTATATTTATATTGATTACTGTCAAAATATAAATAGTCAGATAGGTGTGATATTTTCATTTTTTTGCACACATTTGCAAACATTGGATCATAAAAATGGCTTTTCTCGGAAAGGAATACAAATTCGTGAGCCAGGAGAACTTCGAAGACTATGTTCTGGCTATTGGTAAGTTATTTTTTCTATTCTTAACGGAAATTGGACGCGATGATAGCTCAGTGGTAGTGACGTCGAATACCACGACAAAGGTATTGGGTTCGAATCCTACAATGAGCTTGATTTCGGTGAAGGAAAACAAGGTCTTATGGCTCAACTTTAAAAAATAACTATTTTTTCGCACCAACTACTGAGCCCATATTCTTTTTTTCATAACTTTTAACAAAAAGCAAAATCGACTTCAAAGTTGGTTTGCACTAAAAGGTATGAAATAATTATGTTAGAACTCGTTTTGGAGTCAGCGAAAGGGAAGGACGTGTTCCAGAATCTCAAATTCTTTCGCAGATTTCGAAGTCGGTTTTGCTTTTTGTTAAAAGTTAATTTTATTTTTCATTTTTAGTTTCTTCTGTATTGAATACTTAATCAAGATTTGTCACTTGTCGACAATATTGAATAATATTTATTTATAAATTTTTTCTGTTCATAAGTGTTCAGTAACATAAAATTTAGACTCCCGACGCAATCACCCAAATAATAAGAGAGAATAAAACTAGCGGTCTATACGAGCCTATAATATTTGAAGAATTGTTAACTAACTCCTAATACATAGTTAAGTAGTTATATTTTCCATCATCAGCTCAGCAGCATGAGATGATGAGTACCAGACGCAAATACTTGAATAGTTTTAGAAAATATATAAAACACATTATCCGTCCCTATAAAATTTGCGGGTTGCTCTAGATTTTTCTGGGATCCCATCATCAGATCCTGATTTAGTGCCAATGGGACCACCTGGGAAGTATACCCTTTCAAACAAAAAAGAATTTCCCAAATCAGTACAGGCGTCTTCGAGTAATCGGTGAACATACATTAAAAAAAAGATTCCGACGAATTGAGAACTCCTCCTTTTTTGAAGTCGGTTAAAATGCGTTTGAGTTTAGACACTACGCCGGCAATTTTAGTTTTTTTTTGTCCTTATCCTGTCAGATTTATTAAATACTTACTAAAAAATCTCGTACTTTAAGAAATATACATAGTAGTCTACTAGAAACGCTGATGATATTTTATGTAGGTACCTATTATCTTCACTATTTGGTCACCTCCTCGCTGTAAGGTCGAAGTGGAAAACCTAATAAAAAGAAAATGTTTCCAGGCTTCCCAGAGGAAGCGGCAAGCAAGCTCGTCGAATTCCAGCCAAGCGTGAAGATAGAGTTGGACGACGACACCTACACTATGCACTCCATCCATCCTGCGCTCTCGACGGAGGTCAGCTTCAAGTCTGGCGAAGAGGTGGAAGAGACTCTCGGCACAATTGAAGTACGTAACATTATTTTTCACTAGTTCCGCTCTTTGTTTTTAGCTGCGTTCCCCAGGGACCTCATATTCGCCCGGGTTAAAATGTCATCAACTGAGTTAGTTGTTTCCCGCGGTTTCAGACACGTTTCTAACCTAGGATAAAGAGTAGGCTATGACCCTCTATGATGATTTTTGACTGAAATGTAATTTGAATCAGGGAGAGAAACATTGTACATTTTTTATCCATGGAACGCGGATGGAACCGCGGGATATGGCTAGTAATATTTTGAACGCGAAAGTAACTGTGTCTGTTACCTTTTCACGTCTAAACCGCTAAACCGATCGCCATGAAAGGTACGCAGATAGTCTATCAGGCGCGGTCCGAAGGGGGGGGTCACAGGGGACATGACCCCCCAAAATCGTACACGTCAAATTGAAAAATCTTCAAAACAAATACAAAATAAAAAAGCTATTTTCTACCCCTAGTCACGATGGATGCATTTTATGTTTTGCTGACATCTAACGATGTCGTCTAGTCGTTGTAAGTAATAAAGATTGCATACAATATTCTACCTACGTAATTTCCGTGCAATAAAATTATGTATTGCAATAAAGTCTAATTTACTATAAATATTTTATTATTAGTGACCCCCTCCAAAATTTCAGGCTGCGACCGCGCCTGTAGTCTATGGTATGGAGAGGGACATAGGCTACTTTTTTTTTCCCAGAACGCGGGTAATCCCATAGGGGGCAGCCTAGTATTGTATTAAGTTTGGATACATTCATATTTTATAACTTTTTATGTAACATTTCTTGCATCACAAATGTTTCCCCATTAATTAAATTGAATCATTAACAAAATCTACTGTATTTTCAGTCCAAGTCCACCTACACGGTAGATGGTGACACCGTTACCAAGGTCCAGGAGTTCGAAGATGGAGGCACCTTAACTACCGTGAAGGAATTCACAGATGACTCTTTGGTTGAGGTGAGTTCTCTTTTTTAACAATATTCGTAGCTGAATACTCACATAACTTGTACATCAATGGATTCTCAACTGTTAGAATATGATGTGAAAAATTATTATTTATAGTCTGCCATGACATTTTTAAGGCTCATTCTACAATGAGCTTGAGCTTTTGGTGAAGGATAAACATCGTAAGTTAACCATAGTACGGTGATAGGGTACTTTGTAATACCCGCTTGATTGGCCTCATATTGATAACCTATCCCCACCGGTATTTTCCGGCAGCTGCATTTGAGAGCCAGGCTTCCTTCTAGGCTTTGTGTGCTTACCACTTTAGACCACATCATCTACCACATACCATAGTGAGATAATGGTCAAACGCAGGCTTATTATACATGTGAAAAAAGAACCTTATTATAATAAAAAAAAGTAAAACCATATCTGTTTACTTTCAGACCTTTACTGCTAGCAAATGGGACGGTGAAGCGAAGAGAATCTACGAAGCAAGCGAATGATCAACACATGATCATTATAATAACATATTACTAATTTAAGATTTAATATTTATTAAAACGTATGCAAATAAATAAAACTAAAGTGTAAACTCCAAATAAAGGCTTTATTTTGAGTTTTAAGGTAACCTGCAAATAACTATAAATTATAGTTTTTAAATTTCAGTTTTTCTATATGATTGTCCGGGCTAATCTCCGAAACAGCCGAACGAATTTCAATATTATTTGGTAGGTACCAAACCTACATAGTGTATTTTATACCGGGAACAGGGTGAAATCGCGGGGTGGAAACTAGTAAAAATAGCATATTTTTTTTTAAATAGAGTAAACCGGCCACGCTTCGCTGTGACTTTTTCAATAGCTCAAGCTCGAGATCAAAAACATACCATCCGGCTTACCATTCATACATCTTACCATCGCAAATACTAATACTAAGTATTCCTAATTCCTAACTAATATTACAAATGCGAATGTGAGTTTGTTTGTTTGTTTATTTGTTACCTTTTCACGCCTAAAACGCTGAACCAATCGCGATGAAATTTGGTTCGCAGTTAGCCTATGGTATGGAGAAGGACATGGGCTACTTTTTTTCTCGGGAAAACATAAGACCCCTCGGGACAGCGGGTGAAACCACGGGGCGGAAGCTAGTAAAATTATAATTTTATTTTTGGACACTGAAAAAATCGATCTAATAGATCAATTAGAAAATCAAAAAGTCTATTGTCTTAAAAAAGGTGTAAGTACCTACTGTAATTTATGAAATTCAATACAAAAACGTATATTTTTAGTGTAACTACCTACTAGTTTTTAATTACAAAATAAAAACAAAATTAAAAATTTTGGACGGCTGTAAAAATTGTAATCGAATAAAAGTTGTAATCGAAAAAGGATTAAATAAAATTTTCAGCAGACCCCCCCAACAATTATCAAATATAGAGGTACTACTGCACATTTTCACCTACATATTAACATAATGATAAATTTAAGACAATCCGTCGGGTGCTGCCATCAAAATCGGACTAGTGGTTTTGGAGAAAAATGGCAACATTGATTTGCACAAACATCCTCTCATCCCAAACGCATATACGGTCTCCGTTCCGTCGCGGGTAAAAAATAACAACTAGTAAAAATGACATAGTAACTTATTGTATTTTTTTGGAAATTATGCTCCGGACCTTTACTCAATTTATGTAAGACTAGCTGTTTGCCCGCGGCTTCGCTCGCGCAGACTTTATAAAATTTCTATAACTTTTTTCCCGTTAGCAAATTTCGATGAAACGAACAGTAGTACCTACTCATAAAAGTAAATTCCAAAAATCTTTATATAACGATTACTTTTTTGCAATATCCGATTTTAATGAAACAAAGACTACCTATATTCTACCCCAAATTAATTTCTGTCTACCTGTGAAATCTACATGAAAATCCGTTCAGTGGTTTCGGAAATGTGCGTGAACCAACAGACTGACAGAAAATAATTCTAAAAATCGCTGATTTATGTTCTGTTTAATTAATTTAATAAAAGCCAGATTAGAAATCACCCAATAAATGATGAAAGTGTTACTGGACACCTCACTCAATAGATTACAAATCTTGAAAAAACGTTGAATTTATGCGGCATAGAATCTTTGGCTTTTATTGAAATTCTATTATATCGTAGGATCACTTGATAGTTCGAATTTTCGCGAAAATCCTAGGAATATTGAGAAAACACGGATAATAAGAAAACAATGGTGAAACATTTCTCAATATGAAGTTTCCGTGCAATTAAAAAAAATAACCACTTCTAACCTAAAGTATCCGAGTCGTTTCTGAACAGGAAGAGATTTTAGAAATGTTTTCACCATTTTCTTATTATCTGTGTTTACCCAATATTCCTAGGATTTTCGCGAAAATTCGAATTACCAAATCATCCTGCGACATCTAATACCTATATAAAATTCTCGTGTCATAGTGTTTGTCTGCAAAATCCTCCAAAACGGCTCGACCAATTCTTATGATTTGTTTTGTATGTAAATCCAGATCAAATTAACAAAACCACAATGAAAAATAGTACGTTTTATTAAAGTATAGATTTAGGTAATGGGGCGGTGTGGTAAATTCGGCCCTGCAAAATGTGCACATAATATAAATCAATTTGCCCAAAAAAATGCGGTAAGTGCCTATATATCTACACTGAGCAAACTTATTTCGGTCGTTAATTGGCAATCGCGTCGCGCCGCTTGGCTCAAGTGAAAATCAAAAGAAAATAATGACATAAAACTAGTTCTTTATTCCAAAACGTAATACGAACAAGCAAGAGTTTATTCAAAGCATGATGCCTACTAGTCGTAAAAAAAAGATTTACTTATCCTAGTGTAGTACGTAACTTCACAAATATACTTAAGTAATTATCTTATCTAATTGTGTAAGCCTACTTACTATTTATTTTCTTTATTATAATAGAACTGATGGATAGAAAAATCTTACTATGGAAATAATAATCATCCAAAATAAAAGCTTGTAAAAAATTATCGTATGTAAGCAAAAAAAAACGACAGAAGTACCAGGATATCTAATAATGTCCTTTTGTTCCTATGGATTTGAAGTTCATTTTATGTACTTGATCCAGCCCCCTCCCCCCTCTTGACGCCCGACCGAAGCACTTTCTGTGTTCAATTAAAAATTGTCATTAGGACGTTACTATATTTAGGTAGGTACCTACTACTAAAAATTAAGGAAATCCTGGACCCGCGCCTGAACTTGATTGATATAAAAACTGTAAAACCTACTCATGAGTATGAGTTTTATCAGTTTTTATATCAAAAGAAATTCAACTGGGGTTATTTGCCTTACAAGTGTGCGATAAAAAAACATTGGTACCTAGGTAGATACTTACCTACACATAGTATCATTGGCAAAATATGATAAGAAAGATTAGATAGATATGTGTATTACTAGTTTTCGCCCCGCGATTTCACCTGCATTTCCCTGGGATAAATCAGTCACAAATAAAATAATAACCTGAACAAGTTCATGGTAATAGAGAGTTATAAACGTCATGGTTTTTTATTTTTACTAGCTGTCCCCCGCGGTAAAAAAGTAGCCAATATCCTTCTCCATACCAAACATAGGCTACCTGCATGTGTACCACATTTCATCGCGATCGTTTCAGCGGATTAGGCGTGAAAAGCCAGGTAACCGCCAGACATAGTTCCTTTCGTATTTATAAAATTAGTATGGATACTATACTACTTTTTATTAGGTAGGTATGTTTTAATTACATAAAAAGTGTAAATGTAAATTTGTTTGTTCTAATTTTATGGAAAGTCTCATAAGTAGCCTAAACTCTGATGGTTACTGGGATCAATGCGAGTAAAAGATGTATAGTACATATCCAATAAACTTACTTATGTATGAAAATATTGAGCTGTATGTGGCCTAGTGATTAGAGTTGATAATAAATACCTATATATACCATATCGTACCAGATTACGCAACCATGATTCGCATGAATTTAAAAATCTTATCAAACTGAACTTTGGCCATTCCAGGTTCATTATTATTTAATATCTTTTTACTGCAAAGGTAACCGTTTTATATTTGTTTTCTCTTATTAGGTAGTTACTATAAAATTGCTAAAAGTAATAGGTAGTTTATTTTAAAACACCGTGAAGAAAACATAGTACGGTGGTAGGATACCTACTTTGTAGTACCCTGGCTGCCCTCAAGATGAAGACTTGTCTTCAGACACATACCTACATACCAGCGTGTTCCAGACTCCGGCAGCTGCACTTGAGATCCCGTTTTTTCTAGGCTTTGTGTGCTTACCACCTTTAGCCACATCATTCATTAGGTAAGTACCTAAGTACCATGGTAAAATTGTGGCCAAACGCAACCCTAAACAATATATATTATAAAAAAGTACCTAGATATTATAGAAATCAGCAGACAATATTTTTAAAAAATATTGCCACGTAAGAGATATTTATTCGTGTCGCCACTTATTACCTACTTGGTTTGCAGTAATTATTTTGTGTTGGATGTATTAATTGACATTCAGTTAATCGATGAATATAATACCTATATCATGAATAATTGTTTATCTTTGATTTACTTAGGGCCGATTCGACCAACTACGATAACGTACAAACATTATAAAATCGCTTATTTTAGAATTGTATAAAATCCATAGTTCTCAGAAACGAAAAAAAAACTTGTAATGGCACATTTATAAACTAACTTTCGCCCCGCTTATGATTCCCCTGGATCAACATATACGTCATGTTACCCAGGGTATGTATGATCTATCTATGTACCAAGGTTCACCCAAATCCGTTCAGCCAAAGTCAAAGCCATTTATTCAGTTTTGTCCCAAGGAGGGACTTATCTAAGTTACTGAAATTACCACCGGTTCGGAAGTCGACTTTTAACTGGGAAGAGCTGGCATGAAACTTAATTACATTTTTAAATATTTTTTGGACAATCTGACTATGTTGGCTATCTTTTCTTTTAAATATTTAACAACAATATAGACTTTAGTGGTAAGAAACACACACACACAAACTTGCATTTATAATATTAGTAGGTAGGTATAGATATTATTATCTAAAAAATGGAATTAAGTTTCATGCCATCTCTTCCCAGATGAATGTCGACTTCCGAACCGGTGGTAATTTCGATGTTCATAAGTGCCCTCTTTGGGACAAAACCTAAAAACGACTCATCCTTTGCTTATTTCAGGGTGAGATATTCTTAAATTGCATAAGAAATTCTACAATGACCTCACTCGTATAACACTTTTATCAAGAGATTTAGCTAGATTACAATGCATATGAGTTCAAGGAAACAGCAAACAATGTATTATAACTGTTTGTCTAATGCTCTTATCATGAATATCATCTTTAATCTGTTCATTAATGTGAAGATATAAATATGAGCGATCTCATCTTTTATGAACTTGATTTGTATCTGTTTTTGATAGCAGAACTGCTGACGAAATTTAAAATATAAAATGACATTTTTTGGTAAAGAATATAAATTTGAGAGAGAAGAAAACTTTGAGGAATTTGTTAAAGCTTTAGGTAAGTACATGATATTTACGATTTATGTATTAACTAGCTTCCGTCCCGCGGTTTCAATCGCGTTCCCGAGGGTTCTTATGTTTACCCGGGACAAAAAGTAGCCTATGTGCTATTCCAGACTATAATCTATCTAAGTGCCAAGCCGTTCTGGCGTGATTGAGTAGGTAACATACATCCATCATCCAAACTTTCACATTTAAGTAAATTAGTAGGATTATTTTCATAAGTACCTAATACATACTACATATATTATTATTATGATTTTTTGATAAATCTCTTACTGATTGTTGGATTCTTTACAAATCCAGCTTTATCTAGCTCTATAGATAGATAGGTAGGTACTCTTCAAGAGATGAAAATCACCGAAGATATTTTAAAGATATCGTGTGTTCGATTCCCACCCATGATGACCGACATTTTGTGTGCATCAACATGTCTGTTTTTTGTCCTGAGCCTGGGTGAAATTAACTTTAATGTATTTTTTTTAGAAAAATAAATGTCAATAAAACCAGTTGACACAAAAACATGGAATTTCCATTCTACATGCTGATGGCCATGTGCGAGGAATGTCACTGGATATTATAATTACTTATCGTCATCATCTGTTGTTTATACTTATTATATATTGCTTTCGAAATTGTTAAACATTTAATGGAAAGAAGCTAACTTGTCAGACTGTCCAAAAATATATAATAAATATGTAACCTTGCTGAGTTTCTTGCCGGTTCTTCTCAGTTGAAGGTGACTTCCGAATCGGTGGTAACTTCAGTAGCTTTGACGTTCATAAGTGCCCTAGCTTCTAGGGTCTAAGCTGAATCTTCTTCTTTTTAATCGGTCCCTCATTACTGAGGATCGTGGTCACTGGACCCCTTTAAACGGACAAATTGCCTCCATCGACACGGTCTAAAGTTGCCATCACCGCCTGCTGAAAATTGCTTACAGACGCAGCTTCTTTTACTTGGTCGGACCATCGTGTTGGCGACCGGCCTCGTGCTCTCTTTCCTTCGGTATTGCCAACGATGATCAGTTTTTCGAGGCTGTTATCTCCCCTTCGCATTATGTGGCCGAAATAATTCAAAATATGCTGTAGGCAGACTGTTATCAATTTTAAAGAAAGGAACGACAATCGCGATCAGTTTAAATCAGGAATTAAACCTAGAGCCCATCTCTAGCTGAGTTTTATACCACTCAGCTGCCAAAGCAATATCTTCAAAAAAAAATTATGATAAACTCAGACGACTATGAAACTAATTTGAACAAGACAGTACGATTCATATTCCTATTTCCAGATTTATCAGAATCAGACACCGAAGAGTACCTGAACTATAAGCCAACCTTGAAATTGATGAAAAATGGTGACACGTACTCTTTCTCTATAATCGCTCCGAACCCAAAACACAACAAGGAACTCAATTTCAGGTCTGGTGTTGAGTTTGATGAAAAAGACATGGAATATACTGTAAGTAGCTACAATTTTATCATATTTGAAATCGAATACCTATCTAGTTATTATTGGGTATACCTACCTAATCACGGAATAATACAAATTTTATTTTTTGTGTGATGATGTGGCCGAAGGTGATAAGCACACAAAGCCTAGAAAGAACTGACTATCAAGTGCGCTACCGGAAAACACCGGTAGTTGTTTGGCGTCAAATTTTCAACTTGAGGGTAGTAGCTAGCCAGGTGGGTACTTAAAGTACCTTACCACCGTGCTATGGTTTCCTCACGATGTTTTCTTTCACCGAGAGCTCAAGCTCATTGTAGGATTCGAACCCACGACCCTTGCCGTGGCATTGGTGGCATCCGACGAACCTATCGGTAAACAAACAAAATTATCTGATCTAACAATTTCATTAGTAACATGAATCACATATTGTGCCCAGGTTTTCGTAACATTATATCTCTAGTATTGTTATTAGTGCATAGAATGGTAGTTAAATAGACAAAATATTTTTAGTCCAAGACCACTTTTACAATTGTTGGCAACACGGTAACACAGATACAGAAGTTTGAAGATGGACAAATTTTCACCTCCAAGAGGGAATATGCCGGCGACACACTGGTCGAGGTAACATTGTCTCCAATACTGATTTATAATATATATATATTAACTCTTACGTACTCTTAAGCAACCCATCTGCTTACCACCTTCGGCCATATCATCACTAACCATAGTGCGATATATTAGTAAGATAGTTATCTATTCTCTAGTCATTGTTTTTTTAAGATACTGTGCAATTTACTGAAGTTACCACCGGTTCCGAAGTCAGCCTTCAACTGAGAAAAACAGGTAAGAAACTCAGTAAGGTTACATTTTTTATATGCAAAAATATACAATATGTTTACAAGTTGTGATGTCGATGAATGATTTATTCATTTTCATAATTCTTGCCTTCGACGACGATTACTTCATGTCTTATTTTTTCCTAATCAAAGTTGTATTGTAATGCGATGAATAGATCAATCTGTGTAGCTAACTTCAGCTTTGTCTCATTTATAAATATGTAGTCTTCATTTATAATCTCAATATTATAGGAACCATTTTTTTTCCATTCAGACTATCAACACCAACAAATGGGATGGCGTCGCCTGCAGATATTACAAAGCTTGCAATTAAACGAGAGTCGGTTCTGAAACTTAGTTATATTTATAAGATACCTACTTGTAAAATAAATAAATAGAAATGAACTGATTCGTTTTTATTTTATTTATAGAATAGTTTAAAATTATTTCCAGAAGTCGCTGAAATACGTTGATTTTAATTTCAAATGAAAATTACATACGTAGTAGACAATTTTTCATGTATTTATCCAAAAATAAAAAACGGAATTCACAAACAAACTCATTGTCATCCCACTCTTTTTCAAAATTAAATCCCTTTAGGGTAGGAATTTCATAAAATCCATTCATAGTAACCACCTTCTGGAACCTACGTCACTGCCTAAGCTTTGCGTTGTTGGCACCATGGCCAAAATACAGCTAGTTATTTTAGAAATACCTATATTTAATAATAAATTAGATCATAAGACGAAATTTACCTAACCACACCCAACTAAGTTTTGCAAATCAAGTTGGGCGTCGTTCTCAAGTCGACAAAGTACGTATGTAACGTACTACACATATACTTTGGTCCGATAAAAACATGTTATCATTAATCCCTGTCATAAAAATGCCATCATATGGCTATGTCATAATTCTTAGAGTTAAATAACTCTTATTATAAAACCTAGAAGTCAGCCAATAAAATAGGTACATATTAATAATATATTAGGAAAATAACATGTCTCCTTTATTTTCCACTTTATTTTCTTCTCTGAATATAAACCATTGGTTTAAGTCTAAGCTAGATATGTAATATTTTGATTCAGATCTTGTAATACTATTTTCTGATGAACTAAAAACGTAAGATTTCTTTTTAGGTAGACACACCTATTTTAAAGCTTGTAGAATGTACGGAACAGTCAGCAAGTAAAATCAAATCACGCTTGATAATTTTTACTGGTTCGCTTTTATTAGCAGAGAACTCAATACCTGGGTTTATAACCCTATAAGATAGGACGAGAAACAGTTTATCATATCTCATAGATTATGTTGTGAATATAAGAGGGCTGGCACTGCTCTTGCGGGTTGTTTTAATTGCCAGTGACAAGAACAGTGTCTCAAGATGTCTTACCTAGGAAAAGTTTACAAGCACATCGATCATGAGAACTTCGATTCTTTCCTGAAAGCTGCCGGTATGTAATTTGTATTATTAATAACTGGACTCGTGATTCCTGTTATGGGCTATTGTAGCCGATAGTCCACCTATATAGTCTATCTCACCAATAGGGTATTTGACTGACATTCAAATCAGCAACTTTTTATGAAATGTCAAAACGATAGGTCATAATTATATAGCATACTCTTTATGGTTAGATGTGTAATTAAAAATCATAATAAGGATAAATTTTATCAAATAATCGTGGTTTCCCCTTTTTTTTAGATGTTTTATACATTGGTTAGTGTTGGATAATTTAATTTGAATACAGGCAAATACCCTATTTTTGTTGAGTATTCTTGGGTTTGACTACACTTCACTCCACTATGTAAAGTTGGTAATGGGGTAGAAAGCACATAATGCCTAGACGAAACCCGATTTTCGGTCTCAAAAGCAGCAAGATGGCGCTCCAGCCAGGCCGGTTCTACACAGTACTCTACCAAAGTGTAATACTGTACCTACATAATATTTGCCAAATTTGTGAGACCAGGACTGTGATATTAGAATCATGTCTCTCAATTTCTACACAAACTTGAACACTTGGGTCTGAAGCACTATAACTAAATTGTCCTTTACGAAGGCCCGTTGGGTCGCAACTTACGAGGATATTGTTATGTTATATGGGTACTAACCACCCAAACAAAGAAGCCTTGAGCTATTGGAGTTTATGAATATTAAAGTAACCAACTGTCAATAAATAATGCAGCTAAAAATAGATTGGATAAAATAGATTTCTTGTATTTTATTTATGTAAGGGGTGCTTGAATGTAAGTACAGTCCTACCTAACCCACATCCTGTATTGGGCATTTAGCTTAATTAGTAGCTTAATAGCTATAAAGATTAAAGTGATCCTTTCTTCAACATGATCGATAAATTTATCTATACCTATTGGGGGGATTTTTTTTGCTTACTTTTAGGAAATAAAATCGACTGGACCTATTTTTAGGTGCAAGTGTTGTTATTCTGTCTGACTGCTTTTTTTAAATAGGTTTTCTTTATTTTCAAAATTGACTACGTTTCATGTTTTCCCGGATCTTATCTGTCCAGGTTTCTCCTGTTTTATCTTAGTTTGTTGGACTTATAGCTCAAATATTCGTGGTTTTCTTTTCTTGTCCTGATTTATTGATTTTAAAGATGACAACTCTAACTATATCTAACAGAGAGGAATATTGCCTATAGGTACAGCCACCATTAATGCCCATAATTTTGTGCCACCTGTTTTTAATTGTATAGTATGAATAGCACTAACGCTGCTTAATTTTGTATCGGGCGGCTATTCCTTATGTGAAGAAATATTCCAAGATTTTTTTTATATATTTATTGATTTATTTTATAGGTACCGAAACAGACAGCATATTGAGTTACATAAAAATAATAATAGTAATACAGCATTTGTAAACCTGGAGTCCAATTATAACTGTAGGTACACAGCATCCAACAATTACATATTTAAGTAGGTAAAGTGAAAAAAAAAACGAAAACAAAACACAAAACTAAACTAAACAATAATAAAATAAAAATAAATAACAATTGTAATTAGACTAAATTATGTTGTCTGACGGACATACCAAGCTATGTAGTGAATTTTTAAAAGTACCTATTAATATTAGTGTGAAACACATCTACTTGAGAACATATAGCGTTATACTGACTACACATTCTGATAATAGGATTATTTAGGAAGACATTATTGTTGTTCACAGGAAGGTTAAACAGTTGTGGTTGTGATATTTACTTAGTCTTTAGATTTGGAAATCCGATTCGGTTTTCGAGAACTAAATTAACAGACAATATCCAAAAACGTTTTATATCATTTTAGGTCTCCAAGATGAGCAAATCAAAGCATACCTGAACTCCAGCCCAACCTCAAAGATCGAGAAGAATGGTGACGCATACACTTTCACCCAGACTGGTCCCGAAGGCCCGAAAGAAACCGTCTTCAAATCTGGCGTAGAGTTCGATGATACTATTGGCGGAGGCCAGGTTAGAAATGATTTTTACTATTTAATTTCTTTTTTTTATTTGACGTTGTTGACAAAATAGAACTTCCTTTGATGTCAACAGCGGCTGTTTAAAAAAAGTAGAGTACCGAAGAAAAAAAATACTTTACCTAATGTGTCTTATTTAGATAGGGTTAGGCAATGATTTATAAGTAAAAAGGTGTAGATAGGTTAGGTATAAGCGCTCAGCAAGTGGCACGTTAAAATGTGGCTAATTAGACAGACTTGAACTCTTACCGGCGTCAACGGATGCATTAAAAGTAAAAGTGACCCAAAACCACCAAAAGTGTGCCTTGAATATCGAATGTTGTGTAGATAACCTATCTACACTTTTTTTTACTTATAATATCATTGGGCTTAGGTAAAAAAAAAAACATAAAAATCAATGCTTAAACGACGATTTCTATTACCCCCAGGCGCCCGCCCTCCCCTCACGACAGATAGAGATAGCAACAATAATAATATTATATAGGATGCGGCCTAAGTACTTGCCGCATGTTTTCTTAAAAATTAAGGAAGCAATCGCGTACCTAATATTTTTCTCTCATTTTATAATTGCAGGCGAAGACTACCTACACCGTCGATGGTAACACAGTCACCCAGGTGATCAAGACTGACAAGGGTACCGCTACTTTCAAGCGGGAGTACAATGGCGATGACCTCGTTGTGGTATGTTCGAGTCTTACTTTCAGCAAAGTATCTATGGAATGAGAACTAGAAAGATTCTGGATGGACCAAAACAGTATTTGATTGCTATAATTTTACGTTAAAAGACTTTTGGCAGACCCTAAAAAGTTCAAACTATGAATATTTGTTCTACAATTTTGCGACTCCAAAGTAAAACACCGGACCGGTATCTTCTTACAACCGGTGGGGGTTTGTAACGTTCTTAAGTATCTTAAGAGCCTATTCTGTGTAAATGTCTTTTAAGTTTGAGTTTGACTTAGTTTTCTGAGACGGTCTGTAAAAAACTTTTCGGTAGAGTGGAACTGAATTCCACGTCACGCCATACCTACTCGTAGTCACATAATAAATACGCTAAATTCCATTAGTTTACCGATAAGTTCCTGATAAGTAACTTATGTGGTAGATATCTTTAGAGGTGGTCTCAATCTGTTAATTTCGAAGGAATACACTGCATTATCAGATATATTATCGGTCAGATAAGCTATCCAGAACTTATCGGCAACCTGAGAATCCGGCCTAATTTAAAGTAATATAGAGATTAAACTGCTATTTGTATCCAGAACGAGATTGATTTCATCTAAAATATGACTAGACAAGGATAAATTTCCTTATATTCCCATTTCTTCCTCGGAATTTGCTCCACTTCAGCTTGCTTAACTTTTACTAAAACGTAAACTAACTTATAGGAAATGTGTAGGTATTCTGAAGATCAAGTTTCTTGACTTATTATAACCCCTTTATTACGTGCGATGGTTTAAACCAAAATATCTAGTAAAACCCAGGTTTAAAATAAATTCATCACTTTCTAACGTCATATAACAAAAAGAGATGGGGCTATCTGAAAACCTAAGACTTGCTGTAAGATCTTGCTAGGTGGTTTAGTAAGTATCTAATGTAATGAAAGTTACTTAATATAAAATTTGTTTCTTATTTTCAGACCATCACCTCAGATTCTTTCGACGGTGTCGCTCGTAGATTCTACAAAGCTTGAATATCGTTAATTTTGTAATAAGTTATTTATATTTGAATAAGATTTATTAATTTTCAACGTCTGTCTATTATTTTAATTTAAAATCTAAGAAATATAATTTTAAAAAAAAACAAGCATAAAACATAAAGTTGACTGGCATAAAAATCATCGGGTAATTTTCCAAGATAACATCAACTATCTGATGAAATTAATGGCAATAAATTGTTGTTTGCTTAATTTATTTTTATTACTCTAATCGCCAAGCCCAATAAAGGTCGGGCCTTGAAAAACGCCGTTACTGACAGTGTTAGCGAGTAGGTAATAGTGATATCAATAGGTAAGTATGTACTTAGATAAGAAGGAAACTGGCAGTATCACTGCACTTTTCTAATCGTACGAGTATTTTTTTTTATAAACAGCGAAAGGTTTAGCAAATTAACAAAGAGTAGTAGTTACATTATGATTCGACATCATAATATTTGAAAATAAAATCTTATTAAATAAAATACCGACGTATCGACAAATTAACCAATATTCAGTCAGCTTGATATAAGTAGGTACTGCACAATTAACTGCACGATACTAAATGTTAATAGGTCAGCAACATTATACAAATTGGTTAGCAGCAATTTACCTAAATATTTTATTAAATACAAATCCTTACTGTTCACAAACGACATGGATTGTTTAGATTAGAAGTACCTATACCTACTATGGCAATCACGAAAAGCAGCAAGCGTCCCATTTGCGTTATTTTACAACATTTTATCAAAAAAATCTGTAAATTAAATAATTGACTTAGGTATATGTAAGTATCTATTAAGGGTGACCTTTAATTTATAGTAGGTATTGTAAACTTTCAGGTCTGAAGAATTTATGAAAAAAATACTCTTACTTTGACAAAAAGTTGCCAGTGACGACGTAAATGGGACGTTGACTTATGACGATGTTCTTATGATTCAACGAGAGCACATCTAAACCGCTACTTGGTGCGTTAAAATCCGCTCTACTAGCCCGCTAACTGCATAGCCGTAGCCAAAAATCGAAAGGTTGATAAAAGTATTTTATCATATCTTATTGATTAGAAGTTAAATAAAAGTACGGTAATTTATCTACAGTAAGTAGTGATTTATAGCACATTCTTGAAGAAAGGAACTAGACACGATTTTTTTGTGAAAAATGGCTTACATCGGCAAGGAATACAAATTCGATAAACAGGAGAACTTTGACGGTTTCCTCAAAGCAGTGGGTAAGTATCTATTTCTTATCACAACAAAAATATAGGTAAAACTAGATATTCCAACAATGTTACTTACTACCTAGGTACATGTTTAGGTTTGGTTCAGACCAGGCAGAAAAATATTCACGCATTGAGCTAGAGCATTTTCGATTATATGTATTTTATTCAAATACTACCTAGAGACTTTAGGCTAGAGTTGACACAAGGATTACACCGTTTTTTTCTTTTCCATACAATTTGCAACTCTAAAAGAATACTAATAATCCTAATCCTAACTAATATTATTTATGCGAGTGAGTTTTTTTTTTTTTTTTTTTTACTTTGTATACGCTTGTGTTTGACTACAATCTCACTATTGTAAGTGATGATGTGGCCGAAGGTGGTTTGTTTGTTTGTTACCTTTTCACGCTTAAACCGCTGAACCGATCGCGATGAAATTTGGTATGCAGATAGCCTATGGTACGAAGAAGAACATAGGCTACTTTTTATCCCGGGGAAACATAAGATCCCTGGGGAACGTGGGTGAAACCGTGGGGCGAAAGCTAGTTTGTAATAATTACAAAATGTTAAAAAATTAATGATGTTGATAATGATACCTAATGATAATTGAGATAAGATTCAGTTAATTCGTTTCTTCTATGATAGCTGAAAGTCCAATAGTTACACGTGGCTAATCGATAAGATTACTAAAGCTATAATTGATTAAAAAAACGAACTAAAGGTCGTACCTGGGTTAAATCTCTTGTTACAGAAATCAATGCAATTGCAAATTTTTTTTTTCTATCACCAAATAAAATTAAAAATAGCCAAAAATGTATGTCCAATCCAGAATCTTGTTTAAGGAAAACGTAATTAAATAATACCTGCAACCTGTATAAAGGCGAAAGTCGGTAGATAAGATACCTAGTATCTAGAATAGGTACATAAGTACCTACATAATAAACATAATATCATTTATATGGCCGTCTGCCAAAGATATATTTCTAAACAAAAAAAAATAACGTTCTTAGGTGTATCCGAAGAAGAGATCAAGAAGTTCTTGGAGTACAAGCCCAGTCAAACGCTGGTGAAAAATGGTGACAGCTACACTTATATCACCACCACTCCTGAGGGACCTAAGGAAACTACCTTCAAGTCCGGCGTGGAATTCGACGACTTGATTAAGGACACGATTAAGGTATATCTAACCTAACCTTATGGTTTGTCGGCTTGGTCAGTTGCAGAAGAGGGGCAAGTTCATCTGATCGGTATTTGACCGTCTTTCCCCGCGCGCAACGAGTATCTGTAGTCTGATCTAAGACCATAGCCGGGCACCGTTAATCAAATAGTTAACTTCGTCGTTAATCCGCTACAAAAAAAGTTAGCTTCGTTAATTAAACGTTAAAGCGTTACATTTCGGAAGAATTAACGCAAGTTAACGTCTTCATCTTTATATCGTTGCGTTAGTGAACTTATAAAACCTGTTGGTTTAGTTATGTATTTGCTGACCCGATCTGGATACAAATCCCACATACTCAGTCAAATGAGGCCATGGATTCTCATCAGGACCGCTAGAATCCGATCCGATTCGATGTCTTCCAACATCCATGATATGGTTTTATTTTAATTACTACACAGTACACTTTTTCTATCAAACTAAATTACACTGCACTCTTCTTTATTAATTATCAACACGCAAATGATCACTGACATTCTAAGCACCGGCGCTAAGTAATGAAATGATCAGACCCTTCTTTTCGACTACAAGATTTGTCACAGTGGAATGTAATGATCAAACGAAACAAATCTCTTCGCAGTTTTCTTTCTCACTCGCACGCGCCTGCAAAATATATCTAGTTTTGTTTTTGTTTCACTCGCTGCCACGTGCCGCCCGACTGCCGTGCGGTAATTATTAGGCATTGGATTAACGATTAACGGACTTCTGCATATTAATGGAAGTTAACGTGTCCTTTAACTTAAAAGTTAATCCGTTAATCAAAATGTTAACTTCGTTAATTAACGGACTAACGAGTTAATGCCCAACTATGTCTAAGACTAGCCGAGCGAAGGACGCCGGTTTGCCGCAACTCTTTCACGGCCTGTACCCCGAGTGTAAACAATTGACGTTAGAAAACGCTTACTATCATGTTAGCGTTTACGACATTTTTCTATAGGAATCGGCACAGCGCCTCTTGCGGAATACTCATGGAACTAATTTCTTCCATACAAATTTTTAGTAATAAATAAACGTGATAGTAAGCGTTAATTTACGTAAATTCTTTACACTGGTTTGCAAGTAGATGAGTATCCGCTTGATTACTTATCCGCCAACTCGACTGTAGGAAATGGTAGATGTATGGCAGTAAGTAGGTAGGTACATTGAGATGTGAGCGAGATTCTGGAAAACTAGTAAGTAGTTGTCTTCTTTGTTATTGGATCCGCAATCTTCGGGATCATTCTTGACAAATGGAAATGGGGTAAACCACGAGCCACTCGCATAAGTACCATTATGAAAGTTGTGGCGGCAAAACCTACCGCAGATGGTCCCTGGTACCATTTACAAGATGCTAGGAATAACGTGACTCGCTTTATAACCTTGCGATTGGATAAGGGGGCCTCTAAAAAGAATCCCTATAGGGAATAAAGAGGAAGGGTCCGACCTTGGTCTCGCATAAAAATGGATAAGTCTTCTAACTCGAACTGAATACCTAATGTTATCTTTACAGATCAAGAACTTATACACCATCGAGGGTAACACAGTAACCCAACTCATCAAAGCTGAGCAGGGAACTGCTACCTTTAAGAGGGAATACAATGGCGATGAACTCATTGTTGTAAGGAATTTACTTACTTACTTTTTTATGACCAAAGTTTTATTTTAGTTTAGTTAGACCAAAATTGACTAGTTTTTTTTTTCAGACCATCACCAGCTCCACTTGGGACGGCGTAGCACGCAGATATTATAAAGCGTAATGTGATTTGATTTAATTTAATTTATTGTACTTAATTACTTACTTAGATAAAAATTAAGTTTATTTTTAACAGATTTTTTATTAAAGCTTACTTAGTAGGTAGGTACCTACTGTAGGTACTGTAAGTGTACCTATTCCGTTCTTAATAAGTAGGTAGACTCTAGGTACACTTACGTAATACCTATTATCAATATCCTACTTCGTACTATCCTACTAATATTATAAATGTGAAAGTTTGGATGGATGGATATTTGTTACTCAATCACGCCAGAACGGTTCAGCCGATCTGGATCAAATTTGGCACAGAGATAGATTATAGTCTGGAATACTAGGCTACTTTTTATCCCGGGAAAACATAAGATCCCGGGTGATACCGCGGGGTGAAAGCTAGTACTTTATAAACAACCTTTACTACCTATGGGATAAGGGAATTATTACACCTAAGTAACTTTGGTATCGCGGGTATGGAATTCTAATAATCTTATTTCTCTTGAAAATTTGTTCGTATTAAATTGACCGTCTTTGGTACTATGTACTAAATGCATTACAGGTAGTTAAGGGGGGATCCATTAATAAATGGACGCCCCCTAAGTAGGTAGGGTACTACTATGAGTTTGCGATATGGTGGCATAGGTAGGTACCTACTTTAAGTTTTGTTATCTATTCTACTTTAGGTATGTGTGCAACTTAACATGCAATGCAATAATTACCTATTTATGCCACAGAGTCCTATCCTACTAATATTACATATAGATACCTAAATGTGAAAGTTTGGGTGCTATGTGCTAGGCTAATTTTTATCCACGGAAAACATAAGATCGTACAGGAACGCGGGTGAAACCGCGGGGCGGAAGCTAGTAACTACATACATAACTCTAACAAAAACTAATTTACAGCTTGACATTTCCTAATCCAATCATTATTTCAGAGAAGTGTTAGTGACAACCCTCTATCCTATTTTTAAAATACCTTTCTTGAAGTAGGTAGTATGCGAATAAAAAATACTACGATTTTGTTTGATAAATATATTTAAATCAAAGATATGTATAACTGCAAAATTTCATCATTCATCATCGTCAGTGTTTGATATCACTGATAGTCTCCAAATAAAATTACCATGATAGACAGACGGACATGACATGACAAAACTATAAGTTTCATTGTTTCAATTTGGAACCCTAAAAAGCCAACCAAATTATCTGTGGTTAACTACACGGCTTTAGGGCGTGACCATAGAATTAAAAATAAATAGGTTGGCAAAGGGTGTGACGGATGATAAGCAAACAATTACAAGAGTTAACAAAATAGCAATACTAACCCACTGAATCAATAAAAAATGATAATTTTGCTATAATCTAGAATCAAAATAAGATAGGTAGTTTTAACACGGTGGGTACCTAGGTACTTAGTTGTAGCTCTCCACTAAAACATTGATAAGTCATGGCTAGCAACAGTAATTCCAAAGATATGGGCTACTTCGATAAAACTTCACAAGCTGCACCTTAGCAACCATAATTCATTGATATAGGTATTTTTTTTAATCAATTTTCAATCTTATTTCAACATAGGTTGATTATTTCGATAGTCTACAATGCGTTTCGTCGGGTGCAAGAGCGTAGTCCTGTTTTGATTTAGAATGGGGCAAAAATAAAAATCTAGAGTAGGTACCTACTATTCTTTTCTTTGTTAAATCGAGTATTGACTACAATAGGTCTGCATGAACCAGCCAGGATGGGATATGCGCAAACTCAGCTCCACCGTGCCTACGCTTATGGTCTGGTGTAGGTAGTGTTGTTTTAAATATTTGATTTGAATTTTGGAATGGAATAATCCAAATAATTGAAATAATTATAAAAACTGACTGAGGACTCGCGCATGATCGGCGCATACAATAATAATAAAGCCAAAATAAAAATCTTTTGTTGCTATGCAACTCAATAGGTATAACTGTGCAATTTTGCTATGAAATAACTGGTAGACGCAACAAAATATTTGCTACATAGTAATGAAATAACCATTATTAATAATATGATTTCAGTGTTGCTTTTTTTTGCCATGCTGGAGGATTTTGTAACAGGTAGGTAGGTAGGTAGGCAGGTAGTAATTAAAAAGATATAGGCCTAGCTAGATTTAGACAGATATCAGTGCCACCGAGTGTTAAATTGTCGTTAGTACACGTTTACTATCGCGTTTGCGTTTACGTTTCTCTATAGGAATCGGCATAGCGCCTCTCGCGGAATACTCAGGAACTAATTTCATCCATAAAAAAAATGCGTAAACAAACGCCTTATTTATCGTTTTCTAACGTAAATTCTTAACACTTGGGGCACAGAAGACCAAATAAGAACCACCTACATAGGTATTTTACAAAATGAAATAACAAAAATAACTGAAGATATCTTTCCAAAAACACCTTTATATTAGTTTGGCAATTACAAAACGTGTGGAATGACGTGACTATACACAATTTTATTATTGTTACCAAACAAGAATGACGGTAAAAGAACTTTGTATACATACTACCTCTATGTTGGCCACCCTGTAGATGGATAGCATAGCCTTAGTACCCTTTGGTACCCTTTGCATATGGAACTTTAATAACTAAAACGAATAATTATAGTCCCTATTCAGTTTTTACACATTGCTAATAAACAAGGTTTAAATATAAATCACAAAATACACATAAAGGTTTATCCTTATAAAATTCTTTTTTTACAGTTGCATTACAATTTTTACACACAATATAATCATCATCCTGTATAGGTGTGAAACTAATAGAACAAAACATATTTAAATGTCCATTTAAACAAGAAAATCCTTCAATAGGTTCCTCGCAGCACTGACATACATAGTTACAAACAGATTCTATTACCATTAATTCTTTGCTTACATATTCATCAATTTGTTTTTTATGCTTTTCACAATAAAATTTTAAGTATTCTTTAGCTCCTACTAGGGATTCCTTTTCAAAACTATTTAATTCACCATTCTTCTTATAACTGCTATTCAAATTACTAATAAGTGTACTTGCTTGATGAACAAGTATTTTTTCCTTGACAGTTTCTATTGATACTTCTGGCAATGAGATTACTCTTGAACCAAGTTTGAGTATTTTCCTCAGGTTATTATATAAGGTAACAATGATTAAATAAACTTTAAGCTTATAAATATCCTTTTCAGCTTCAGCATATAACTGATGGTAATCAATTGATGGTATAGTTTTTAATTTCATTGTTTTATACCTTAGCATTTCAACAAATTCCCAAATATCAGTCAACTTTTTTGATGGGTTATTCAAAAGTGAAGGCATTATTGTATCAACTTTTCTGTCTGTACTCAATATTATTATTTCTATTTTAAGGTTTTCTTTTCTGCAAAATATTTTCCTATCTATCAAACCTATAGCACAAAACATGTTGTTTTTTGAAAAACTTATACTGTATAGTTCATGAGTTGCATAAGTGTCTTTCATTTCAATATAATCTACGCTAACACTCAAAGTTTTATCTAAAACTGTAACATTGATTTTGTATATTTTACAATTTACTGTTCCTAAATAAAACCCATCTTGAGTATTAGTAATACATGTTATCCTGTAATCATTTACATTTTCCAAATATTGGGATAGTATGTTGCAATTCTTGTCCAACAATTGACCCAACAAATGTCTGTATTTGTTACAAATAAATATAATTTCATCCCCAATGACAGTGTAATGCAAATATTTGGCAATCATTCTATCTTTGTGAGACCATAATGTGTGTGATTTAATTAAAGTGATTTCATCATTATCTATTCTACATTCCAAAGCTTTAATTTGGCCAAGAACATCTGAGCATACTAAAACAAAATGTTCATTTGATTTTGGTATCCAAAGCATTGAAACTATTTCAGATAATTCACTTTGAATTTTTCCTACCACATTTGTTGTCACATTGCTTTCGAAACATAAGATAGACCAGAATATGATATCACAATTTTTTTGAGCTGTTACAAAGTAACATGTCTTGTTTTGATTAAGCTGGGGTGCCCAACACATTGAGCTTGGCTCCACAGTGTAAACAGCTTTTCTCAGCACATTAAAATTCTCCTTTAAACTCATAAATTGTTCATAGTATTCAGTTATTGGTTCCGAAAAATCAAATATGCTATTCCATCTATTTTCTCGAAGAGCATAAAACTCTATACCACCCACATCATTCAAAATAGCTAAAACCGATTCATTATTATTGACGAAATCAATAGGAGACCATTCGATAGCGAGGGCATTTACCATTTCTTGAGTGAGTTGCGCGTTGTTGGGCCAAAACGAGGGATCAATTATCATTTCAGTAACCTCAATATTTTTCATTTTATTCTTCAAGAATTTGCTGGTGAACAATTTCTTAGCTGGACTAGACTTATGGCAAGTAATAGATGATTCTACCATATCAATCATCTTGTCTAAGCATAGCAAATTGCATGAGAAATCGAAGAAATGTATACCTTTGTCCGTTCTTACAGCTAGCACGGAAGTGTGCCACAAAAGAGTCGTTTCTTCATTTTTATTGATACTTATAGATCTTCTTGATACTTCATTCAACGTATCGGGTTCCATTATATTAAATATTTATAAAAATTCTTAAAAATATACAAATTTAAAATAGTTTTTAAAACACGCTTACTTTGTTTTGATTTGATTGATAGTAAATAATGTCTGTCAGTCAAGTTGACATTTTCAACAGTGCTTCCACTTAAGATTTTGGTTTTTCCCTGGTTTCTTTAAGAAATTATCCCTAAAGTTCCCTAAAACTTCATAATTGATAGGGGCGATGGGCGGGCGAGGTGTGGCCGAGGGGCGGGTGAGGAGCGAGTGAGGAGGTGAAGGGGTTGAGGAGGTGAAGGGGTTGAGGAGGCGAAGGGGTGAAGAAATCGACGAAGTCATGACCCTTTCTTTAGTGTAGACGGTTATCCATAGCGCGTATGCTATTGGCAGTGCCCAGTCATAGGTGCGCGCTTCTTCGTTCCAACTGAATGATCCACGACACTCAACTTCTTTTTTGTGTGTCACTTTTTCACACCTAAACCGCTGAACCGATCGCGATAAAATTTGGTTTGCAGATAGCCTATAGTATGGAGAAGATGGATTTTTTCTCAGGAATGCGGTTGAAACCGCGGGGCGGAAGCTAGTTTATAATAAAGATCAAAATATATTAGTAATTTATATTAAATATACAGGAAGATTTTGTTATCATTGGCAAGACTTGCAGGGGTGGAAGTAGGAAGTAGGAGGTGACTCATTGGGATTTGAAGTGTGAATCGGTAATGCCACTGAGTAAAATATACATTGGCTGGGGAAGCCCTTTAGTAAGTCGGTGGTGCCATAAGGTAAAGTATACATTAGGAGGTGCCTGCGATAAACACCTTATGTTCGATTTTTCCCCTAATATCCCTAAATACCTGTTAAAATAAAATATTCCTAGCTATACATAATATCAGTAATTTTTCCCTAAAATAGAGAGATATCCCTAAAAGTGGAAACACTGACTTTCAACCTTTTTTTTTGTTCCTTTGTTTTCCCTTATTTAGGGTAGGCAAAGAGTTCTAGGCCTTACGGTCTTGTCATATTAATAACTAGCTGTTTGCCCGCGGCTTCGCTCGCGCAGACTTTAATAAAATTTCTATAACTTTTTTCCCGTTAGCCAATTTCGATGAAACGAACAGTGGTACCTACTTATAAAATTAAATTCCAAAAATCTTTAAATAACGATAATTTTTTTTGCAATATCCGATTTTAATGAAACAAAGACTACGTATATTTTACCCCAAATTAATTTCTGTCTACCTGTGAAATCTACATGAAAATCCGTTCAGTGGTTTCGGAAATGTGCGTGAACCAACAGGCAGACCGAAAAGAATTCTAAAAATCGCTGATTTATGTTCTGTTTAATTAATTTAATAAAAGCCAGATTAGAAATCACCCAATAAATGATGAAAGTGTCACTGGACACCTCACTCAGTAGATTACAAATCCAGAGTAAAATCAGCCAAAGAAGTAGCTCATTGTTCAAGCAATGCATACAAACATGAAGAAAAAAAATGTTTTATGAGCTCTTAGAACTATTGACCACAAAATATTTACATTTCACTTTATGAAAAAACATTGAATTGAAGCGGCATAGAATCTTTGGCTTTTATTGAAATTCTATTATGTCGTAGGATGATTTGATATCGAATTTCCAAATCATCCTGCGACATCTAATACCTATATAAATTTCTCGTGTCATAGTGTATGTCTGCAAACTCCTGCAAAAGGCGGCTCCTGCGGCTCGACCGATTCTTATGATTTTTTTGTGTATATTCGGTAGGTCTGAGAATCGGTCGTAGGCTATTTTTTTTATACCGCTACGTGGGTGATACCGCGGGGGACAGCTAGTAGGTATATAAAAGATTTTTAAAGTAAATCCAGATCAAATTAAACAAAACCACAATGGAAAATTTTACGTAATATAATTATCTGTGTCTTTCCTTAGCATGTAAAATCAAAGTTATGTCTTAATCGTAATGTAGGTATATCGTATTAATTACTAATACTTACTACTGTCTCACAAATATTTATACATAAGAAAAATATCCTTACATGAACACTCGTCCTGACTTTTTATAAAAATCTTAAAATGACGATAACTTTATTTGCAACATCCGATTTTAATGAAACAAAGCCTATATTCTGCTTCAAGTAAATCTCTGTCTACCTTTGAAAACGACATGCAAATCTGTTCAGTATTTCCGGAGATATACGTGAACAAACAGACAGACAGACAGAAAAGAATTCTAAAAAACACAGGTTTTTGTTCTATTACTTTTCTTCAATGTACAGACATGCCGGACTCTACTGTTTTATTATTTATTATAGTATAGATTTTTTTTTTCGAAGTTTTAATTTTAAAGGCAAAAGCCAAGTCTGATTTCGTTTCACGACTTCATATATCAATATAGATAGTCAAGTGTAGGTTAAAATAAGTCATTTAATCATTAGAAAAATAGTGGCCGTGTTTCACAGACAGTTGGTAAACCCAAAAAATTTAAATACACGCATTTATTTTATTTTACTTAACTACTTAAGTAGTGAAGTAAAATAAATAATTTGAATTGATCTTTTTTAATGGATAAAACGCTTAGAGCATAAAGCCAACATAAAACGCCACCGATATTATGATCAATAAAACTCAAAATAATTCGATTTCATGCAAATGATATTTTTTGGAATTGTTATAGAATCTGTTGTACCGCCCAGTCACTATTGAATCCTTTGAATTGAATCGAATGTTTTATCACGGATAACGGAACGGATATTTTGATGAGACTGTATAGGCTTGAACCCTTTGCTCTACCAAAAAAAGGGAAAATGAGAAGAAAAATAAAATTATATAAAAAGAAAGAAATGTCATAACAAAACCACATTTCTTATGTCACGTGGGGCATATTTTTTGATAAATAGGTATATAAATCAAAGTAATTAATTATTGTTGCAAATGAATAATAAGAACCATGAGTAAACGACGTTACAATGCTAAAGCACGACAAGTTGTCAAAACAAATATCGACGATTCAAAAACTAATGAGGTACTTAACTATGTTTTTCTAGACCTAAGACTAGCTGAGCTATTTTCCAAATCTTCTAACTTATTAACACGGCGGCAGCTTGTTCCTAGTAAGTAATCCCACGTGAAAAGTCCCTAAGGTAGCTTTATCAAAACCCGCCCCTAAGTGTAACTGAAACTGTAACTGAATGTAGATAAATAAAATTATAGATATTTCTTCATTAGAATTCGTTTATCGCTGAATCACGTTTGCTTTTTCGGAAATAAGAGTAATCCCTGTTCTTCTGCAGGTACCAAGCTACCTCTGCCAAATGGCAAAGCAAGTTTATTTTACTTTTATAATCATACAATCCTCCCACCGCTATATTTTGTTCCCTATTTTATAATCAAACACAATCTATAATCCACTTTAAACCAACAATACATATTTTGCATACATATTATCTCCGCCATGATACTGTTGAGGTCAGACCTACGTGATTTGCTTATGAATTCTATATTCTTATAATCCTACAGGAGATACCTACATTGATCACAATCAGGGCATTTGATTTTGCACTGTTATATCCTGTTTATAACAATTTTTCGTACTAATTTCCTAATCTATTTTTAATCACAATTTTTTAATTTTTATTTACATACTTTTATAATACAACAAAAATATAATATACAATTCAAGACCAACTTATGACTAAAAGTAAGAAGCTTAAAAAAAATAGTCTAAATTAAAAAAGTCGCTATCAGAAGGCCAATCACAATTGGTTCATAAGTTTAGTCAGTAACAAACAGATGGACTGAGCTACTTTCACTACTACTACTACTAATATTAGTGTGATGAAATAATAAAATAAAAAAAGAGAATATTAAATGATGGATGATTATGATGTTTTGTTCATGTAAAACAATGTAATTTTATTTACTTACATAATATATTTAACAAAATTTAAATTTGAAATAAATTCAAGAACATCTTGTTGTGATCATCCTTTTGTAATAAATTAATTTAATAATTAAACTGATTAATTTTCAGATCGAATTAGAGTTTACCACCAATGAGTATGGAGCCTCCGATACCAGTAACCTCTTGGCTTTGCCCTCAAAAAAGAGAGAAACAAAGGTTGTCTCTGATAAGAAGGAGAAGACAAGGTTCCTATCTAAAGCTCAAAGGAAAAGGTTGGAAAAAATTGTTGATAAAAAGAAGAAAAAAGAAAATGTAAGTTGTGTCTTAGTGTGCACTCCATTTCTTTTTCTTTGAGTAAAATTTATGTTAAAATTAAATAATTTATCATTGTAATCAATAGATTATTCTGTTCTGAATAGAACTGAGTAAGTTGGTTTGGTCTACAATGTGGATTGACAACCTGGAGTAGGTAATTACTGCAAAATTCTTCATTGTCAAAATGTATGGATATCTATGCTCAGTAAATGCAGACAAATATAACTATTCTAATTCATATTTTTTATTAAAATAAAATTTGTTTGAATGCAGAGACAGTCAACAAACTTCAAGTGTGACCACCATAAAGCTACTTTATGTATGCAGTGGCCATCAGCTACCTCTGGCTACTTTTGTTCTCAATAGTACTAGTTACAAAAAGTTTTTTTTTGTCTCGATAAAGAGTGGCAAGTGAAAAGGTTTCAAATCTAATTAAATATAAATATTCTGGGACATTGTTCCTCACACACGGCCATCTGACCTCAAACTAAGCAGAGCTTGTACTATGGAAGCCAGATAACTGATATACTACATATACTACTTTTCTTTTGTAAATACATACATTATATAGATAATAACACCCAGACTCAGGACAAACATATATATATATACAAATATTTGTACTGAGTGGGAATCGAACCCACGACCTGCGGCGTGATAGATAAGGTATCTTACCAACCATGGCCACCGGCCTCTCAATTATGCTTAAAGTTTGAATATAAAAGCTAACCAGTTGACCATGCTTGAACTTGCCTTTTCAGAGATCAGCTCTCCTAGAATCTCTTGCCCTAGTCCAAGCCACACCAGATGAGGTGAGGCAACTGACAACTATATCAAGCGTTCAAACTATTGGTCTTCGTAAGCTTAATGAGTTCAACTTGGAAGCACCAGTCCAAGAAGCTCAAAGCAATGACAAGAAGTTTAGTAGTATTGCAGGTATGATTTTTAAAGGCACTTGCAGTATCAAGTAGTATTAATTCTTAACATGCTTGCCCTCACCAAGGTGTTTTACCTCATTTTAGCACTTCTTTTGAATTTATATTTATACTATTTGGTAATATTATATACCAAAATTTAAATTCCATTTTGCATCAGGTTGTGTAATGACTGTTATGGCAATTTATTATTATGTGTGTACCCAGAGCTAAATAAAACTAGATCTATGGTGTACCATGTAAGGTATAGAGACCAATGGGTGTGTATGTCTGTATGCTTACCACCTTAGTGATATAAAAAATACAGAGGTATATGTATAGGACATAGTAAAAATAAAAGAGTTGTCAGATAGACAAATTTACTAAACAGGCAAACTCATTCACATGCTAGTTTAGTGAAATGTAAACAATGTTTCATTTTTTTTATAATTTCAACATTATAGGTGCCAAAAAACGTTTGAGACTTCTCAAGCTTGACAATGCTGGTAAAATTAAGAAATCAAAATATGATCCTAATATAGTGGGACTTGAAGGAACTTCAGATGAAGAATCAACCTCGGAATCTGATGATGATGAACCGGAAATGATTGAGAATGTTCATAAAACTAATGATATTACTGAAAATAAGATTTTAAATGAAGGTAAAGTTGAAGAACTAGTGGAAGCAAAAATAGCTAAAGAATCTGAAGAAATAATGAATAAAAAGGGCACAATAGTATCAACAGAACAGAAAAATAGTAAAGATACTTCTAATGAAGTAAAGGCTGAAGTAAAGAAACCTTTACTAGAGCATTTAACAGTACATGTGGATGTGAAGAGAGACCCAAAAATCCAAGTGGCAAGATTAAAGTTACCAATCCTAGGTGAAGAACAGAGAGTTATGGAATTGATAAACGAAAATGAATTTCTGATTGTTGCTGGTGAAACAGGTTAGTAAAAACATACTTATTTCTTTCATTGTTTGCCTGATCTTAATGTCTCTGTGCAACCTTTTAGATATGGATTTGTTAGTGTATTTCAGCATTTGTGATGAACCAGGGAATATTTGCTATTGCCCTTAAGAACAAATTTTGCATTCTTTGCAGCATACTGATAAGAATACACTGGTACATGCTTCCTCACATTTGGTTGCCATACATTCATATAGGTATGAGCACTGCCATATAGAATAGTTTTTGGTCAGTTGACACTTGACAGTTTACTGTTTTTTCCTACAATTTACAAGCCAGTATACCAGCTGTACTTACTGCATTTTCACTTCCTGTTAATTTTACCTTTATATGTTGCGCCCACGTAATCCAGCGAACAAATTGATATTTAAATGTAACCTCTGTGTAATACTTTGTGAAATAAATAATACTTTTTACAGGCAGTGGCAAAACCACACAAATACCTCAGTTCCTCTATGAAGCGGGGTATGCTCAACACAAGATGATAGCGGTTACTGAACCTCGCCGTGTGGCTACATTAGCCATGTCCGTCAGAGTTGGCCATGAGCTTGGCCTCACAAATAAGGAAGTGTCCTATTTGATGCGATTTGAAGGAAATGTTTGTAAGGAGACAAAGATTAAGTTTATGACTGATGGTAAGTGCCTTGCCTTCCCATAATATATTACTTATTTAGATATTTACTGTGTTTTTTAACTAGTTTAGTTGTTAGTGACGTGTTAATGAAAAAACTGTTCTTTCTAGTCTCAAAATTGACTTGGTTGGCAAATATTTTCAAGATGAAAATCTTTCACCAAGTACCGACTATACTTGTACATGTATAAAGCCAGTTGAAAACAATATCAAGGTATAAGCTATGGTCATCACCGGATGATCTCTGATGCCAAACACTTAGTGGTGTGTTCCGGTTGCAGGACTTGAGAGCCAGTTCCTTCTAGCCTTTGTGTGCTTACCACCTTTAGCCACATCATACCATAACATAATGAGATTGTGGTCAAACATATATTATACAAAGTTTTTTACAACACTTTCAGGTGTACTCCTAAAAGAGATTCAAACAGACTTCCTTCTTAGTAAATACTCTGTAGTAATAATAGACGAGGCGCACGAAAGGAGTGTATACACAGACATACTGTTAGGTCTACTGTCAAGGATAGTGCCGCTGAGACGCAAGCGCGGCAATCCATTGAGACTTATCATTATGTCTGCTACTCTGAGGGTCGAGGATTTTACTGAGAATACCAGGCTGTTTAAGGAACCGCCGCCAGTTATAAAGGTAGTTAGACAACAGTTATACATATATTTTTTTGTTTTATTTATCCAATGACTATAAAAACACATATTATAGGTACACATATTTGTATAGTTATAATAAAGTTTTATTACAAAAGTTAACAACAAATTTCATCATTGGCTGATCGGATTTATGATACGAAATAGGGTGTTTTTCATCCAGGGAAAGCGGTAGAAACCGCAGGATGGCAGCTAGTAAAACTGCTGTGTATGAGTGCAATATCAATTATATTTTTTACTAGCTTCTGCCCCGCGGTTTTACCCGCGTTCCCGAGGGATCTTGTGTTTTCCCGGGATAAAAAATACCCTTCCTCGAAAATGGGCTATCCAACACTAAAATAATTTTTCAATTCGAACCAGTAGTTCCTGAGATGTGCGTGTTCAACCAAACAAACTCGTCGGATTTATAATATTAGTATTAAGCATTATATAATAATACTAGCTGTCCCCCGCGTTTTCACGCGCGTTACCGTATGAAATATACTTTACGACCTATTCTCAGACCTACCGAATATGCACAAAATTTTTCATAAGGATCGGTCAAGTCGTTTCGGAGGAGTTTGCAGACAAACACTGTGTAAACGAGAATTTTATATATTAGATAGTATAGATATTTACTGTTTTATGTTTCTCACATTTTCTAAATTTCAGGCCCTACGCTGTTGAGTGAAGTGTTAATAATAAGGATACACATTTTCGAATTTATAATATTCAACTTTTTAACTACAGATTGAATCCAGACAGTTTCCAGTGACGATACACTTCAATAAGAATACTTTCAGTGATTATTTGAAGGAGGCTTACAAGAAGGCTGTCAAAATTCATACGCGACTTCCCGACGGAGGGATTCTTATTTTTGTTACTGGACAACAAGAGGTTTGTTATTCGCTTTTTGGCACAATCATGTACGTACGGATATGGGCTGTCAAAACAGCCGTCATAGTATGCCGCTAGCTTAATAAAACTATATACGTGAGAGTCAAAGTCAGACTTGTAATTTTGTATTGTACTGTCTTTTTTTAGACCCTCATGTCAAGTCGCCTAAAAAGCTACATTGAATAGAAATGTCTCTTTCTGACACATGACGTTGTATGTATGAAAGCCTGAGACGGAAGCTGCTGGTCATGTGTCCACTAAAACTTATTTGCTTTATATAATAATAACTGATAACTTGTTTTGTGTCGGATTGCATTTATTCGGATATCCATCGACGTGATGTTGGCAGTACTGTTTTATGTGGTGATTAAATGCTACCAACATCAAATAGAGTTGATTACAGAAATGCACTGTGCATTACGCTTTTTACAGGTAAATTACCTGGTACGTAAATTAAAAGCGTCATTCCCGTACCGAAAAGGAGTTGATTATTCCAAATTGATAACAAAACACAAAATTGTTAGTGAAGAAGATGCGGCGTTGGATTCCGAACCTGAGGATATTGAGTCTGATGATGATGAGGTATGTGTGTTCTGTTTTTAGTGGATGAAGTATAAACAGCTTTTGACTTTAATTTTGAGTCATAAAGTTGAAATTCCTCTGTCCATGTTATGGTTGAGCAGGAATCTTAGTGAGTTATTGACGAGTATTGCATGTTAGCCTTTTTTTTTCTTTATTTAGTTTGTCTACTGCTTTTTAGGTAGAAAAAGAAATGAAACGCGCCCGTAAAGCGAGACGGAAAGCAAAGTTGAAAGCTAAAGCCTTGCCAAAAATCAATCTTGATGACTATGACATGCCAGAAGACGATGGACAGGCAGACTTGGTTGGAAATGATGATGAGAGTGAAGGACATTTGAGTGATTCAGGTAATCTTGCTTTGTATATGCTGTGTTCGATTACAATTTCACATGGCAAGTGATGATGTGGCCGAAGGTGGTAAGAACAAAAGCGTACAAGGATTGGCTCTCATCTGCAACTGCTCGAGCTCATCGGTACGGTTTTAACTAATAGACGGAGTGATTCATGAGGCTTAGGTTAGATATACTGGGTGATTTTTTTGTCACCGGCAATACTTGCAGGGGTGGAAGTACTCATAAAAATGAACAACTTAGAACAATAACAAATGAAATAGGACGTTAATTGTTGAAGATGTCGGAGAAAATCATGCCGACTGGGAGCTTTAATGGCGTGCACCTCGTAAAATAATAAAGTTATATAGCTTTTTAAAAAAAAAATGGCGTATATGCTCTGCTACCCGTGCGAAGCCGGGGCGGGTCGCTAGTTAATGATAATTTAGACAAATATTATCAGAGCATGCTGTAGGAAATATTTTGTGTATCTTTGATCGTGATTTTTCTAAAAGTTTACTTGAACTCTTCATAAGATCATTATCAAGCAATCAAATCAAAGACAACTTTTCACAGACGCAGAAGAAGACACACTAACTCCCGCCATAAAATCTTGCCGTCAACCTCTATGGGTGCTCCCTCTATACTCTATGCTTAGTTCTGCTAAACAAGCGAAGGTTTTCGAACCACCACCAGTGGGCGCTCGTCTCTGCGTCGTTAGTACTGACGTAGCAGAAACTTCTCTTACTATACCCGCTATAAAGTATATTGTGGATACTGGCAAGAAGAAAATGCGGTAAGAAATGGAGTTTTTTTTATCATACTAATATTATAAAGAGGAAAGATTTGTATGTTTGTAACGAATTAACTCAAAAACTACAGGACCGATTTGAAAAATTCTTTCAACATTATAATGCCCTGAGTAACATGTGCTATATTTTACCCCAGGAACGCGGGTTAAACCGCGTGGAACAGCTAGTAAATTATAATTAGATGACATTCAGCTGATGTTAAAGATCTCATTTTTTACAATATTGTTATCGATAAAATTCTTAGTTACAAAAACTTCTGTTGTTAGTGATTTTTATGTATCTATAGGCTTATGTTTGACCGTAATCTGCACAGACCTATAATCTAACTAGATAACGTAAGTACCTCAATTTGTATGACTGTGACGTCACAAGAGCGAATTAGTGATGTGACTTCCCCGTTGTCCGCGTTAAATCGATTCAAAGGCGCCGCCGACTAATTTTAATATCGAATCTTCTGTTCTGTTAGGTTGGATACCTATTAACCAACGCTTATACCGTCTCATGTTAACTATCAGATATTATAATTTTAGGTTTTTGAGAACAATACCAGTGAATCAAGACTGTTGTCAGTAGGTACATCAATATGTTGGTATAGCTTCTGGAAGCAGTCGTTGATATTTTTTGGTTTCCTTAAAGCAGCTACAAGAACAGATTCGACTATTTTTTGTTGGAAACCAAATTCTATGCCCGGTCGCTTCCATCCATTTCTCTTTTAAGTTTGAATTACTTGGAAACCTTTATAATTAATGTTATTCTGACAGAAATATTACTGCAACAAAAGTAATTTACTACGTCTCACAAAATGCCTAGGCGAACATTATCATTCCTCTGTTTCGAATCGAACAATCGGTTAGAATCGTGAAGAATCGAAAGGTGCAGATCACCATTTGCTTCATTTGACAGAAGAATCTAGATGTCTGTTGACGTCCGAAGGCGATAACGGTCGATCGCGGACTAAATTAATAAAGTGGCGTAGAACGACATTTTTGCTGCTTTTTGAACCGCAAAGTACGTACACTCGCGACGTCTAGTTATATTATGCAAGTGATGTGATAGATATACACGCAAAACCTAGATCATCTTATATTTATTCTTTAGCTAGTCAAGTGCAGCCTAACTGCTGAAATTGCATCCCTCCTACTCTCTCTGCTTCATCTAATGAAAAAGATATGAATATGTCCACGTAAATAATTCAAATCATAGTATTTTTTGTCAACCGGTACAGTTATAAAACTCGTTCCAGATTTTGATCAATTGAATAAGTGTCGCGCAAGATTATATCATAAAGCATTACTGTATAAGGTTCATTAATGCTTCGCAACCTTACATTGATGACATCGTGGTTTACCTGTATTTTCTATTCATCCAATTAGAATCTACGACCATACAACTGGTGCTAGCACCTGGCGGATCGTGTGGACGTCACAAGCGAGCGCCGAACAACGTGCCGGACGAGCCGGACGAACCGGTGCCGGACACGCTTACCGACTGTATAGTAGCGCCGTATTCCAACATGACTGTGTGTCACACCACGCGCCGGATCTGTGCCGGCGTCCAGTCGATGACCTCGTCCTAATGATGAAGTGTATGGGCATTGATAAGGTAGGTATTTTTTCCTCAGATATACCTACCACTTCTATATCAAGGAATGTAGTTCCCATCTAAACTTTGTATGGTAACCTTCAGCCATATAATTATTATGTGATAATGAGTGGTCATTAAGATGGGAATCCGTTATCAAAAAAAATGCGATATTGTTTCTCTGAGAATTTTAGTCATTGTCTCTTTCACGCAACTGTAAAATGATATGTGCAAGATAAGGACATAACTTAGCCGAATAAATAAATTAAAAGCCGATAGTTACGAGTGAATTTTAAAACCAAAATCTTCAATAAGATAGTTTTAAAGGACATCTAACATTAAAGGTCATTTCAAACCAAACGAAAAGTAGCTCGCGCATGCTCCAATATTTTTCGAAGTTTAAGTTATAATGTTAGTTGAAGCGAGGAGTACTCTCTCGCTCTTTTGTACCTTGTTATCTTTTGCATACCATTTGCAACTCTATCTGAATAAAATTAAGTCGATTATTACTTAAACCTAGTTTGAATTTACCATGAGACCTGGAAACACGATCCTTATAGTAGATACATTAAAGTTGTTTTTTTTCAGGTGGTCAATTTTCCCTTCCCAACGGCTCCAGATAGATTGCAACTCCGCTTGGCGGAGAAGCGGCTCGAAGTACTCGGTATATTGGAGAAACCTCAATTAATAAATAATAATACAAAAGATGAGGAAGAAGTAAGTGCTTTATTGCGTTACCTATTTAAACTTTGGCTATCCAAAGAGACAGAGCTCGCTGGGAATCTTGCCCATCGGCAGCGGCGGCAACTTCCAAGAAATTTTCCATATTATAGATTGAATTTTGTATTTTTGTTATAACCATTATATTTCTTTATGTATGATCCTTGAACTATATCGGAAATATTCACTAAAGATAAAAATATGAAGAAAATCGCGAGTAAATCCGCGGGGCGAAATGCTAGTTAGGAATATTGAAGAAAATTAATTAAAACTTTGTATCTCTCTATTTTAAATAATATATGATTTGCAGGTATTAAAAGTGACGCCATTAGGCAAGGCAGTGTCAGCGTTCCCGTTATTGCCTCGCTATGGGAAAATGTTAGCGCTCAGTCATCAACAGAATTTACTGCCATATACCATCGCACTGGTATCAGCTCTTACTGTACCTGAGGTAAAGTATCCTGTATTTTAACCGACTTCATTATAAGAGTGTTTTTGAACTTATACGGAAATCTTTCTTATTGACTATTTTAATATTGCCAGTGTGTAATTTATGTAAGCGGTACCTACTGATTGTATTGTGTAAATTTTCATATCTGGTTGAAAATTTTCAATTCTGAATTTTCTATTTTCAAACGTTAGTAAAAAAATGCATTTTTTTTTAAATAATGGTACAATGTTATTGTGTTAAGTGCAATCACCAATGTATCGATAGTGATTTCAGAAGCATTAAAAAAATAAGTATTAATATTCCTGCGCCTATCATCACTATGAAAAAACGCTTAAAAAAAATGTCTTTCTTTTTCAGGTAATGACAGGGAAACCTGATAGTTGGCCAGCAACTGGCAACACTTTGTTACTGGGCGATCCAGGAGTGTTACTTCGGGCAGTGGGCGCAGCTGAATACGCGTATGTGAAGGGAGAAGCTGAATTGTTCTGTGCCAAATATGGATTGAGGGAAAAGGTGGATATAAAATACTTGAAAGTAACGCAGGAGGCGAATGTGGTATCGGAGGACCAAATAATAAATTTAAAAAAATGAGCCATGATGCCAAGATATACACTTTAATTCTGTTTCAAAGGTCTAATTTCGTCGAATTTGAAATAAGACCATATATAATAAGCATATACAATAAGGTCCCTTTAGCTCCCTTTATTGGAGATCCTTAGGGGCGGCCTATGTCCAGCAGTGGACTCTTGCGGCTGAGATAATGATGATGGCTCCCTTTGGGTATGGAATCTTAAAATCGTAGTTTTTTTTATGTAAACTGGGCTAACGTTTGGCCATAATTAGTTTTTAATTATCATAATGTTTTCGAGTTCTCCTTATGTATATTTTTTTTCTTCTCATGTATAAAGTCCTCACTAACATCACACATTTATACAGTCATACCAATCTCACTTTCTGTTATATAAATACTAGCTAAACCCGGCCACGCTTCGCTGTGGCTCAATTTGAACCTCGCGAAACATTTAGAATTTTGGGATAAACAGTGTATAAAAACACTCTCATAAAGAAATTCTAAGAGAGGTAGAGCATACCGATTGGGGAAGTACCTCCACCTTACAGAATACCGCAGCCAAATAACTTACAGTTGTGTTCCTGCGCGTGAGTAAGGTCGACAGAGCTCATCGGGGAGGGCGGAACGGTCGGCAACGCGTGAGTGATATGCCTGGTGTTGCAAGCGTTCATAGGCTACGGTAACCGCTTACCATCAGGCGGGCCGTATACTTGTTTGCCGACAACGTGGTATAAAAAAATAATTCTACGTTGTGTAATTTCAAGTTGATCTATCGACCACTTTTCGAGATATGCGTTCAAAAACATACGAATGTTGATTTTTATATAGTATTTTATCTAGCTGTCCACCAGCGGTGTCACCTGCGTTTGCCTAGCTAACGCAAAAATATCAGTGTATTAATTTCATACAAAAATTCCATACTTTTAGTTAGTCATTCTCAAGTTATGGCGGGACCAAGATAAATAGGGATTCATTTTTATATTTATAGATATAAAGATATTGTCATCATTCCGTAGGGTATAAAAGAAATCCGTAAGCTTCGCAAACAGTTAACATCCGAAATAAACCTAAGCGTAGCAGGCGTTGACGCTACAATAGACCCGAAGATGAAGCCGCCTGATGATAACCAAGCGAGGTTGTTGAGACAACTCGTGCTTAGTGGGTTAGGTGATCAGGTTGGGAAGAAGATTGGACTTGATGAGGTCAAGGAAGGTTAGTGTTGTTACTATAACTTACCAGCAGTGTCACTTACGTGCAGTGCAACATACCAGCAGTGCCATTTACAAGCAGTGCGCAATAATTTTGCACACTGGTTCCCCGTAAAACATGTACTAACCTAACTAGTTTTCTTACCTATTAGTTATTTTATACAGCGATGGGTGTGACAGTTATACTTTTAATCAGTGATTAACATGGGGCTTTTCAGAACAGCAGATAAATGGGCTATTCGACACTAAAATATTTTTTCAATTCGAACCTGTAGTTCCTGAGATTAGCGCGTTCAACTAAACAAACTCTTCAGCTTTTTAATATTAGCCCAGTGTAATTACATACAGTGGTCTATCGCGTTTGATGTCGCGCGAAATGCCGCTTTGTATAGGCATTGTGTCCCAAGCGAGTGTATGGCAGCTTGGGCTCGCCACCGCCCCTCTCTCACCCCGCAAGCTCCGCACTATTGCTCTGTCTAGACGTGTCCGTTGGCCGACTGTAAGAGTTACATAGACTGTGATATTGGTATAGATGCCTTCTTACTACATATTTTCCTGTAGGGGAAGACAAAAGAAAATTCAAATACGCGTACCATTGCGGCGATCTCGAAGAGCCGGTACATCTACACTCCGAATCGATTCTCCGTAAGACCATACCCGAATGGGTGGTGTACCAAGAGTTGTATGAGACAGGTGGTGATGGGAAACGGAAGATGGTAATGAGAAATGTAACCGCTATTGAGCCTGAGTGGCTGCCTGTGTATGTGCCTCAACTTTGTAATTTGGGTAAGTTTATAACTAGGATAGTATCCTATAGGTTTTACTTGCGAGTGTCAAAATACGGCATAAATGGCCGAATTTTTTTTTATCGCGTTGACTTAGAACCTTGATTTCTCCAGCTTCAAAGTGTTTGATATTATTTTCGACTTGATACCTCCACGCATTCCTGAGATTAAGGATCTTGACAGACGGACAGACATCGAGCTATAGCAGAATCTGTTCTAATGGACCAGCGGTCTATTAACTAGAGATCCCCTGCGGTTTCATCCGAGTTTAGGGATAAAAAGTAGCATATGTTACTCTCCGGCCTATAAACTATCTCTATGCAAAATGAAGAAGCTCTGTTGCTGCAATAGAGAAGAACAAACCAATGGAACAACATACCATCACACACACTTTCGCATTTATAATATTACTAGTTGTCCCTCGCGGTTTCACCCGCGTTCCCGAGAAAAAAGTAGCCCATGTCCTACTCCATACCATAGGCTATTTGCGCACCAAATTTCATCGCTATCAGTTCAGCGGTTTAGGTGTCTAAAGGTAACTAACAAACTCACATTCGCATTTATAATGTTTGTTAGGATTAGTATTAAACCTATTTATTTTTATTTTTCAGGTGATCCCCTAACAGATCCTGAGCCAAGGTATGATGAGAAGTCAGGTAGAGTTAAATGCCACTTTAATGGTACCTTCGGAAAAGCCGGATGGGAACTACCGACTGTTGAAATTGACTATCCTGATAAAGTTGAACGGTATAGGTAAGTTTACAATAATGATAATATTAATTAATATTAGATAGACTTGCCACCAGTTGAAATACCTAAATATATTGATATCCCAAGCCATTAAAACCGTTAAATAAATAAAAAAATTAAGAAACTTTCAGATTTCGTCGGAAGTATCGATCTATTGGGTATTTTATATGTTTTTATATAAATTTATTTGGGAGAATTTGCAACTGAATTTTAAACCAGTTCCACAACCGATTGAGCGGAATAAACAATATTATGAAGCTCTTTTATAAATTAAAGTCAAAGCGATTTATTTAGTTTAGGCCTTAGTGGGCACTTATAAAGGTCGAATATACTGAAGTTACCACCGGTTCGGAAGTCAGCCTTCAGCTGAGAAGAACCGGCAAGAAAGTCAGCAAGGTTACATTTTTTTTTTATGATCTGACTATTTTATTAGAGCGTTGAATCAAACACTTCTTTGATATAAAGATACATTTAATGAGATATCACGCTTTAAATTCATTATTTTTGTTAGAACCGAAAATCTAAATAATATTCACAGTAGTTAGTATATAATGTAAAAGTAAAAGAAATACCGGTCCTTTACTAGTTTACAAGCAATAGTCGATGGAAAACTTCAGTATTAATAAATAAAATTATAGCTTTTCCGCGCGGTTTCACCCGCGTTCCCGGGATAAAATATAGCCTATGTTACTCGGTGAAAATGTAGCTTTATAACGGTGAAAGAATTTTTAAAATCGGTCCAGTACTTTTTGAGCCAATTCGTTACAAACATACTTAAATACAAATCTTTCCTCTTTATAACATTGGTATAGATATCATAAGTAACAGAGATGTTCAAATATCGGTTTTAATTAAACTCTCTTAAGTTTTAGACTACCACATCGTACTGACTATGGAACCCTACACTGAGCATGTTCCAAAACTCAGGCCGGAGTGTAAACTTCTTTTATCGCGGTACGCATATTTTTAGATGAGGTAAAACCTCTGGACTTGCGACATCGTTATGAGACGCGACACCGTTATGATGAGACGCAGTTTGACGTTTAGTTTCTTTTTAGATGAGGTAAAACCTCTGGACTCGCGACACAGTTACGAGCGAGACGCAGTTTGACGTTTAGTTTCTTTTCTCAATCTCTCAAAAAAAAGTTTTCACTTCTGTCGGCACTCCCGGAGTGCAATTTTTTTTAAATTATTTATTTATACCCGTTCTTTTAGATGGTTCGGTCGATTCCTTCTAGAAGGTTCCGTATTTCCAAAACTCCGTAAGTACACGGGATCTCTTCTCTCGCCACCGTCTACAATGGTCAAGAGTTGGGCGAAGTTGCAACCGAGAACTGAAGTACTTTTAAAAACACTAATCGTTAAGAGAGTTGGTACTAGAGATGCCCTGAACAATATATGGAAGGAACAGAGTAGTTGTAAGTATTTAGTGGTACAAGATTTTTAGAGGGATCTTATGTTTTCCCGAGTAGAATGTATCCTATGATTTAATCCAAAATATGATATACATATCTAAGTATCAAATTTCGTCCCAATTTGTTTAGCTAATGTTTGGAAATAAATTAAAATTATTGAAAAAAGTAATATTTTTTTCATTGATTACTTACTACATTTAACTAACGGTATTAAAATAAAATATTATAATATGTAAATGTTTATTTGTTTTTTTTTTTACAGATTTATTAGACGAATATCTAAAATGGCTGCCCGAATCCGCGCACAACGAAGCAACAATAAACTGGCCACCCTTATGAAAATACTTGTAAAGTTAATCAATTTTACTTGTAAATATTGTAAATAAATAGTTAATCTATATATTAAACCCATAGTATTTTTATTTATTCATTTAGTAAACTAGCATAGTACGGTCAGCAATATAAGTCGCTGAACAAATTCAATTTAAAAAAAACCTATACAAAAACTACCAAAATGTAGAAATGTGTTGTATGTAGAGTTTTGTGGACACACGTTTACAAATCACCTGTTTACTTTGTATAAAACAAAGTCGGGTTAGTTACACCATTTATAACTCACGAACGATCTTTGATTTGTTAGAACTATAACATCGTGGCAAAATTCTGGCTACTTTATTTCCCGGAAACGCGAAGAACCGAAACCGGGGGGACAGCTAGTTATTATATTAGCTGATATGGTTTTGGTTGGTTATCCCGCCATCCGTAGTTCCTCATAGCCTCACGGGCAGGTAAGGTAAACGTTTGAAACCACTAGGTGTTGTTTACACCTATTTACCGTATTTAGGAACATCTCCAAAATACTAACCGTAAAACAACGTATAGGTAGGTAAGCAACCTTCCGAATTGCCTGTGAAGGCTTGAATGAATTAATATTTAATTACAATTAATTTATTATTACAATTTGTTAGAAAACATTTTAATTAATTTATGCTGAGATTAATGTGATAATCAAAGTTCATGGATATCGAGTGACCATATTACATATTTATTTTGTCATAGTAATTTTGCCTGTAAAAATGTGGTTAAAATGGATGAAATTTCAAACTAGACACGCGGGAGCGTGTCAAGCCAACGTTCAAGACAGAACTGGCGAGCAGCACTGTGTGTAATATTACACGAACCATTTGGAGCCACTTTTGACCCCCTCATAACTCAAAAACTATTTCATATAAACGTGTCAAATTTGGCTCATATATTGAGACTTGCGAGATACATAATGTGCTCCAAATTTCATAAACACATCTCAAACGGTTATTTAGATATTAACGTCCAAAAATCGTAATTTCATCACTGACCTACCTATAGGTCAAAACTCTATAGTTCAAATTAGTGTCAATAGATTTATTTATTTTTAGGAAGATTTACAGCAAAATTATACAATATATTAAAGGAAAAAAAAGGATATATTAAGGAAGGATGGCGTTGATCCTTTTTTAAACGAGCTATGGTTTCGTTCTCACGATTATAATTGACCGGTTTGGATAAGGCATATATATGAACAGACAAATAGACATAATATTGAACTTGGCTCTCATTTCACATTTATGTTTTTGATGGGATAAATTATTACCAGCCTCCTACAGCCGGGACTATTTGAAATTTAATTCATACAAGTCTATTCTATTGTCGGGTAACTCCCCAAAGTCTTAATTTAACCTTGGATAAAATTATAAATTTACGAAACAAGCTGATAAGGTAATATACCTACTTATGTAGCGATGTAATAGAAAATCGACGGTCAGTCACGTCAGTATTATGAAATCTTGAGAGGTAAAATCTCACATAACGTTTCTCAGAAATAGTAATTCCTCGAAATATAAATTGAAAATTGTTTAAAATAGTATTATACTCATACTATTATAATCATGCTAAAATTATTACATGGAGCAAATAATACCCGTAAAACTCTTGAAACATATGTATTTGAACATGTACCATTGTAATACTAAAATAATTATTCTGTTTATTTTATTTGGATATACTTAACTTAAATTCACACGAGAATCGGTACATAGCAGAAAACTCTTCATATTATAATAATTATCTTTTAGTTAAAGATTTATAAAAAAAAATACAAATGTTTCAAATACAAATTAAACCTATCTTAATACCTAAAAAGAATGTACTTACTGTAAATTAGGAAAACGTGCTTAGAAGTTACCTACCTGAAACGGTCTAGTAGGTACTCATAAAATTTCACAAAATTTATTGAAGCATCCATAAATATTAGAAAGATTACATTGCATTTGTACGGAAAGACATGAAAATTAAATCATCAACTAGCACTTTATTGACTTCTGACTCAAATTATACCGGCTTGCTACAAATTTACGCTGAAAATATCGAGGCTGACTGTATGACATGTAGTAGGTACATTATCTTAATTCACGTCCATCGCATATTGTCATTCAATTTCTACCCAGTAAGAGTTAAGTCGTTATAGAATCAAGTTCATTTCCCGCTACAATGTCCAATCTATAAATCGTGTAGCATTAAATATTATAGTTACCTTTTCTACAAAATGTATAAACTCGTGATATTACTATTCTCTCTATACAATGTTAATACATATGTGTTACAAAGTGGTGGTTTGTATAAGTTAGATATAATACACTACAACGATTTTCATGCGAGGTGAGGATTTTTTTGTTATATATAATAATTGAATATGCCTTTTCTAATATCTTCATTATTATTATTTAATTTCACATAAAAATTTAATACTTATACCCGATAACGTTATGTTGTTTTTTTTCACTAAGGGCCGACTTTTCAATTGCTCGCAACTTAACTTACTTTTTATCCTGTGAAAACATAAGATCCCTCGGAAACGCGGGGCGGAAGCTGTTATAAAATAATATATAAGACATTAGTATTAACCTAAGGCGATGATAGCTCAGTGGTAGCAAAGTCTATCACGTAGTGACGTCGTATGCCGCGGCGAAGGTAGTGGGTTCGAATCCTACAATGGGCTTGAGCTTTCCGTGAAGGCAAACATAGTGAGGAAACCATAGGTGGGCACGGAGGTAGGGTACTTTGTAGTATACCCGCCTGGCTGACCACCCTCAAGTTGAAAATCTGTCGCACCTATGTTCCGGCAGTTGCACTTGAGAACCAGATGCCATCTAGGCATCTAGGCTTCTAGGCATTATAAAGATCATACTAAAAAGACGTTGATAAAAGAATCGAGTGGGTAAAAAGCGAACTAATAAGATGGAAAGAACAAAATTGCGTGGACTCTGTAAAATTGCAAACATTTCTAAATCGAATTTAAGATTGTTTTATAGGAAGACATATCAATTACAAGATAGATTGAAATCAGATGATTTGTGTATGAGAAACGTCGCCAACAAATGCTGCGCGACACTTGTCTTGCCACTTCTACCATGCTATGAATTATTCTAGTCATTATGCGCACGACTACTTTGTTACGTGATGTAGGCAGCACCTTTCATAATTTGAAGTCCTCCAGTTAGCACAAGTCAGTTGCCAGATCGACATTCAGTGAAAATGACTGTCGTGCGCGTGACCTAGCCATAACAAACAATATATTCGAGTGTTTCAACTTATATTTCAAAACACTAAAATGTATATTAAATTTGGTGTATTATTTTACTTAGTGAATTATGCGCAGGCGTTTGCGTTACCGTTTGAAGGATTGTTTAAGTTAGATATAATACATTACAATGATTTTCACGCTAGGTAAGCATATTTTGTTTTGGTGTATTTCTTAAATTTACTTTTGCATATTAATGATAACCAATTTTTTTCATGTCGTATAATAATATTTACTATTTGTTATTATGGGTTTACAAAAGCAGTACCTACCTACAATGGGGTCGGGGTGCGAATCTACGACCTCCAGAGCTCAGACTTATGAACTTTGCTTATACCACATTACTTTAAACCTGATCCATTGCTCTATGATTGTTAATTTATTTATTTGCCTTACCTAAAGGTTCTCTGGCAGAGATCGCTTTAGCGGTAAAACGTGTAAAAAAAAAAAAATTGCAGTTAATGCCAACTCTTAAACATCAAGCGTTGTTTTGTAATGATATATTTATGTAGGTATAAGTATATCGGTTGGTTTTTATCAGTAACATTATAATGTACGATTATCTAAACGATAAAATTATATTTAATAATTTAATTAATCGAATGTGGTTAATATGAAAGATAAGCAATTACAAAACATCTGGGTTACCACGTGTAAGAAAATGGTAATGGACTTAATTGAATTTCGCTTCCATTATCTGGCATTCTATATAATATTTATTGGAATTGCAAATGTCCATAGGCGGCAGTGACTACAGTCCGTTCATCATAACTTGTTCCCCAGCCCTTATGTTGGCACTATTGATTGACAATATAATGTGACAACAATATCTATACTAATACTTATATACTAATTACTAATAATATTATAAAGAGGAATGATTTGTATGTACGTATGTTTGTAACGAATTGGCTCAAAAAGTACTGGACCGATTTTAAAAATTCTTTCACCGTTAGAAAGCTACATCTTCACCGAGTAACATAGGCTATTATTTATCCCGGGAACGCGGGTGAAACCGCGCGGAAAAACTAGTAATGAAATAAAAGAGCTACCAACTTTCAAACGAGAGGACAAGTTATGATGAATGGTCTGTACTTACCACCAGGTGGACCGTCTGTCTGCTTGTCAAACTACCGACAAAAAAATGTTAGAACCCTCACGGGACACTGGTCGAGTCAGATCTCGAGTCGTTTGATATACCGTGGTAGCTGGCAAAATAATTAGCAACGTTGAAAATCAAAAAAACAATGAATATGCTGTTATTAGTCCTTGCTGTATTTAATTTATGACAAAAGTGTAGTTATTGCTCTTTTTTAATTATCTAATTTAGTGTACCTAATACTGGATGATAAAGTAGCTCAGTGGTAAAAAACCAGCCAAGTGCAAGTCGGACGCACGAAGGGTTCCGTACCATTATCTATAAAAACGGCAAAAAATCGGGTTTGTTGTATGGGAGCCCCCCTTAAATATTTATTTTATTTTGTTTTTAGTATTTGTTGTTATAGCGGCAACAGAAATACATACTTTGTGAAAATTTCAATTGTCTAGCTATCGCGGTTCTTGAGATACAGCCTGGTGACAGAGAGACGGACGGACGGACAGACAGCGAAGTCTTAGTAATAGGGTCCCGTTTTTACCATTTGGGTACGGAACCCTAAAAATCTGGACTGAGTAAAGATGGACACAGTAAACTGGCTGCAAAATATTGGTCGACAGATTTATGCGATTTCTTCGTCCATTTGTTCATGTTGATGAGAACCCCTACCTACATTTGATACCTAATTTTATCATCACTTAATAATTTAATTCCGTATATTATAACTAGGGATGCAACGATATGTCTATTACGATACCGATACGAATGACGAATGCATCGTAATAGCGAATACAATAACGAATGCATTACGATTTTTTTATTCACATCTAATAAAACAAGCAAATTGTAACATCAACATTTATTCATATTTTAGACAATTTACCACCTAATTATGAATTAAAATGAATTTCTTTCGAATTCTTATTAAGAAAACATAATTTTTTGAAATTAGCAGGATTTAGTATATTTCGTATATTCGTATGGATTAAACCAGCTGTGGCAAACCATCTTTCTGAATCTACAGTAGCTGGTTTGATGGACAAATACAAGTTAGGAAATACAGTATTTTTCTTCAATAACTAGTCAATCAAACTAGTTTTAAGAATCGTTATAAATCGTAATACTTTTTACGATACGGATGATCGTCAAAAATAACGATAACCTGCGGTTTACGATTATCGGCATCGGTATCTTTGCATCCCTAATTATAACCGTAGGTATACAATAAATTCGCTTTCGAGATATTGAACATTTCCTAGAGCAACTCAAATCGTGTAGTCGTTGTTCCTCTACATACCTAATTTATTTAATGTGGAGTGAGTACATGGCCAGTAATGTCATTTTCCGCTCTTGTTTCTTTTCGATACGTGTTCTAAGGTATGGTTCTAAACCACTTTCTCGTATCTCATGCTAAATTACTAACCATATTATTAGTCCAAATAAATCTAAAAATCTAGCAATGACCATCCACAAAAGCCTTTATAGAATTTGTCGTTGCTTGGTCATTCATTCATAGGGTCGGTGGGAATTCGAGAAACTTCTCGATGGCGATTGTCAATTTCTCCAGCTATATACTGGCTAATGACGGTATGGTATTTAAAAAGTTATAGCATTATGTACCTACTCCCAAAGAGTAATAAAATATGGTGATTGTGTTAATCTACATTTACATCCATCGTACAAGAGCAGAGATAATAATACAGACTTGATATTATATTATCTCAGTTAGGCATTACGCTGATAAGTGTTTTAGGCCTTTGTAGCTGATAGATCTGTCACTTTTATGGAGATATCTCAACGTAATCTAAACAATTTATCATCCACTACACAGATGATCGTAGGAGTTTCCCAAGATGTTGTGGAATTGGTACTTTCGCTAGTAGGTATGAACCTGCCGCATTTGATGATTCACTAATTGAAACTATAGCTGTTCGTATTGCAACTCCCAGGTTAATCAGCACTGGTTTAATGGTGTGCAGAAACAGTGTTATTTTTAGTATGCCAAAGTACCGATAGACCCCAAAAAGATTTTAAGCTGAAAATGGTCATGGATCATTACAAAGATTATAGTCGTTCTAAATTTACTATGGTCGAATAAAAATTGCAACTAGTATAGTTACTGTTTTTGATTAGTTTTTTTCCCAAAATAACATGGTAGAAAATTTGTATACCACCCAACATAATTTTTTATAGATTCGAAGAGACCTCGGTACAGACTCCGACATGCCGGTACAACAACAATTCATGTCTCGGTGGTTTCCCACGTCTATACAGTGAAGTGACCACACTATTAGCCGAGAAGCCAAATGCTATCCTCCTTAACGCTGGGGACAGCTTCCAGGGGACATATTGGTATACGCTCCTGAAGTGGAATGTCACTCAGCAGTTCATGAACTTATTACCGCATGATGCTCATGTAAGATTTAAACTGCTTTTTTGTGATAGGTAGTACGTATTAAAATTTTAATCTTTTCAGTTTTGGATGCCTTGGCTACTGAAATTCAAAGCTCATTCGTATTACTTTATTTAAAATTTATAAATGAATAGTTAAGGATAATTTTGTAGGTAAAAAGGATTCCAGAAATTATCGTAGCTCACTTTTTATACTGACCTTTAACTTTTGAATCAACAAGGAAAATAGGTCTTAGTCATGAATCATGCTATATAAATTGAATGCTTGGTTAATGTTTCATTGTTTAGCATCCTCAATAAAAAGTAGGTACGACATATTGTAAGTAGTAAATAATAATCATCACCATCTGCCAGCTTTTCCAATTTGGGGAACATTTATTATATAGGTCTATTAAATATCATTGTAAACTAACGCAGTGGTGGTGGTAAAGTTAAACCTTCGCTAGATACTTAATATAATCCATAGCCATTTAATTTCAGTAAATACAGAATATACTGCTCATACATCATTGACCCATAGTCGATGCTAGCTGAAACAAGGCTAGGTAAAAGACAATACCTTAGTATTGTCAATCCTTAGATTGGGATCTCTAGACTGTAATGTAGGCTGTCACATACCCCATACACATATTAATTTTTGGTACCGAATTATAGGCAATCGGGAACCATGAGTTCGACGACGGCCCAGAAGGTTTAGCGCCATATTTGGCGTCCCTAAAGGCACCAGTGGTTGCTGCAAATATGGACACATCAAAAGTGCCTATCTTACAAGGACTTTACAAGCCTCATATTATCGTGGAGCGACATGGAAGAAAAATTGGCATTATTGGCTTGATCACTCCTGACACAAAGGTAAAATTTAAACCCCATGGCCTGTGATGTACAATCGCTTAGTCCAACGATTTTTTCTGGTGAACCATTGATTTAACTAACATGTCGTGTGGGCGCTGCTCTCTGCATTTCTGTTGATAGGACACGGGTTTAGTACTAAAGTCAGAACTAAAGTCATCATAACCTATCTAATAGGCCCGTTTTAACAGCCCATGCATCCATGTGACAAAAAGAGACAAATTTAGCGACACCAAGAGAGATATCCTCATGTCAAAGCTCGTTTTCCTGTTAGATTGTGATGACTTTAACGATACTTGAATTTAACATTCAACAGATGTGTATGTGTATGAACCATAATAAATATGTATCTCATGAAAAACAACCAGCAAGCTTTACATATCTTCCTTATTTAAGATGATAGATGTACCTGCCGCCGAGTAAGATTACTGAATTCATATAGATAGTAGAATCATAAGTATAATTATGCACGTATACTTCCTTGCATGAGTAACACAAACAAGACAATGCATCCTTTATTAACGCTTCTATCATGTTTTAGTAGGTACCGATGATGCAATTTCAAGTGTGTAATTTGATTCTAATAAGGTAATGTTGATGTGTAAATTAATTTCAAGGGATGAGGATTTTATGGGGAATTATATTTTAACGTGTGACTATGTTCTTGGACCTGTCTTTGTATCACTTAGCTATCAATGTTACAATTGTAACAGCGTCATGAAACGCGATGTTAGTTGGTCGAAATTTGGTATAACTTTTAATTCAAGCGAGTCATTTACGTACGTTATCATTTATTTATACTATATTACTATTGATGACAATTGGAGCAAGACAATTTTTCACTTAAGTGAGACTGAGGTCTAAGAGCTACTTGAAACTGCTGGCTGATTTTAGCTCATAACCGTTCGTTGTCGCAATAAGTCTTTGATTGGCAAATATTTGATGACATGCCACAAGTCAATCAAAACCATTGAGCAATCAACAGCTACACAAACGCACTCAGCAGTGCAGCATTTTTGGGCTATTTAACCATATATTATCCTGAACCAGTGGCAGCCAATTAAATAAAAAAAAGGCTTTGTAGAATGAAGTATATAATATCACATTTTTCCCAGAAATTATCAACAGCCGGCAACGTGGAGTTCACAGATCCTCGTTTGGCTGTAAGGAGAGAAGCTGACGCATTGTGCAAAAAAGGAGTTGATATTATCATTCTGCTGTCCCACTGTGGCCTTGATGTAGACAAGTAAGTTTAACTTATCACTGTTACCCTAGTCAGTTTTAAAAATTCAAAAGAACTTTCTTAACAAGAAATTTAATTTTGTGATTGATAAGCTCTTGTTTTTTCAGTAGATACCAAACATTTGTGGGATTAAAATTTGTGATTAGGCGATGGTAGCCACTTTTACAAAAAGAAAAAAAAACTACTTGCTAAATAATTTGTGTAGTTTAAGTGATATTTCGTAGGTGTAGATAGAGGAATTACATTAACATGTAGGGTATTATCTGCCTTCCAAAAACTGTTTATATTGTTACGTTTATCAGTTCCCTTGTTTAATTAAAATAGTTCAAGTATTAAGTCTTATCTATAAATAAATTACAAGGGTGTGTGAACTGACTATTGACATTCGTTTTAAACTGCGTGAGGTGTGGTACAGTTTATATTGAGTCAAATGAGGGCGCATCTACCTCTCGGCTATTCTACCACATAAACTGTAGGCACGAATAAAAAAAATACGTCGAAGAACGAAAATGATATCTTGCTACGTCTACTTGTTTTACGCTCCAGTTTTTAATAATCAATCTGTTTTAGCTATAGATATGGTATAATTGCATGTTATAAAGCATGGTAATTTAATTTTACAACAAATCTACATAAATCTTAAAACACATACGTAGATCCAATGATATGATATCCAACGACAACTTTTTACTTATAATATCATTGCAGCTAGAATGCTTCATTGGTGAGATATTTGATTTGTATTTGCTAGAACAGGATGCAAACATTATTCAATTTGTACGTTATGAAACAATTGCAGAAGGTATACTAACTATTATCATGTGGAAACCTATTAGTGATATGATTGCATCCTGCGGCGAATATCAAGGGAAATAAAGTCCTTATGAATTGTCATCAAGCCCAATCATCACTTCCACAATGAACGGTTTAGTGGAGCTTGTATCCATGGCACGAGTTTATTATAAATGCTGTTTTGTTACAACCGAACGAATTTTGGCGAAAAACCAAGATACATTCTATCCCAGGAAAGCGGGTGAATCCGCTAAGAACGGGGAGTTTAGTGTAAAATAAAATCAGAGAAAATAGGTATTTCTAAATCTTTCTTTTTCTACAGAGAAATAGCCCGTGACTATGGTCAGCATATAGACATTATAATAGGGGGACACACCCACTCTCTGCTTTGGAACGGGGTTGCGCCAAGTGGCGAGGTGGTCGCTGGACCATACCCTATTGTTGAAGAAAGTGTTGGTGAACATGAGAGGCATCCGGTACGAACTATTTTAAACTGTCTAAAGTAATTTTTGTCGAGTAGAGCTGTTCCTGTATTTTCATAATATGAATCATAGGTACTGTTTTATTTTCCGAAAGCCATAGTTTGGTGTGCTTTGTATACGTCACATAATCAATTATTATAATAAGAGCATGGTAAAACGTGACCTACACAAACTTACACAACTTACAAGAAACTTATTTTGCATAGACTTTCCGCCAGTCGGAATTAATGGAAGTTTTATGAAATTCAAATCCTGAGATAATTGTAAATAAACTTCGGTAGTCGGACTTCGCTTGAGACCGACTACCGAATCGCTTGAGATCACAATAAAATGAAAATGTGCCCGAAAATCAATTATATCTATAGATAAATCCGCAAAATTGAAATGGTTTCAGGTTCTGATAGTCCAAGCATCTGCATTCACAAAGTATATGGGAAACTTGTCTCTTTACTTCGACATTCGTGGACATTACGTGAAGATGGAGGGTGGGCCTATATTCCTGGACAGGTCCATACCGGAAGGTAGGTATTCCTTGATAGACGTCTGCTGTATTTTTTTAATGCTCTAGTTAATTTAAGAGAACCAATTTAACAATAGGTTGCCCCACTATCTCCCGATGTTGCAAGTCGAGCGAGCGGCACGGCCGTACTTTTCTCAAAGCCATTCGGGCCATTTTCGGCTTGTGTCGTAGGATGATTTGATAATTCGAATTTTCGCGTAAATCCTAGGGATATTTCGAAGTAAAATAGGCGACCCTCTATTGGGTGAAACCACGTGGCGGAAATCTATAATGATATAATTATTGAAATCTATTTTCTAATAAAATATATTTATTTTGCGTAATAAAAATCTTGATTGTTGACTTTTTACAAAAGATCAGTATGTGTTAAAAAATGAAGACATTTATTTATTTATATACATGTACTAGCTGTCCCGGCAGACCTTGTTCTGCCCTATTTCTCTAAAACAAAGTAACCTTGATTTTTTTATGTTAATAGGTACCCCGACAGATTTCGTTCTGTCTAACGCGCCTTTGTTTTGTTTTGATTGACGTCTAATGTTTGACAGCAGTTTGACAGAGTGGTTTCTATTGGAAAAATGGTAGTTCCCGTTGACCTAGAATCACGAAATTTGGCGAAAAGCATGGACTTACAGCACAAATAAAGGACAAAATCCAAAAAATAAAAAAGTTAAAAATTAAAGGCTGTCCATACATACATAGTTGACTCCATTTAAGATAGGCCTCTGAGTTGTATGGGCGCTCATACAATTTAGAGGTCTAGCTTAATTGGCCCAACCTCAAATAAGATAAATAAATAAAATAGGGGTTGATCGTAGAGGGTTGAAAATTTAGGGTTGTATGTATTTTTTGATGCTGTATCATAAAAAAATAAAAACAAAACATTTTATCTAAAAAATAAAAAAAAATTAGGGGTGGCCTACCCCTAACATTTAGGGGGATGAAAAATAGATGTTGGCCGATTCTCATAGATACCGGATAAGCACAAAAAATTTCATCAAAATCGGTCGAGCCGTTTCGGAGGAGTATGGCAACTAAAACTGTGACATGAGAATTTTATATATTAGATAAGTACCTATAAGTAGGTACTCAGTTCTATAAATTACTTTTTTTTACGTGTATATCGCATGCATAAAAAATAGATTTATTTGCTTATTTAAGTCTATAAAATCCACATTAATACAGACTGATCTGTCAAAAGCAAACATTGGGTGCATTTATAAGATAAATGATAACCTCATTTATATTGAAGTTCAAAGTTCAGCTTTGTAACTCATAAGTATATGTTATCGTGCAAGATGAGTTTCGCATACGTATGATATAAATTATTATGACGCAAGAAATTTAAATTTTGCTTAGGTATACCTACAAAAAAAAAATGGTACAAATGTTTTTCGTATGTTGGTAGGTACGTACTTTGTAGTATCTATCTACTTACAGGTATGATTTGGCATCTGTTAAGTCTGTAATGCCCTCCTGGCTAAATAAATATCTCCCTCAAGTTGAATATCAGTTGCCAAGCACCTTGACCGTTTGAACACGTTGACACTGTGGTCAAACGTAATATCTACATAAGTTTGTATATTTTCGCCCGCGGTTGCGCTCGCGCAGACTTTATAAAATGTCTGTAACTTTTTCCCGGTTAGGCAATTTCAACGAAACAAAGCTATTTATTCGAAGCGCCAAGTTAAGCTTAATTAAGCTGTGAAAAACCCACAAAAATCCGTTGGATGGTTTCGGAGATTAGCGTGTTCAAACAGATAGACAGACAGACAAAAAATCAAAAATACTTTCATTGCAATTTGACCCTTCCTTGATCAAACACATTCCATTACAAGAAAAAAAAATGTAGATACACGCGGGCTCTAGATAACTTTCGAACAGTTACTAAAAGTAAATTTCAAAAATCATTGAATTTTTTCATCCGATTTTACTTTAATTAAGCCTATTATATTCTGCCCCTTTATTAATGAATCTCAGTCTACCTGTGAAATCGATAGCCTAGCGATCCCCTAAGTACAAAGAAATATTTCTTAGTACACCCCTACTCCATTCCATGAAAAAATTATGTTTTCCCATACACACTTTTGCACCCCTCTTCGGGTGAAAAGAGAGAGATGATAATAATAATAACCCTAATAATCTGCTCTGAGCAATATTTATGCGAGATTCGTATTCCAACTACTTTCCACAATAAAGATACTTACTTACAAAATATATTTCATCCGATTAATTCTGCAAAACATTTTCCTTAGTTCTAGCCAGGAGCCCAAAAATCATTTTTTATGGAAACAACTTATTTTCATATAAACGTTCACCCCAATTTTAACCTCTTAGGGGTTGAATTTCGGAAAATCTTTTCTTTGTTTAACCCTACGTCATAAAAAGAAGTCCCGATCCCCACAAACTGTACCTCCTTACTACATTCCAAAAATTGTCGTTCCATAAAACTTTTGCACCCCTTTTAACCCCCTAAGGGTAAAAAATACGTAAAACACCGACATACATGTTTCTTTAATTGTGTTGAAAAATATTAATATCAAGTTTTAAATAAATCTGACCGGAAAAATATTAATTCCCATACAAACTTTGCCACCCCATTTTTTATTTACCCTTATGGAGTGATTTTCCAAAAACTCAAACACATATCTCTTAATTTTTAACCATAAACCTAAATACAAATTCTCAAAACTGACAAAGTTTCATACAAACGAACCCCCTTAGGGGTAGAATCTCGGAAAATACTTTCGGATCGGATGCCTACGTCATACAAAGAACACACCCTCCAGTTTCAGGTCTCTACGATCAGCGGTTTAGGCTGTGCGTTGATCCGCTAGTCATTCAGGACAAAGCATTTTATATGTATAGAGAAGATGAAAAATCAATGTTTATCACTGTTCATCCGATTGCTATGAAACTTTGATGAAATGTTGTACGCACGCTCGTGATGGTTTCTGACAAAAAAGAGGCATTGCAACTCACGCCGAGGATCAGCAAGTGATTCATAAAATAATATATAGGTACATAATTATGATATATTTTACAGATCCAGAAATCAAATCAAAACTGGAACCATACGCTAGATTGGTCCATGAAGCAGAAAATGTTCCAGTGGGCGTGTCTGAAACACTGTTACCCTTTGAAGAATGCGTCTACGGAGAGTGTGCCATTGGAGATCTTTTGACGGACTCTTTAGTTGAATTTGTAAGTTCATTATAATCCACATATTTTTTGGATATAGCTCTTAGTCACTAGTAGTGACAATTATCTCTTTATTGTTCTAACCGATCAATATCATCAATAATACCTATAATAGAGGTTCATCCTAGTTTAGGTTAGGTCAAATACTGTTAACAATAACGAATCAATGGTAAATTCAGTATGTCCTTATTATAAAGCCTCATTAAAAAAAAAGAGTCTAGAGGTTACCTCATCTAAAAAGAAACTAAACGTCAAATTGCGTCTCATCATAACGGTGTCGCGTCTCAACGGTGTCGCGAGTCCAGAGGTTTTACCTCATCTAAAAATATGCGTACCGCGCTAAAAGAAGTTTACACTTCAAAAACACCCTAAAAACTTAACGTGATTTTTAAAATAAAAAAGTTGGAAGTTCTCAATTATTCATCTATATGGTAAATGTATGTACTTATATTTTTTAATTCATGTTTGGCCATAATTTTGGCAAATATGAAACGAGGAACCGATGAACATTAGGTAATATTGATGGAAAGATTCTCCTGAGATAGATAGATTATTGAAGATATAAAATACTATCAATAGGTTTGTTTGACTACAATTTCACAATGGTGAGTTATGACGTGCCTGTGGAGGCTGGCAAGCACATAAAGCTTAGAAAGGAACTGGCTCTCAAGTGCAGCTTTTTTTTCTTTATTTACTTTTTGCTCACAAATGTATTGAAAATCGTCGTATGATAAATTAACGAGAGTCAAGGTTAAACCCAGTAATAGCAAGGTACTACCCTGTTAAGACAATATCATACATTTAATTTTTTAAATCTTTCATTTCTAGTATTATCCTAATTGAATTTCAGGCTAAGGATGGACAGTTCGGTTCACACGGGAAATCAGAAATATCACAGTACGATCATATGGCATTTATACAACGGGGTAATATTAAATCTAGTATTTTAAAAGGACGTAAGTAACTTTTTGTTATTAGTTTACTATTCCTCCGCGGTTTTACTAACCTATCTACTTATAATGAAAAAGTATTCTTCTACATTTTTATAGCTACCTACCTCTGTTCAAAATGTCAAATCCCTTCACTGCTTCGTTATGAAGTGAAGGACAAACAAACTAACTTTTTCATTTACCTATACAGGTATATTAGTTTGGGTTTCAGTTCAGTTAGTGGGGAATTTTGTCGAATACATGTTATCCACCAAGTTGTGAGCAAATAACTAGTTTTTACTGGAAACGCAGACTTTTTAAAAACTAAATAAGTGATGAAGGTGATAGAAGGTGGCACAAAACTAAAAAAGGGAACTCTGACATGAGCTGCTGGAACACGGTGGTGCTTGGTGGCAGATTTTCATCTCGAGAATGGTAGCTAGTACTATAATAAAGTGTAAACGTACTATACTGTACTTCATAGTACTGTAAACCATAACCATGTTTTCCTTCTCAGAAAGCTCAAAGTCAAAGTGAAAGTCTCATCAAGTTATCGCAAAGCTCATTACAGGACTTGAACCCTCGAAGTTCAAAAAAAGTTACTAAGCAAAGGCTTTACAACCCAAATATCTTATCTATAATATGGAAATTCATATATTCGTATGTATGATTAAATTTAGAATTGTAATATTCTTTTGCAGCAATAACTCAAGGCACAATTTTCGAACTTCTCCCGTTTAATGATCGAATCGAAACATTCGAGTTACAAGGGAAATATATCAAAGAGGCTTTGGAGAGAAGTGTGAGTGAAGCTTGGGACTATAATCCTTTTAAAGGACCTTGGGTATTACAGGTTTCCGGCAAGTATAATTTTATTATCCCTTTTAGGGTAAGTTAACAAATGTCAAAAAATTTAAACCTTATAATTTCGTCCAGTTCTTTCCTTCTGTCCAGCTGTCTGTCTATCCGTCCATCTGTCTGGAGACTATTTGTACTATGCATTTATGTTTATGAAAGTTAAATTACGAAAATCAATTTAGTCGCCGATTTTGGGAAACCTAGTTCCTCAAAAAAGGCGTAGAAAGAACTCATCATGTTCGGCAACCAATCGGGAATCCCCTTAGACCATAGATGGCGGTAATCACTTACTATCAGGTGACCGTCTGCCCTCGTCAACCTGCTGAATATTTTCCTAAATAACTTACTGAATTTTATTATAACAGGTCTTCATATATCATACAATATATCAAACCCTGAAGGAGAACGGCTCTTGACAGCTTATGTTGGCAATCAATCGTCAACCAAAGCCCTAGATAGTGAGACTATTTATCAAGTTACAGCTCCTACTTACTTGGCAGATGGTGGAGATGGATTTAAGGCAAGTACATAATTTTTAACTAATGCGAGTTTATAAAATTATGTTTGATACCTGTGACAGTAATCATGGTGATACGAAAATTAACCTTATGTCTTCGAAATAAGGTTTGTCTGTTTGATTTCTGGTTCACTAAATGATGATTCAGAATATGATCTTTATTGTAAGGTGATAAGGTATAGAAAGTACTGTATCGCGACTGCAGGCGGTCGTTATATTAAATTAAAAGATCGCACACGATTAATTCAAAGCGATGAATTTAGAATGACGTTGATAAAATTAAAAATCATTGTGTCTCACTTGTGGGTCGCAAGAAATACCAAATTTATTAAGCCTTTACATACAGGATGAAATTTTGAGACTCTGAGCTGACAATGCTATATTAGATATTATGAGATTTTCGAAAAATATATTTTAGTCAGGAAATTGATTCTAATAATTCTTCAAAATATAGTCGGCCTGTATTACTATACCTATCGATAGGGTTGCTAATAACTAGACATCGGATTATATGCATTTGCATGTTTGCATATGCAAATGCATAAAACTCCCTAATTACGGCGTTAGTGCTTATTTTAGCCTTTTTTTTTTTTTTCTTCAAGAAATATTGTTCGAATCAGGTAATACCTGAAGAGTCTACGATTCGAAAGAACTACCTGCCCGCTATCCACGAAGACGTATTAAGTGAAATTCGTGCAGATCTTCAAAACAATTTACTCTGGATATCAGCAGATGAAACTACGGATTATGTGGACGATATATAGCGAATTTGATAGTTGGAAAACTAACAAAGGAACCCACTGTTCCCCACTTGGTGGCCTGTAAAATCCTGTAAAAAACCAATCATTCAACTGTTGCACGTTTTATAAATGATTCCATAAAATCATTGTTCCCCGATTCTTCCGCTGATGAAAAAATCTGCATATTTGTTTCGGATGCTCCGCCATATATGGTAAAAGCTGGCCGATCCCTGCAAACTTTTTATCCAAATTTACTGCACATTACCTGCTTAGCTCACGGGTTGCATCGCCTTGCAGAAGAGATAAGGCAAAACTATGGGAATGTTAACAAATTGATTTCCTCTACAAAAAAAGTGTTTTTGAAAGCACCGTCGCGTGTGCAGGCTTACAAAGAGCAATTGCCAAATCTAGCATTGCCGCCAGAACCTATAATAACTCGGTGGGGTACCTGGCTAAAGGCGGTGTTATTCTATTCTGAAAATTTTGAGGCCGTGAAACAAGTAGTCGATCAATTTGACAGTTCGGAAGCGATTGCAATTCAATCAAGCAAACTGGCATTTGAAGACGCATCCATTAAACAGAATATCGCCCTCATTTCAACACATTTCCACAAGTTACCAGATGCCATAGAAAAATTGGAAACAAAAACCTTCCTTTATTTAAATCAATAGAAATACTGGAAACAATGATTGAACTCGCCATCTCCCTTCCTAATTCAATAGCAGAAAAGGTTCGCACAAAGTTGGACGATGTTTTGCGCAAAAACCCAAGTCTTCAAGACCTGAAGAACATGAATGCCTACATCAACGGCACGGGTCGTGCCCTGCCTGAACAGGTTACTCCAGAAATGGCGCCAAATTTTAAATATTGTCCACTGACATCAGTTGATGTGGAGAGGTCGTTCTCGGCGTACAAATTGATACTGAGTGACAAACGGCACAAATTTGCGCTCGAAAATTTGGAAAAATGCTTAATTGTATATTGCCACAAAAACTATACTTAATTTTAAGAGAATTTCGCTGTTTTTGTACAATCTTTGATTAAAATATATAAAAATAATAAAGGTTTTTTGATTTTGTATTGTGCATATTTTAGACATATTAGTCGTTTTTAGTGCATATTTCGGCCTTTTTTAGTGCATATTTGCATGCATATTTTGGCATTTTGTTAGTGCATATAATCCGATGTCTACTAATAACAATCGCACATAGAAAAATAATATTTATGTGACATATGGAATAGGCTATTCAAAATTTACTACGTACTAAACACATAAGTTATGTTTTTTTCAGATGTTCAAAACAGGCAAAAGAAACGTGAAAACAATTGGTCGGGATGAAAAGGTTCTAGAGGATTATATAAGAAAAAAGTCACCACTTAACGTGCACACTGACGGAAGAATTGTAATAAACTGATGATATATTTGATATTTCAATAATATATTTATTACCATAAAAAGTAAAGTACAATACAAATCATATTTTTCTTTATATATACTGAGATATGTATATATATATTAATAATATTGGATCGAAAATACTGTGATCGTTCGTGATACCATAAAATTTAAATCAATATTTTAAGAGAAAATCCTTTTTGAATTTTGCTAAGTGTAGGTATATAATAATATAATAAATATACCTAGGTACCTATATATAGTAAGTAATTTTGTTCTGGATTCATATTAGCTCTATTTCGGATCTCAGTAGATGTATGATTTTCAGTTCATAATTTTCAGCCCGGCTTTTAGCGACTCTGAAGTGGTCGTAGGTACCTTGAATGAGGCTGTTTTACTCGGCGCTTTTCCAGTACGTGGTCGTCAGTCGAGAACCTTTCTTCTTCATCGGTTATTGACTCTTCGTGCCATGTGGCCAGTCCATTGCCACTTCAGCATACTGATATAATTTTGAGAAAGATAGAACATAGCGATATGTCGCTCAGAGAGCAGCTCAACTGGGGAAGTACCTCCACCTTACAGAATACCGCAGCCAAATAGCTTATTGTTGTGTTCCAGTGCGTGAGTAAGGTCGCCAGAGCTCATCGGGTATGGGGAAGGGTCGGCAACGCGCAAGTGATACCCCTAGTGTTGCAAGCGTTCATAGGCTACGGTAACCGCTTACCATCAGGTGGGCCGTATGCTTGTTTGCCGACAATGTAGTGGAAAAAAAATATATGCATCGCTTTTGTTCTTCTCTAAGATTGTCATCGTTTCGGACCGTGTCACGTAGAGAAATTCCGAGCTCATAGCTTCAAAGCTCGCTGGGTGTCTCACCTTATATATGCGGCTAGTAGTATACGAGTCTATGTTTCGTATGTCACTGGTAACACGCACTGGTATAAATACTTAACTTCATACTCTGAGCTAATCTGGCCATGAAGATATGACGTAGCTTTCCAAATGGTTCCGAGTTGGATTCGTCGATTGACTTCACTGCTAATGTTGGACCTACCTAGTTGGTCGATTTAAAGTTAATTAATATAGTTTTGTTGCTTTAAAATTAGAGGAATCATAGGTCATTAAGGTGTATGAAAAAACTCAATGATTGTATTGTGTTGAGAATATCATGTTTTTTAGAACTCAGTTAAAATAGAACTGTGACTGCTTGTTTGTCACACATGGTCATGATGAATAATCTAATGTAGCTTTTTAGGCCTCGCTACCGAATAATAATAAATAATAAGAATTTTTGTTCGGTCGAATTTATATTGTTACTCGTGGATGGACTTCGTGGATGTTTAACCAAGTGTTCCAAACAACACTCTTACAATTTGTAATTGGTTGAATAGAGCATATACCTAACATATTGAGGCAACAATTATCTTATTTTTCAATCGTATATCATTCCATTCTCATCATTATAGTGAATGGGCACTTTAACGAAACGTGTATAAATTAGTAAGAATTTTTAAAAACACTTAATTTAGGTAACTTTTTACTATGATATTAAAAAATAAATTATTGCTAATTGTAATAGCTATTGACGTCGTTACTGGGTGTGCCCTGTCATCTAATGAACGCGAACGTTACAGTTTAGACATCATTCATTACAATGATTTTCATGCAAGGTAAGTAATTTAATCATTCTAATTTAGACATGAGTTTAACTTCAATCTTCGTGGTAAGTGATGATGTTGACTGAAGTAGTGGGTAAGCATGAAAAGCCTAGAAGAAAACTAGCACTCAAGCGCACGAAAATGCGTGACGAGATTTTCAGATTGAATAGCCCGTACTAAAGCTACCATACCACGATAAAAAGCGGTGATAACTCAGTGGTAGAGGCGTCGAAGGTCGTGGGTTCGAATCCTACAATGAGCTTTCGGAAAAAAGGTAGGTATATATCAGGAGGAAACTATAGCACGGTAGAAGCACCCTCATGTTGAAAAACTGTCGTCAAACATCTACCGGCATAGTGTTCCTGCAGCTGTAATTGAGAGCCAATTCCTTCTGAGCTTTATGTGCTTACACCATCGGCCAGATTATCATTTAGGCCTATAAAAAGTGTGAATATTTCTGTCAGGGCCACCATCATGGATTTGTAGTTTGTCGTAAATTTGTTAGTAGATTATTTTAAGAATCGAAATAGCAAACGAAGTTGATTTTTACGTTCTACTGTGTACTTACTTATATATTAATCAGTGATTATAGAAAACACTAACACTTACACAATACAAACAATAAAACGAGAATTTTGGCAGATTTGAAGAGACATCACTGGATGCACCTGTATGCCACTACAACAACGACTCTTGTTTGGGGGGGTTCCCGCGGCTCTACTATGCAATAAAGACATTATTCCAAGAGAAACCAGATTCAATACTACTTGATGCTGGAGACAGCTTCCAGGGAACTTATTGGTATACATTGTTTAAAGGTGAAGCTATTCAACACTTCTTGAATATGTTGCCTCATGATGCGCATGTAAGTTACGATAATTTTATTATTATCAACAAAATCCTGAGCCGCTCCTTGGTTCTATAAAATAACAAAGATAGCCAGTTATTGCATACGATTATTAAGTACTCTTACGTAATATTTTCCCGCGATCCCCTATTTTACCCCCTTAGGGATTGAATTTTAAAAAATCCGGCCTAATAAAATTCCGGTCATATAAATTTTGCATTGAGGATCCTTCTGTAAATTTCAGCTTTCTAGACCGGGCGTTGATGAGAATAAAGCCATTTTGGAGTTTATAGCGTTCAAAATAGGCACTATTGAGGTTAGGAGCATTATAATATTGTAGTTTAGGTAACAGTCCCTATACAAAAGACAATATCGGTGTCCAGGAATCACACGTATAGGAATGTGATTCCATGTAATTCCTGTCTCTCTTCTAGTCATAAATCGCAAATTTCAGGGTCCGAAAGATGATGTAGAGGTCACAAATACAGAGAAATCCAAAATAATTCGGCACCATCAATAACATAAAAGTACGCTAGTAATAATTGCTGTAGTTATAGATTGTATAAATAACATATTATTATTCTATATGATCTGTGGTGATAGTGTGACGAGCCCATCCAAAGACGAGCCCGAGTCTGCCCGAGTCTGCCCGAGCTACGGCCCGAACCAACCGGGCGCGACGAATGCTTGTCTTTTTGGACATTGACAGTTCGACGTTTCAGTTTGCGCAAAATAAATTCAGATTTTATGTTGTATCTTATCATAAAGTAAAAAAAAATTGAAACCACAAGTCAATAAATTCAATAATTAAATAAGTTCTAGACTTAAAAAATATATTTAAATCACTTTTCTATATTAAAATACTTTTTATAAGCCTCTAAGATATAGGTACATATTTTATGATATCTCATGAAACGCAACGTAATGACGGTCAGGTGCCAAAATATAATACCTACAAAAAGAGTTAAATTATTAACTTTTAACAAGTGGGTTTGCACTAAAAAGTATTAAATAACGATGTTAGAACAAAAAAAGAATCCGAGGAATTAGAACCTCCTCTTTTTTTGGAGTCGGTTAAAAATGTATGGTAACTAACATTGTGACGCGAGAATTTTATATAGATATAAGTTAATATACATATAGATAGAAGATAGGCAAATTTTTATAATGGGACCGCGGATGAAGCCGTCGAAAACAGCTGGTTTATTTATATAGAAAATTTGTATGATTAGCGTTAATAAATTAAAATTACAAAAATCGTATCAGCTGTATGCAAATCGTATTCTTCAAAGGTAAACAATACAAATAGGTAATTTTACAACTGAACATTTGTGAAAACTTACACATGTATTCTATGTAATTATTAACATACCCGTAACTTGGTTATTGTAATACATTACAATGATTGTTTAAATAACTGAACACTTTATATAGCTACTAGTACCTACTGATACTTGGGTATAATAGATGAATACTTTCCGTAATTTCTAATAATTTAAATTTAAAAGTCAAGATTATGTTTTACTCTTGTGTTTATTATTCTTTTTACTTTCTTTTATAAGGACAGTTTGCTTCATCAAATTTAATCAGGGATAGGTATTAGGATTGCAATGAGTGCGTAAGGGATAGGCATATGTTACTATGTTATCCTTATCTATTTATATTAACAATATATTATTATTTTTATATTTATTTATAATTTTTTGTAAACTAGCCTAAGCCAGCGGCCCCGCCCTCGTTCTTGTGAATGGTAATTTGTTTCACTCAATAAGGTCACTGCTCCCTTTTATCATAGCGCAATAACAAAATAATAAGGAACTTAACTGTGAAAAATACCTTAATAGACAGAGAGACGTTTTATTTAATTTATTTTCATAGGTATATACAACAGGCCACAATCAAAACAATCATAATATGTAATGTATTAAGCTTTTCGGATTTAAGGATAAGGATGTAAGTAGGATCTTTTGCTCAAACTCGTTTAATTATTGTTCTTTCACAGGCCATTGTTAATCATGACTTCGATAAAGGCCCAGAAGGCTTGGCTCCATTTTTAGCTGCTCTTGAAGCTCCTGTACTGGCAGCCAACATGGATGCAACAGACGAGCCAATCTTGCACGGATTATATAAGTCTCATACTATTGTACAGAGGAAAGGGAAGAAAATAGGGATCATTGGTTTGATCACTTCTAAGACTGCTGTAAGAAATACCTAAATACCAGTTAAACCTAAATAAAAGTTATTGTTGAACACACTTCTAGGTTTTACACTTTGTGTTATAAGAAAGTACAAAATACAAAAGTGCAAAAAGTTTTTAGTTCTATAGAACTCTGTTTGTACATAGATTGATCCCAAAAATCTTCTGCTGAAGCCTGCACTTATTATTATAATAATATCATTGACCTAAGTGTTTTAATTCCAATTATAAAGGCCTGTTTCACAGGTTACCGATAGGTTATCCGACTGTTATTTGTAATGCAGTATCTTTCTTTCGAAATAAATAGAATGAAACAGCCTGTAAAGATATGTAGGTACCATATAACTTATCAAAAACTTATCGCTAACCTCATAAAACTGGCCCTTTATTTTTTTGTAGATATTGTCAATAGTTGGTAAAGTGAAGTTCACAAACCCAAAGGAAGCTACAAGACGGGAAATACAAATTTTAACACAGCAAGGTGTCGATATTATTATATTACTTTCGCATTGTGGACGCCCTATTGACTTGTAAGTTATGCTATTTATGCCTAGTGTTTCATCATTAGCATTTTCATCGCCAATATCACCATTTAAATTGTCATCATCATCATCATTTATCTCTCTCTACTCTTTTTTACATAGTCCTACACAAACCTTCCCTTTTGGTTAATTCTTCTTCGTATAATTTCTATTAGGCATACTTTGATGATTTCAGAGAGCTTGCAAAAGAATTTGGTGAACACGTTGACATTATTGTAGGTGGACATACTCACAGGGAAAATAGTTCTGACCCTAATCTTGGACCATATCCTTTAATTGAAGAGAGTGTTGAGGGTGATTTTAGGGTATGAATAATATTCAATAAATTAATACCATATTAATCTTTAAATTCCCCTGGTAATTGTGATATGGCCGAAGGTGGGTTAAGCACAAGGGGATAAACACCGGAATAGATAACTGCGGGAAGAGTAATTAAAATTAATATCATAGGCTTTGCAAGAAACTATCCTTCTTGCAAAGTAGATTGAATAGCAGAAATATTTGGTTACAAAAAGATGAGAACAAACAATAAGCAGAAAGAATTTAGTACAATGACACGTCATTAATTACTTGTTTCAGTCGCACATGCACAAATATGTATATCAAACTCGCACAGATGCCAACATGTCGTCATCACGGACTCTAAACCTTTTCTCTTTGGCAGTGGGTACAAAAAGGTCATCGCATTAAATTCTTCCTGTTCCGCGACCGCACTTTAGCAATAAAAAAGTTTTATCCAGTCATCGTTTAATTCTTAGTCCTGTTTTAATAATTTTACATCTCACTTTAGGTATTATTAGTGCAGGCCGCCGCTTTCACCAAGTATGTGGGAAACCTCACTGTTTATTTCGACTCATGTGGCGATTACGTCAGATGGGATGGCAATCTCGTATATCTGAATCGAAGCATTCCTGAAGGTAAATAAACAACGATAAATCCCAATTACTACTGGTTACTACTACTCATCCTATGATTTCCTCACGATGTTTTCCCTCACAGAAACTTTAAGCTATATAGGATTCCAGCCTATTCTACCTATATATTTTTATAAATTTAAGAAACAAGTAAAATCAATTTTTGACTAACACGCCTTACTACCACTTCATAATTTTTTTTTTGTATGATGGCCGTGAGTATTTTTCATCTTTTATCGACAATACAGTTGATCGTATCGCATTAAAGACATTTTTTTTTTCAAAACAAATAAATGTCAATGTTGCCTGGAACTCTAAAATCATTATTATTGAAAGTAATGCAAGCATACACAAATTAGACGTTACAACACAGATGAGACGATTAAAGAAAAAATGGCACCCTATGCTAAAATGGTGCATAAAGTTGAAAATACACCACTGGGTATAACCGAGACAGCCTTAGAACAAGAAGATTGTGCGTATGGAGAATGCCTTTTGGGAAATCTTCTTACTGATGCATTGAATGTATATGTGAGTATGTTGGTGGATATAATAAATAATAATAATATTCTGGGATATTATTCCTCACACATGGCCATCTGACCCCAAACTAAGCAGAGCTTGTACTATGGAAGCCAGATAACTGATATACTATATATACTATATATTTTTTGTAAATACATACATTATAGATAATACAGGACAAACAGACATGTTCATGCACACAAATGTTTGTCCTGAGTGGGAATCGAACCCACGACGTGCGGCGTGATAGATAGGGATTCTTACCAACCATGCCAACCGGCCCGTCATATGAACTAGGCTACGACATAAAAAGGTGATAAATAATCCTCATACAAATTTATATAAACACAAAGTGTGGTTGCATTCTCGACATATTAATATATTCCTTGAAAAGAACATAAAACATTTTTTTTTTTATAGTTTGGTAAAATATCGCCCGAATTTTATTTGTTAGAAATTAAGATCCGTATTTATTTGATAAATAAAATAAAGTAATCCTATAACGCAATTTTAAACAAATAATAAAACTGACAGACGGTTGGCACTAACAGAAAATAATGATGTTAGAACTCAAGTATGAATGTATGTACCTACGTATTTCACTAGGTAAAGTCAGCGAAAATTATTTCTATTGTGAAACTACAAGGTTTATTTTCATTCTATTGTCACAGGTTATATCTGTATTATGTACCTATATTTTATAAAATATAGTGCGGTTGATAAATTATAAAATCATTATCATTAGTAGGTACCCATGTTGGTATAATTTTGTTTTATACGATATTCATTTTGCAGGCAAAAAAAGTCGTTGCTTCAAATTATGATTGCATCTCGTTTGCACAGCGTGGATACCTCACCATAACTATACCACAAGGAAGTAAGTGTTAATTTAGCTATTTTATGAATCTGTAATGGGTAGGCACTGCAGCTGGTAAATTTCATCACGCATGATTTTTATTGATGAACAATTTTATCAACAGTAATAACACACGGTGTCATCATTGAGCTCCTTTCTTATTTTGATCAAGTGGAAACATTCGAGCTTCAAGGCAAATATGTGCTTAAAGCGCTCGAGAGGAGTGTCAGCAGCGCTTTGCAATACGACCCCTTTAAAGCCCCATTGTTGCTACAGGTATCTGGTAAGTGCAAATATTGCATGAAGTTTTATTTATGATGCATGCATGCATTTGATTTTCGACTTAAGTTTCTATGTACTTTGTCTTATTTTGAATTGAGAAACTAATCGCATGTATTTATCGACCACTTTCCTGACATTGTCTAATGGCGTTTCGCTATTGACGCGACCATTTAGCTTAAAAGCATTTAAAAGTGAAGCTGTAGGTAGATGAATGTAGATTTTTATGAGATTTAATAAATCACTTTTTTAATTAAATTTTATATTTAACTCCACGCTAAGCTCAGCCTCAGTTAGCTGTTAGTGATTTCTCAAGCTCTTTACAAAAGAGCAACAAATAACCGACACCTTTTCCCAATCATAATGCTTCAGGTCTGAAAGTACGTTACAACGTATCTTTGCCCGAGGGACATCGCGTCACATCCGTGCGGGTAGGCCACAGGAACGCTCCGCTATGTAAACATAAGTATTACCAGATCACAGCTCCAGGGTACTTGGCCGAAGGCGGTGATGGATATGCGGTTTGTAAAATTTACACTTCTACATCTTTTATGGCTTATAAAAATCATTCATCATTATTTCTCGCTCTATTAGGCATTATTTGAACTTGTTCAGGTAATTTTTTTATAGTTATGATTTATGAAATTATTAAAAATATGAAATAAAAATAGTCAGGTTGTCCAAAAAATACTAACCTTGCTGAGATCCTTGCCGGTTCTTCTAAGATGAAGGCTGATTTCCAAACCGTTACGTTGGTAAACTTCAGTAGTTTCAATCCTTATGTGGCCACCTAGGGCCTAAAGTGCCTAAACTGAATAAATGGCTTTGATTTTGACCATGATTTCTTATATTGTAAAATCCATAACAAAATTTGGTAATTACGGGTGAAACAGTAATTTTCTATTTTTATTATAGTGGGTTTAATTGACTGTTTATAGGAAAGTGTTTTTGCCGCCGTTTTTCCTCGGACCCCAGGGATCTAATGTTTTTTTAATAAAAAGGTATCTTATACTATATTCCAGAATATAATATATCTCTATGTCACAAGTTTAATTCAAATACGTTCAGCCATTACAGAGTGATTGACCTACAAAGATCCACACAAACCTTCACATCTTCTTACTTAATATTATAAAGCTGAGGAGTTTGTTTGTTTGGTTGAACGCGCTAATCTCTGGAATTACTGGTTTGAATTGAAAAAATATTTAAGTGTTGTATAGCCCATTTATCGAGGAAGGCTATAGGCTACTTTTTATCCCGGGAAAACATAAGATTCCTCGGGAACGTAGGTGAAACCGCAGGGCGGAAGCTAGTATATAATATAAGTAGAATACAAATTTTCAGTAATTCTTTATCTTCCTTCCTTTTCAGATGTTCACTAATTATAGAAGAAAAATGAAAGTGATTGGACGCGATCAGTATGTGTTAGAAGCTTATATCAAGAAATATTCACCTTTAAATATTGTTATTGATGGCAGAATTGAAATAAACACTTGATAATAATAAAATTATTCTTATTAATTATTATAATATAAAAAAAGCATACGTTACACAGACATACAGCAAAGCAAAAATACCTATGACAATGATTATACAATTTAACTTTCTTTGTAACAACTCCAACACAATCTTATAAATTGTTCTTAGATAGGACATAACGCGCAATGTAGTCTGAGAATAATATCAGCTCCGAAAACTCTACAGAATTTAATCCTCAATTTTCCATCAATTTTAAGCATTATCCTCAGTAAAATTAACCTGGCTTCACTTGAGACATATACCACGGAATACTTCACAACGGTTGAGCTACGAAACATACTGCATTTAATAGGGTTGGTAAAGGATAAGGGACAGTGGTTTGTGCTATTTAGTGCAGCGCAATACTAAATAAAATTGTCTTTAAGGAAAATGATACCGCACTCAGTGGTCAGTAAGTCGATCGTTAGTTACAAGGCAGATTGTTGTTAAACTAGAGTTCATTTTATAGTTGTAAAAAAAAATGAGTTTCTAGAATGATTTATCCTACTAATATTAAAGTTTGTATATTTGGACGTTTGGATGTTTGATTGTTTATGACTCAATCATGCATAAAAGGCTAAATGAATTTGGATGAAACATGGTACATAGATAGATCGTATCCTGGAAAAACAACGCAACCATTACGTTTCATACCGGGAAAACATAAGATCCCCGGAAACGCCAGTGAAACCGCGGGGCAGAAGCAAGTACTAATATATTTTAAAATGTCTTCCTTTTGTGAAGCTGTGGTGATGATCTGTAAGGTGATTTAAGGCGTTCGAAATAGAGAAGACGACATAGGTAAGCGTATCTCAATTACAACCGTGTCTGCGGCGTCGTATTTTTTTCTTATAATTTAACACATACAACACAGATACACAAATCAATTCCGTGTATTATTCTCGCAAAAACTTGAAAATATCTCGACCGATTTGTTTTTGTTTTTTAACCGACTTTAAAAAAAAAGATTCTCAATTCGGTTGTATTTTTTGTTTTGTTTTAGATGCTTACTTATTTATAAGGCAAAACAGCTACACTTATTTTTTTTACAAAATTTGTTAAGAGTCCCATACTCAAAGGGTGCCTACGCCATTGGTGCGTTCGTCTGTCACAGGGCTGTATCTTTTTGCCTCAATAGACAGCCAGTTATTTTATAACGATTTCGTCTCTAATATGGCAAAAATTGCACAGTTGGTGAGTATCAGAGCCACAAAATTAAGTTGAATAAAATTTAAATATCCTTCATAACGCAACTTTATAAGTATTGAAACTAATTAGCTCAAAGATAATCACAAAAATCATACCGCACCTAAAATCTTTTTTTCGTGAAAATCCCTAGCACCGAAAACCTTGCTTTATTTTCAGAACAGGTAAGCATGAGGCCGAATATGGCATTCTTACCTAAGGAAGGTCGTCATATTCATGAAAAACAAAAAGTGTCATCAGGTAGATGAGCAACAGAGTGAAGACTGAAGGCACGAAGCGTCTAATGAGAGTGAAAATTCGTGTGAACTGGCTGTGGCACGGTTGCGTTATCTTGTAAGGGAAAGGCTATTTGACACAGTTTTTACTGTCTTGGATGTGTATTCTTTAGACTTCCTTAATAAATATATGAATGAATAAAATAATAAATATGATTTCCTCATAGATTTTTATCTATTTAGTTGTGAGTGATAGGTAGTTCCAGTGAAATGAGGGGTCTTTCTCTTTTAGGTAGAAGGCAACAAGATTTTTATATGTAAAGGTATATTCATTTTGTTGTCTGTAGGAATATTCCTATCATTTATCGAATTATTTATTTCGGGGAACTCGTTTATTTTGCTCATTTTCTTGTGAAATCGCATTTTTTATGTTTATTTAGCTAATTTAGCATAACGTAAACATTTTGTAAATAAAAATTATACCCCAGATTACCTTAAATAAGGTAATAAATCTAAAAAAAAACCCTTAAAGTGGCTTATCATGCCATGGCTTTACAGCGCCTTGGCGTTTTGAATTAATTAGTTGGTGAAGTACCTACCTTCTAAAATTGTACACAGAAGAAAAATACTGCTAGATATAGATTGCGAGCCCAAATAACTTCTAAAACGCCACGACGCTCAACTGATTCTCTTTACCGTGATTGCAATCATCCTCCAAAGTTGCATAGTAAGTACCTATCTTTACACAACTTTATATCCATAACAAAAATTAAGCCATTCTCATTGTGACTCGATCTCGCTGTAGATCTGTTTATGAGTAGCTAAAATTACTACAATAACAATTACACAATCAAACACGTACATTTTTTGCAATTAAATTTAATTATTTTGAGTAATATCCAGACAGACTGATCAATAATTACAGTGACAGATCAAGAATGACTAGATCTTCTATTGCATAATAATTACAGTAAATATAAGTATTTGATACTAGCTGTGCCCCCAGTTTTACATATAAATAGGTCATCAAAAAATATATACTTAATTTTCTCTAATATATAAAGGTTCAGTCATAAACTATTATTGCCTAATGTACTATATGCAAGTGTTTTATTTTATCTTATTTGTATGTGGTAGATAAGAGATACAATATTCTAGTGTGATGTTAGAGAAATCTGTACTTGTATTTTTATTAACCAACTAGCTGTCCCTCGCGGTTTCACCCGAGTTCCCGTGAAAAAAAAAGAAGGACATACCTTCTACATACCATAGACTATCTGCGTAATAAATTTCATCGCGATCGGTTCAGCGGTTACTTTCGCATTAATAATATTAGTATGGATTCATAGTAAAAATATATTTTTTGTCATAAATTATTATTATTTTATTGTATTACTTAGTTTTATTTTTACGAGCTCCCTTAGCGCGGTATTACCCAAGTTCCGAAAATGGTTCTGTTTTCCTGAGGTAAAAAGTATCCTATAAATTAATCCAGGGTATAAACAACTATGCCCAAAAACTGACGGGATTGAGTAAATAACAAACATCCACATAAACATTTGCGTTTATAATATTAGTAGGAGGTATAAACCTAATATTAGTCGGATTTCTAGTTTATGAAGTACAATTATTTGTTTGAGTGCCTACATATAGCTCATCACCTTTTACAAATATTGTAATCATCATCCTTTTTCAGAAATAACGCATTCCCACAAATTCATTTCTATTTACATTTACCTACCATACTTTTTTAGGCATTTCTCTTTGTTATACAGTTTCTTTTTTGTTAATCTACAATTTATTTATGCTATTGCTAAGCAATTTAGCCATCGGTTCTTGTGATAGGTACCTATGTGAATAAACTTATAAATAATTATTTTTTCATCTAGCTAGAGTCTACTAGATCATTATTTTACGTTACTTACCTCTCGTATTTTTAATTCGTACCAACAATTCTACTAAATATAATAGTAAAAGCATTATGTTTGTCGTAAGTCCAATAATGCATCCTTTTGTGTGTCTCATAAAGAAAAGTGGATCTCTATTTGAAGCGTTCTATGCTTTCTATTGTGACGAGTGAGAGTACATTAATAATTAAATTTTAATGATGCATTTTGTTTTGTAGGACCTATTAAATTAATTGATGTATTATAGTTTACTGGTGACGCGCCCCGGCTTCGCACGGGTAGCAGAGCATATAGGCCTACATTTTTTTTAATGATGTCGACTATACTATAACTCTATAGGTTTTCTCAGCGCACGCGAGTAAAGCTCCCGTCATCACAATTTTTTTCCGACACTTCCAACAATTATTTATTTTTGTTCACTAACGATCAAGGTGAAGGTTCAAATCTCTTGGATCAAACAATGATCTTCCCAAAAAAAAATATTTCTAGAATGTATATTTATAAGTATATATTATCTGTGCTTTTTGTATGTTTAACGAAAACCATTAGTTGAGGGTCTTCAAATTCAGTGCTGCTATAAAATAATAAATAAGTTAATTAAACGATAGCGTCTGTCTAGCTCCACCGCATACATACAATGCCTACACACAAAATTTAATTTATTTAGTAAATAAATATCTTAAACAAGCTGAGCTCATGTTAAGGTGAACATACACTGTACGAATTATTGTTCTAATAAAATACTAGGGACGGACTAGATTATACATGTTTGCCATCACCAAGTTGACACTGATTCGTTAATTCTCAATCTATTACTGTAACAATTTTTATATGCAGAATTTAAATAAGTGTATTTATTTATTATTCTAATTTGAGCTCTCCCTATTATGCGGTCCGTTATAAAGAGGAGGTCATGTTTAACTGGAGTTTTCATTTGCATACCGAATATTTTGTGAAAGGTAACCTTTCTAGATCTAGTATATTTACTATAATTATGGTTTTTTTTTTCATTCAAACGCAATCCTATCATAAGTAATAAACAGAAATGCTCTTGTTTTATAATCTCTCTGATTATTATTTCAACGATGCAACCCATCTCAATTGCAAAACTGAATGTGCGTCCACCTTTATAATTTTGACATTGTCAATTCTATCCTTATTTTGTCCTCTGAGTTTGTTTACGCCGTTTTTTAAGTTCCATTGGACGCTAGGGAACGCATGAAGGGCTTAATGTATGTGCCGATTAAGTGGCAAGGAGTCGCCCGAAGCGATCCGGAAAATCCCGAACAACTCCTTTCCAAATTCTAAATTCAAAATTGTATTCATTCATTGTCACATATTTTCCGCACCCGCACGTCATCTCATAATATACTAAGATTCTTCAGCTCTTTGGATCTGCTCCGCATCACCGCATCGCAGGAGTGAAGGGACAAGTTGCTGCTTAAGCGGTAAGTCCATTAAGCCTTGCTCCCCTTTGCGTCCTTGGAGGTACTCATGATTGCGTAAATATATTTCCCGCATCCGCATCACCATAAAGTTTGGTCCTAATCGATCCGGATAGATCTAGCGGTCTCTTTGCTATCGAAAATAAACATCTCATATTTGCGTTTATAATATTATTGTGCATATTTTATAAAACTGTCGCTTCATAATAAACGCAGTACCTACCTACGTAAGAGATTCCCTAACGCATACAATTATAATTAATTCGCATTTTATTCCTTTCGCATATTATTCTTATTCGCTCATATTATTATTATTTGTTCAATAATATCTTAATTTTAGCATTCTTTCATTTTTATTTGTATTTTGCACGTCACATTTGAAACGTGTCAAAATGACGTCGGATTCAAAAATTAAAATTGTAATTGCCAAAAAAGAGGCTATATTCTCCATTTTCAACAATTTGTTTATTTCTGCCAAAAAAGTATGTCCGTCAGATATTGACACTAGAAGTAAACAAGATTTTTTGGCAGCTTCTTCTAACATAGAAAAATTATACACTAGTTATAATACTTTATGCGATGAACAAAACGCATTATTATTAGAAGAGGACCCTGAATATATTATTGATTTTAACAACTGGAGCGCATTCGAGACCCTTTACTCATATATTCAACATACACGCTCAGGTCTATTAGAACCTCGTCGGGTAATCACATCAGATAAGCCTTCCGCTAAAACCGATCCATTCACTTATTCATGCCAACTGCCTCGCCTGGACCTTGTTGGATTTTCTGGTAATCCGGAATCCTGGCCCCTTTTTTACCAAAGCTTTAAAACCAACGTGCATGACAATAAGCAGTTAACCGATGCTCATCGAGTACAGTATTTGGTAGGAAAGTTAAGTGGCACTGCTCTGAATGTTTTCGCAGGTATTATTCCCGACGAAACTAATTATGCTTCGATATGGAATTCATTAGTAGGTAAATATCAAGATAAGAGGCTACTAGGGTCAATGTACCTAAATAATATCCTTAATATCAAACCTACATCTGATTCAACCGCTCAATTGAATTACTACGTCGAACGGGTTCATTCTTCTATAGCCGCTTTAAAACATTTAGGTATTGACGATCTATCTGATTTTATTCTCACGCATCTCGCTCTTAAAAAGATAGACACGCAACTCGTTCAAAACTTTGAGTTGTCAGTTCGTGATAAGGATATTCCTTCAAGTTCTGATTTAGTCTCTTTTGTACGACATCACATAAAAATTCTCGAACGAACTACTCCTGTTCGTCAAAGTACGTCTGACGTTCATGGGTCCTATTCTCAAAATCGGTCGCGTATTTCCACGCCAAAGGTATCGCATACATTCGCTATTACAGAAAATAATTTCTCTTGTATTTTCTGTAAAGATCCGCAACACATTCATTTATATGAATGCTCGGCATTTAAAGCATTGTCTGTTAAAGAACGCTTTAATTATCTTAAAGAAAACCGATTTTGTATTAATTGTTTGAGTACAAAACATTCAACTTTTAAATGTGCTTCTCGTAATACTTGTAAGACGTGTCATAAGAAGCATCATACGCTTTTGCATTTTGATATACCACAAGTTCCGCAACATTCACAACATAATGCAGCAGGTTTTGAGAATAGGCACTCTACTCCTGTTGCTTCAAACTCAGCTGTCACTAATGTACGTGGTGGCACCGCTGCCGTTGAAAATCCGCGTCCATCATGCTCGCAAGCTGTGTGTATGCATATTCACACAGATGCACCTGACGCGACCGCTTCGCATGTTTCTAACACTGCGTTGGAAAAAAAACTAGTAATTCGCTCACGTTGCATTCTAGCAACCAAGTTACATCTGGTAAACATTTAGATACGACAATTGTTTTACCTACTGCGCAAGTATTCGTTCCAACAAACGGGAAACGCCATATTATTAGATGCTTAATTGATAGTGCGTCGCAAAATAATCTTATTACGCTCGCATGTTGTGATGAATTGAAATTAGACATTCAACCGCTTGTAAATTCTTTTTTAAAAACAGTTGGGTCAATCTCAACACCTATTAAGGGTTACGTTTCGCTGACGATCCAGTCGCGCGTTTCTGACGCTCAATATAATTTGACGTTTCTTGTCGTCGATGATATAACTGATCAGCTACCTACGCGTGTGATCCACACATCGGTAATGGATAATTTCGTGAATTTACCGCTTGCTGACGATTGTTGGAATGTGCCTGGAGTTATAGATGCGATTCTTGGAGCTCAGATGTTTGCATTTATCTTACTTGGAGGTAGAGTAGTACCGTCACTCGCTCGTTCAGTTGTTCTTTCGGATACCGCTCGCTCTGCACCTCACGCCCTCGAGACCACGCTTGGCTATGTTATTATGGGGGAGATACCTGCTGTCAATCCTGAGGGCATTGCCTGGTCCTTCGGTCCTTTAGTAAATGAACTTAATAAAAATATGATGAAATTTTGGGAACTCGAGGAGGTGTCGTCATGTAATATTATAAGTCCGGAAAATCGTAATTGTGAAAAGTTATATGCATCAACGGTGACAAGAAGTCCGTGTGGTCGTTATATCGTTTCGTTACCGTTTAAAGGCGATCCTAAGTCTTTAGGTAATTCTTTCATTAATGCGCAACGTCGACTGACAGCTCTAGAACGTAAATTTATCGCAATCCCTACATTACGTCAAGCGTACAATGATGTAATTGTCGATTATATAGAAAAAGGTTATTTGTCAGAGATACCTTATTCTTCTTCCGCTATTTCTGAAGGCTACTTCATACCGCATCACGCTGTTGTACGGCTAGACAAGGCTACAACAAAAACACGTGTCGTTCTAGATGCTAGCGCTAAAACTGATAATGGTATATCGCTTAATGATTTGTTACATATAGGTCCTAATTTACAAGCAGATTTATTTGCCCTTCTTTTGAATTTTCGATATTTTAAAATTGCTATAATTGCGGATGTGCAACAAATGTATCTGAGAATACTTTTATCAGAAAAACATCGAAAATATCAAAAAGTATTATACCGCTTTAACGAGAATGAACCGCGTCGCATTCTACAGTTTAATTCCGTGGCTTTCGGTCTCCGCTCTAGTCCGTTCTTAGCTATGAGGACTCTTCGTCAGCTAGCTGACGATGAACGCGAACACTTTCCTTCTGCCGCTGAGGTCGCCACTAAAGAACTGTACATGGATGATTTGACCACAAGCGTACATACTGCTCATGTTGGGAAGCACCTGGCGGACGAATTAATCGCGTTATTTAAAGTTGGTGGATTTAATCTTGTCAAGTGGGCTAGTAATTCGTCTGAACTCCTTTCTCATTTGCCTGAGTCGCATCGTGCTTTTATCGAGTTCACTAATGATAATGATACGTTGAAAATTCTAGGCTTAAAGTGGATACCTAATATAGATGTATTTTCATTTACCACTTCATCCACGTCAACAAGTAACACTAAACGTGCTATACTATCCACCATTGCTCGCTTATTTGATGTACTAGGTTTAGTTGCTCCCGTCATACTCTATGCGAAGCTTTTACTGCAAGAGCTTTGGGTCACAAAAGTAGGGTGGGATGAAGAACCACCTGAAACTATCGTTGAGCGTTTCATTCAATTTAAAAGTGAATTACATTTGCTTTCTAATCTTCAGATACCTCGTCACTTAGGGGTTGCTGCAGATTGCGTCGTACGCCTGGTAGCCTTTGGAGATGCTAGCATGAAAGCTTACGGCTGCGTCATTTATTTACATGTGACTCACCCTAACCGCGACATATCCGTTCATTTGGTATGTTCCAAGTCTAAAGTGGCTCCGCTAAAGACTGTTACTCTAGCAAGGCTCGAATTGTGTGCTGCATTACTTCTCGCTAAACTTATAAAACGAGTTCATACCGCACTTCATGTTCGCTATCCCATAAAGGATATATTCGCATTTTCTGATTCAACGATCGCTCTGTCATGGATTCATTCATCCCCGCATCGATGGCAGGCATTTGTTGCTAATCGCATTAGTCAAATACAGGAAATTTTGTCTCCTGATCGCTTCTTCCACATAAATGGAATTAACAATCCCAGTGATGTCATTTCAAGGGGTCTATTACCCGCACAATTAATTAATCACGCACTTTGGTGGCATGGTCCATTTTGGATTCGTCTTCCAACTTCTGAATGGCCAATAGTGCCGTTTGAACCATCTCACGTTGAAGATGCTATACCTGAAATAAAGAACTTTATTACTTTAACTTCTATATCTAATTTAGATACTTCACCTCTTCTTGAGCTCTCTCTTCAAGTGTCCTCATGGAAAAAAATGTTACGCATTGTTGTTTATGTTTTACGCTTCGCAAAAAAAATACCTCGCTCTTCTTCAATTCAAGTTTCTGATATGGAAACCGCTGAATTTGCGATTATTCGTGATTTACAAAACAAATATTTTGCTCATGAAATAAAAAATATAAAGAAAGGTAAATTACCTTCAATTCCATTAAGAAAACTCGATTCTTTTGTGGATGATAATGAGTTGCTCCGCGTTGGTGGTCGATTGGCAAACGCTAATATACCGTATGAAAATCGTCATCCAATATTGCTTCCACGTCGTGACCATTTGGTTGACTTGATAATTGATGATTATCACCGCTCCAATTTTCATACTGGTTCGCATCTTCTTATGTCTTTAATAAGACAACGCTTCTGGATTATATCTGCTCGGAATATAATTCGGCAACGTATACGTCAATGCAATTTTTGCTTCAAAGTCTCGCCTACTCATCCTTCGCCTATGATGGCAAATCTTCCTCCTGCTCGCGTACTAGAAGCTAAAGCTTTCACACATACAGGAGTTGATTACGCCGGTCCTGTATACATTACTTTAACGCGCAGACGTGGTGTTAAAAGACAAAAGGCTTATATTTGCCTTTTCGTGTGTATGACAACTAAAGCCATACATATTGAAATCGCCTCTGATTTGAGTTCAGAAACATTCATAGACGCGCTTAAACGTTTTCTTTCTAGGCGAGGGCCAGTATCGTGTATCTATTCCGATAATGGAACCAATTTTATCGGCGCTAAACGTCAGTTAGATGAATTGTACACCTTTTTGTCGGCTAAAGACACTACTACCGCATTCCAAACAGAGTTAAATAATCATAGAATCACATGGCGGAATATTCCAGCTCGCGCGCCTCACTGGGGTGGACTTTGGGAAAGTAATATTAAAAGCGTAAAAACCCATTTGTATCGCAGCATTGGCCAACAATTACTCTGCTATGAAGAATTACTGACAGTGTTGGTTCAAATTGAATGCCTCTTGAACTCGCGTCCTCTATGTTTGCTATCCGATCAACCTCATACTATTCTCAGACCCGCTCATTTTCTTAATACAACACCTCTGCAATCGTTGCCTGCATATGACGTTAACGAATCTATAAGTCTTCACAACCGAAAGAAACTTTTGGATAGTTTAGTACAGAGTTATTGGAGAAGATGGCACGTAGACTACTTACACACGCTTCAATTAAGGCAAAAATGGAATACCCCTGACATTCCAATTCAACCAGGTACACTTGTTCTCATTCATCAAGATAACACTCCACCGCTTCGCTGGCCCACAGGCATTATTGAACAAGTATTCCCGGGAAAAGATGGAATCTCTCGTGTAGCATTAGTACGTACTACGACTGGTACATACAAACGTCCAGTTGTAAAATTATGTCCGCTTCCATTACAATAATTTAAATTCTTTCATATTTATTAATGCACAATGATTTTATTCGCATACATATTATATATTCTCGCATTATTTATATCTTTTCCACATATTATGTTGACGCAATTTAATAATAACTTAACCGCATCTTTAATTTAAATAAGACTTTAATTACACATGTTACTTCAAGTTTTTTGAAACTGAAATCCGCTTTAACTTTTATGTATGGTCATTACATTACCCACATTTCCTAGTATATCTTTCCTTTGAAAATCCTCTGGACTTTCAAGCCGGGGAGTATGTTTACGCCGTTTTTTAAGTTCCATTGGACGCTAGGGAACGCATGAAGGGCTTAATGTATGTGCCGATTAAGTGGCAAGGAGTCGCCCGAAGCGATCCGGAAAATCCCGAACAACTCCTTTCCAAATTCTAAATTCAAAATTGTATTCATTCATTGTCACATATTTTCCGCACCCGCACGTCATCTCATAATATACTAAGATTCTTCAGCTCTTTGGATCTGCTCCGCATCACCGCATCGCAGGAGTGAAGGGACAAGTTGCTGCTTAAGCGGTAAGTCCATTAAGCCTTGCTCCCCTTTGCGTCCTTGGAGGTACTCATGATTGCGTAAATATATTTCCCGCATCCGCATCACCACAGAAATGCTCTTGTTTTATAATCTCTCTGATTATTATTTCAACGATGCAACCCATCTCAATTGCAAAACTGAATGTGCGTCCACCTTTATAATTTTGACATTGTCAATTCTATCCTTATTTTGTCCTCTGAGTTTCGCTACACTCAATACAATAATTAAACTATATTAGTTAGGTATGCGAAATTGTTATTTATTACTGAAATTAATCTCCCTTGATTAAAGATAATTGCGTCAAAGTGAATCAACAAATAAGCCTACGTTGTAGATAATGGAAATTAATAATTATATATTTTTTATTTGTTTCTTTATTAGAGACAATCTTTACCAGATAATATAACTATACCTAATATGAAAATTGTATCGTTACAGTGCATTTTAATGAATGATTCTTAGTAACCATTATGAAGTGGGGCACTGGCTGCAGCTTGAGAAAATTGTCATGGCTGTTTTAAAATGGAATTGCATTCCAAGCATTCACAGTCAAAGTCAAAGCAATTTATTCGGTTTAGTTCCTAGAAGGGCACTTAACGTCGAAGCTACTGAAGTTACCAACGGTTCGGAAGTCACCTTCAAATGAGAAGAACCGGTAAGAAACTCGGCTAGGCTACATTTTTTATGTAATCTTTATAAATTGAATCTGCCCTGTCACTGCTCTGTCTTTTAGATACGTGAGTGAACGCAAAATGTGTATCTATATATTACTAGCTGACCCGGCGAACTTCGTACAGCCTAACAGTCGATTCTTTAAAAACATTTTACATTTTACCATTGACAATTTAATCTTATAAATATTGACAAATATTGACATTAATATTTATACGATCCTAACGTCATTCAATTGTTTTGCCTTCCCGGAACCTCTCCACTAACACTTAAACTTTATGGTATGGTATTAAAGTTCAAATTGACTTTTAAGTATTATTACGAATCGATTGTATGGGAGCATAGAAAAGTGTTGTTTTTAGACCGTTTCAGGCATTTTTAAATTTTTTTCACATAACGTATCTATTGTATCTTTCGTTAACTGAGCAATGAAAATCTTGATTTATTTAGGTAATTCTCACAACTCACAAGCCTTTCTACTATCAAGGTTCTTTAAAAATCAATTGGTTTGGCAACGATTTATATTTAACTATACTACATTTTTTATCATAAAACCTTGTGGTAATTTAGCTGTCACTTACTAGCTTTTCACCCGCCGCGGTTTCGCTCGCCGAGATTTTATAATTCCGTCAGCCGATTTCGATAAAATACAGTTCGTAATAATATGTAACTCCAAGCTAAACTTAATTTTCTTGTGTATTAAAGTATAACTATATTCAGCAGAGGACATCCTTGATCTAGCTGTGGCCTGTACCATTAATTTCCACAATGAGACACAATTTGGTCCGCTTGCATCCAGCGGCTCCCAGCAACTCTGACCAGTCATCAATCCACTTGGTGGGAGGCCATCCCGTTCGACGCTTTCCTGTACGTGCATGTTAGCTACTGGAGAACCTTTCTTCCCAAAACTTAAAAACATTAAATAATACTGAGTTCTAATGGAATATAAATAAACATTAATAAATTATGATGCTATGTGAAAAAACAATGACTAAAGAAGTGCTATCTGTTTTTTTATACTTCAAATAATAATGTCCGAATTGACTTTAATATTAACATAATTTAAGATTGGATTGCGATTATGAAACAAAAATGAAAAATTACACTGAGTTAGGCGCTCTTAAAATCGCTCTAAAATCTTAGAAATGGTTATCCTTTAACCCCCATTTTTTAAAAAATATTTCTAATGTCGGTATTATGCCTAAACTGAATGAATGGCTTTGACATTGACTTTGATTAGTTTTGGCGCAAGGCACCCTAAAAGTTCCAATATGTGATCAAATTCGTTTCAATCAACCGAAAAAATAAAAGTAAAAGAAAAAACCAGACACAAAGAAAACTAAAACTAAAGGGTAAAAATAGAGTGTAAGTTAAGATGATTGAGTTGAGCTTCATGGTCACTCAAGTCGTTAATAATTTCTTAAATAAGAAAAACGACAACAATAGGCTCCAATTTAAGTCGTGTCTAATTTTATAAACACAAAAGACTGAGAGTACCTAACCTACAACGAATGACTAACCAAACTATTGCGAAATCACAAATTATTTCGTGATCGTGTTGAACGAGTAAGTACCTACATACTTACTTACTGTAATTGATGAAATCTATATACCTTTTGGTCACAGTCAGAACTCTTTCATGGTCAAAACTACTTTTGACTGAAACTATCTCAGTCAAAAATCAAAAAAACCACTAGCCTATGTGATCAAATATTTACTTATTTTCACATAATATAGGTTGTTTCTTTTTTATGTACCAGAAAAGAATTTTGACTGAGATAGTTTCAGTCAGAAGTAGTTTTAACCATGAAAGAGTTCTGAAGTTAACATATATCTCCTATATAGTAGGAAAAGGTGCATGAAAAGTAAAATAGTAACATGCGATGTGACTAAAGGGCGCAGTGTTTTATTTTATATAACAGTTGTTACGCCAATTACATACACCAATTACAACAAAATAGAAGACGTTAATATCAATTATGTACAACTAATAACAACAATAACAAGTCAGATACAAAAACATCCATGAGTGTGAGAGAGTGCAGACGCGGGCATAGGCTAGTTAAGAAATAAATCTAGATAAAATAGGTGGATGAAGGGATGTAATATTATAAGATGTTTATTTATACCCAAATGTTATTTGTTCGTTTAAGGTCGTATATTTTGTGTGTTTATATTGTATTCGTATTCTATTGATAATTTCTTTCATAGACTAAGTAAATGGATAAAAACTCTTTCAGATTATGAAAAATCTCTTTCATGATCATGTCTTTCACTCAATTTTATTTTGACATTGCAATTTGACGTTGACTGTTTAGTACTATCACTAAAATATTTTTATTTTTTATTAATCTCAATTTTGTTGAATGAAACATAGTAATGTTATAATAGGTAGGTATGCATCTATAGTCTTTTGTCAGCCGTGAGTTTTGTGTTAGATAGACACGTGTTTTTAAGTAATCTGTCCTCTTAAAAAACTGTAGAAATGTGTACCTACCTACGTAATCATAGGTAATATTATTTTATAGATAAGAAAGATATTATACGTGATTAAAAGTATAAAAGTATCTAGCATAATTTCAATGGTTAAATGATATAAAGTAATTCAATTAGTTTGCACGCAGTGTTACCAGTAGAATCAATAGGCACCTACCCATTGGTTTTATACCATGCTAATTTGCGCAAAACCTAATCAAAAACAATAATAAGCGTACATTAGTATTCAAGTATTCAACCAATTACATAAAAATGTTGAATCATCACGGAATTGCCAAAGAATATAATTGAGGAATGAACCTTGTCTTACCGTTTAGAGTCAGGAGACAAAGTATGGAAAATTAAGTAAATGTAAGGGCCACCGAAGTTATAGTACCTACTTCACAATGAGTAGTTACTGTAACTAAGAAAAACAAATACAAATTTCTTCTTTCCTTGAGCATCGACGTAAGCTATCGTGCTTGTCAGTTTTTTATAGGATTTATTTTTGAAAGTGTGCACAAGAACTGTTCAGAGTCATTATACTCCATCCACATTTCTCCATCGAAGCATACGTGCCGCCTTATACGGACACAACACTTAACTTTATCGTTCCTTAAGCGAACAGCGAAGGAGTGGAACTCAATTCTGGGGTCTATGTTTCCTGATACCAATAACCTTCAAGGCCAGAGTGAATTGACATTTTCTGGGTAAGTGTACTACATCCATGGCCTCACGGGCGGATTTAGGGGGGGGGGGGCACAAGGGCACGTGCCCCCCCAGACGGATGTGGAGTATCCATCACAGTACATACTTATAGGCAAATCAAATTATCAGAGTTGTTTCGCAGCAGGACGACAGGATTGAATGGACTGGCTCCATCAAGACATTGCGACAAAAATTAACGCTAATGAAGTGCTGGACATCTTTAGCAGGAAACATAAAAGAAAACTGTCTTTATTAAACAAGTAATTTTAAGTTTATTTTTAACAGGTGTTGTTGATTATTTTTGCCCGTCTGCCCCTTGTGCCCCAGACAAAAATCCTGGATCCGTCCTAGCATGGCCTCGTCATAACTCCTTCTGGGGTCAGTTGAAACAAAAAAAACTCAAAATATATTTGAACTAACATTATCATTCCAAACATAGATTGAACCCTAGCAAAAGCAATTCAAGTAATAAGCAACCGTATGCCATTGGAATAAAGTTGGCATGATAGTAAACGGAAATTTATTTTTGCACGTCATAGACCTTAACGCGTTCGCATAGAGTTGAATGCTGTACAGTTGTTTAATTTAAATTAGTGTTACTCTAACTTTCGAATTGACTTGACTTACTCTTCCGATTATTATTTACATTGTAAAAATGTACGAGAGACGATAATTTTTATTTGACATATTTTAACATTTGTTATTTTTATATTGTTTTGTTTTATAAAAATGTTTTATCCACAATGTGTTTTTTTAATACTGTGCTGTGATTGTCTTTTGTTGAATTCAATTAGTGCTTCAGTTATATGGACCGATAATTTATACCGATTGGACATAGTGCATTACAATGATTTCCATGATAGGTGAGATCATTTATTTATTTTATTTATACATCGTTAAAACGATATCTAAATTAATAACTATACAATAATGGATTACAACTTCGTACAGACTATTATAAAATTCTTTAGTTTTATTATTTACTTACTTATTTCATTTAGAATTTTAACAGCCAATCGATACCATAAATACACACTTTAAAATATACACGACAAAATTATTACAAATTCGAACAAAGAGTAGCCTTTTCTTAGTATGATTTGTAAATATAGTTAATGTTAAAATTATTATGAAAATTCAATAACTCCTAAATTATCCATCTGTCCTATCCTGGGAGCACGCGTGCCCCCGCCAAGTCGAGCAAAAAAAAATTCAAATGTCTTTAGCACTTTTATAAACTTAATAAAGGCCTTTTATCTTTTGCCATTTATTTTCTCCCAACAAAAAGAAAAAAGAAACAAATTAGTACTTAGTTATTTTGGATCAAAGTATATAGTAGTATGGTAGGAATCTACTCTTCCATGTAGTGTATGAATACATACGAGTGATGGCCTTCATTGGTACCTATAGTCAGTCATAATAATGAAAGGATATTGCTTATGTCTTTGTTTAAAGTGAAAGTATGTTTGTTGTTTGACCGACATGTTTTCAAATTTTTGGGTTTTGAATGAACATGACATTTCAGTAGTTACAATGGAAATTGTTATCTGCTAACAATACAATAAGGCTCAAATTAAATATACCTGAGACTTAGTATTATAAGTTTAATACTAATTCTAAACTAATTCTAGTTTCCGCCTTGCGGTTACACTCGCGTTTCCGAGGGATCTTATGTTTCCTGGAATAAAAATTAATTAATCCAGAACACCGATACAACCGATTATGATAAAATTTGGCTAAAACTTAGCCTATGGCACGGAGAGAAACACAAGTTAGGTATTTTAAATCGCGGAAACTCGGGTAAAACCTCGAGGCGGAAACTATAACCAATATTTATTAAATACTGTGAATAGTATCTATTATTACGTCTCTATCAACTGATTTATTCTAAATCACTTTATCGATGAGGTTTATAATTATTGGTTTACAATAATGCATTACAATAATTATGTCTAGGTTGATTATAAGTGCCAAGATGTTTGCACGTGATGTTGTCTAGTTAGAGATGATTGGAAGGTCTTGAGATAATGTAGGAAATAAAGTCGGAGACTAGGAAAAACATTGCTTAAAACTATTTTCCTTTTAGATTCGAAGAAACGACTGTTAAATATCCAGTATGTCAGACAAATAATACGAATTGTCTGGGTGGTTTTGCAAGACTATACCAAGAGATCTATACGTTGCTCGAGGAGAAGCCTGATGCTTTACTCTTGAATGCTGGAGATACTTTCCAGGGTACTTATTGGTATACCCTGCTAAAATGGAATGTGACACAACATTTCATCAATATGCTCCCAAATGATGCTCATGTAAGTTAACTTTTGTTCTACCACCCTCAAGTTGATAGTCTGTACATAAGTACCAGTATATTTCAGTCGTTGCAATTAAGTGCCAGTTTCTTCTAGGCTTTGTTGGCCTCGCTTTTGCTTGCCACAGTAAAATTGCGGTCAATCGTATGTTACGCAAAGTAAAACAAAACTTTTTGCTGAGGGACTTTCTGAGACGTTCTCTTCAGAATTTTGGGTAAAGGGGACGGTTATATGCAGCTGACATAAGAATGTTGGTATGAATGTGTGGATTGACAAGAATGAATAAGATTATGCATGAGTACCTACCTACATACGACGAAGTTTGAAAGTAAAGCCAGTGACAGAAAAGTTGAGAGGAAACCGTTTATCGTGGTATGGACATGTTATGAGGAAGGATTAAAGCTATGTCACTAAAAAGTAATGAATATGAAAGTGATGGATATACGGGAAAAAAAAGTCCGAAAGAGAAATGGATGGATTTTGTAAAAAAATATTTCAGGAAGAACGGAGTGAATGCAGATATGACGGATAGAAGAGAAGAGTACATAATGGAAGAAGAGTACATATTATTGCGACATTGATTTAATTTAATTGAAATAAATAAAAGTGAAAGTGAGTTTGTATGTTACCTCTTGACACTACAACGGCACAACCGATTGTGATTAAATGAGGTACGCATGTAGCCTATGGCATTGAAAGGGACAAGTGCTACTTTTTATCCCGCGAACGCGAGTGCAACTGCGGTGTAGATAGGTATATAAATCTAAAGTTCACTTGATTGTATTATCACTACAATAACATAAACTTGATTTGATAAAACAACGTTTTAATCAAATGTCGCACGTGACCTTCGCACACATGCAATAAACTAGCTATCGATTATGGTACTCGTTATACAATTTCATCCTGCTGAGAATTTAAAATGCAAATATTTGTGTACATGTTTGTTACTTATTTACGTCACCATGGCTGAAAGGATTCCGATAATTAAAATTGATAAAGCTATATTTATTACATATTCTTTGTCCCGAGAAATCATTAGAAAATTATATTATTTGCTTCACTTCATTCCTTCTCCTTTATAACATTTAAGGCATTAGGTAACCATGAGTTTGATGATGGGGTAGCGGGCTTAGTGCCGTACCTTGCGGCACTCAAAGATCCTGTTCTAGCAGCAAATATAGACACAAGTAAAGAACCCACATTAAATGGATTGTTCAGATCACACGTTATAGTTAAGAGACGTGGAAGAAAAATTGGAATCATTGGCCTTATTACTGTGGATACTGCCGTAAGTTTACTTTGAGTACTAATCACATGTGGCTCGGGTATTATAAATTAGACACTAAAGATTTGATTCGAAACAATGAGTTTGTAATTTGTTTATGTTTATAGATCAATATCCATGAACATAAACAAATTAATTATGTCACTTTATCAGTATAAACACACACACACTCAAACTTTTTTAAAAATGAGTTATATATTTGGCCTTATCGTCACTATATTTCTTATTTGAGGTTCCCTTTGTAGTCTAATGACTTGGTTAAATAATTTTAATTATATTTTTCGAATCATGATTATCTCATTCACTGAGCTTGAACCAATTAAGTAGTTGATTATAGTTTGAGATAATCTAAATCTAGTTTACATATTTTTATGATAGCTCGACCATTGTTAACAAATGGATCGTTAAGGTTAATGTATATTAATCAGTACTATTAACACGTGCTATCACAGCTAACCTATCACGGTAATATTATCTATACAGTATTCTATCTTCATACAAACGGTCGGGACGCGAGACATACCTACACGCCTCGAGTTCAGGCCACAGTCGGTACACAACCAGTCGGGAATGCGCCACAGTGACGAACAAACGGTTTGATGGTTTAGTAAGCAGAAGCGTGCGATTTGAGAATAGTTGATTGCAATAAGTACAAGTACTTACTTAATATGGCTAAGAGAAATTATAGACTCTATTGTGCTGTTTTGGGTTGCCTGAATTCTTCAATAACGCACCCAGAGATAAAAAAAAAATAATAACCTGGAAAAATTAGGAAGAAAGAAAAAGGAGAGTTGACTATAAAATAATCTAAACTATATATTTTTTAATAGGTAGGTATTTCGCTTTTCCGTCCAGTAAAATACCTGGATTAATGAGTGAATAGGGTGAAAGTGCCACACGAGTAACCTCGCTTTTTTTTATTTATTAAATCTACTACTTAATCAAAAAACTAAACAACTTTTTATTGAACACTTCCTACTTTATTATGTTTTTTTTTAAATAAAAAATATAATATTTACAATCACAAAACTAGAAAGAAACTCAAGTAGTAGATGAAATTAAAATAATGTAAGCGGGCGGGCAGCCCTATCGCGTGTTTATGTACCGCGCGGCCGTAGTTAATTATTTCAATGACAGGGCCGAGTCACAATACTGTATAAATAATATTACCGTGCCTATTACGAGTAGGTCATTAATTAATAATCATAGGATAGGCCAAATTACCATTACCTGTATCCACTGTAACAATTTTATGTATTATTAAATTATCAATTAAGTATCATAAATTTCAATTAAATATGGCTGGCTACCATGCACAAGTTGAAAATCAGTGGCCAAACACCTATCGGTGTGATCCAGCTGCTGCACTTGAGAACCAGTTCTTGCCTTGTGAGCTTACCACCTTCGGCCACATCATCACTTACCATAGTGATAGATTAAATATCGATATATATATTTTTTTTGATATTAGAAATTTCTTTCAGCTAACATCAAATTCAGGCAAAGTGAATTTTTTGGACCCAATCAAAGTTGTAAAAGAAGAGGCACAATTACTGACTGAACAAGGAATTGACATAATTATAGTACTCTCACATTGTGGTCTAGATATTGATAAGTGAGTATAGCACTTCACTAAAGTCCTTACTGATTAAATGCTATTTTCATTTTCAGTCACGTTTCAGTTTTGTGATGTTATTTACGTATCCAAAGTAGAGTATGATTAAGGGTAAAAGAGAAACTTATGAATTCAATTGAGAATAAATTAGAGTCACTGAATATGTTTCCCTTTAAGTTGCTTTATAAAAAAAAAAAACTATTCTCTCTCAGCACTTGCATCTTATATCTGTTCTGAATTTTAAAATATATATTTAAACAGATGCAATCTATCAGCTCTATCATCGCATCAGGTCGTATTACTTAAGTTATAGTCGATCGACTTATGGAAGATTTAAATGCAAAGATAGTACCCAGCTCCTATATTTTCCAATAAACTTGTCATGCTATAAACTAGAGTGCATAAGGCTTGCAGGAGCCGTTCCAATAAACTGGTAAAATACTTTAGGGCGAAGTGAATCGGTAAAAAGATAAATGTCTTCATCCAAAATTTTAAATGAGAATTATCTCAAGGATTAGGATGCAAGTAGGAAGCTAAAGTGGTTTGGATGCCTATAGTTAATTAATAACTACTTTAGCTTATGCTAAAGTAATAGTGGGTTTACAACTTAGCCAATGTTTAGGTCAGGCTATAACAAATACTTGTATGCCCGGTGCATCATATTCTCAGATTTTAGAGAAAATTATTACTAGCAATTTTGCAGAAAATACTATGTTGATCATATTAATTGGAAGAAGGGGAAATGTAAACAAAAATTCTCTGATAAGGTACTTTACCTCATTATCATTAATAAATGTTAATCAAATTGTAAGTATTATGTATTTATTTCTATTTATTTACATATTTACAATTAAAGTAAAAAATACAAACTATGATATATAGAAAACATCCTCAAAGCCCTCGCTGCTGTCGATAGGCAAGGTTCCCAACAGGCTGGCAGCGTTCCCTTTTTGGATGGCCAAGCTTATGCGTTGCGTTGTAATGTATGCATTTCCCTATATAAATAGTGTGCCACAGACGGAAAATACTTTAAGACACAATTTAAATATTACCATGCATACTTTGACATGTCGTCATAATGACAAATTTCATTTTATTGATATTAATAATTATTTGAGTAAAAGCTTTTATTTGACTAAAGATAGCTTTCATCTTTTAAAATATCATAAGAGACAGATAGCAGAATCGCTATCATTTTATATACTTAACTTGACCAAATGCTTGGCCACACAGACGGCTGCTTCTATTGAGCAGCATAATATTTTACAATCATTGGAAGTTATTCCAAATAGTTTGAATACATTGGAAAATATTCCAAATAATTTAAATTAGAACATGTGACAATAGAGGCAACCTCTAGCATAATTTTTAATAATGTATTTAAAAGTTTTTCCTGCCCAATATCTGAAATTAAGAATAAAAATAATAATCATAAATGTAAAAATAATAAAATTAACTTGGTGCATCAAAACATACAAGGAATAAAGGGCAAGGAATTAGAGCTGGAGTTATTCATGAACTGTAGTAAAATTGATATTTTATGCATTACTGAACACTGGCTAAAGGCCCATCAGTTCATGTTCAACTTCAGTAATCACCAAGTTGCTGGTTCGTTCAGTAGAGAAAATTCAATACATGGTGGCTCACTAATAATAATACATAATAGTTTGAAATTTAAGGAACGAAAGGATATTCAGAGCCTGTCTATTGAGCGAACTATTGAAATAGCTTGTGTTGAGCTTGAACAATTCATTGTTATGAGCGTATATAGACCCCCTTTGGCAGTATTTAACTTGTTTGAAAAACATATGGATGAAGCATTGTGTAAACTTAATAATGTTAATAAAAATATAATAATTTGTGGAGATTTTAATATAAATTTATTAGAGGATAATGTATTATCTAATAGAATAAAATCCCTTTTCTTGTGCTATAATCTTGTAAATCTTTTTTTAGAACCAACTAGGATAACTTCTAGTTCAGCAACTTGCATAGATAATATATATACTAATCTGCAACCAGTTACTAAGTCAGTCTTTAGTCAATTAAGCTCGGATCATTGTGGTCAGATGGTCTCCTTTAATATACCTAGAAAAAAGGTAATAAAAAAAGATATTAAGTGTGTTCCTATGAGTGACAGTCGCCTTGAAAAGTTTAGAAACAATATTGTCAGTAAATTACCATACCTACCTTATAATGATAATGCAAATCAACTTTATAACTCCATTTTCAATCTTACCAAAAATGAGTATAGTTCCATATTTACCTCTAAAAATGTTAAACGAAAAACTGGTATGGTTTTCAATGATTGGGCGACGGTCGGTATTCATAGAAGCAGGAAAAGACTGTACGAACTATATAGTGAAAAACCGTATAATCATAATGCTGTTTTTCTGAATTATGTGCGTAATTACTCTAAAATATTTAAACGCGTTTGTGCCGCGGCTAAATCAATACATATAAGAAATAAAATAGAAAGTAGCCAAGATAAGATCAAGATGACTTGGAAAATTATAAACAGTGAAACTGGAAAGGTCAAAGTACATAATCATGAGTTTCGACTAATGATAAATGATAAATTAATTGAATCTGACCGAGATGTTGCTGACGCGTTTGAGTTATTTTTCACCGATATTCCAGTTTCGACTACCAAATCTCTTGATTCTTCTCCTACCCTCGCTCTATCATTACTAAGAGAAAATGTAACAGAATGTGCAGTCGATTTTCAATTTTCCCCTGTTAACTCTAGTGACATAATTAAAACTTTTAAATCCATAGATTTGAAAAATACTGTTGATCTATGGGGACTTTCCGTTAAACTTGTTAATTCTATAATCGATTGTATTGCGCCACATTTGGCTGTCACTTTTAATAAATGCATAGATTGTGGCGTATTTCCTGATCTGATGAAACATAGTAAAGTAGTGCCTTTATTTAAAACCGGTAGTACATCTGACCCCACTAATTTTAGACCGATTTCTGTACTACCGACATTTAGTAAAATTTTCGATAAAATTATACTTAATCAACTATTGGTACATTTCAATAGTAATAGACTGCTTCACAGTAAACAATTTGGTTTTACCAGGGGTCGCTCAACAACCGATGCTGGTGTTGAGCTTGTTCAGAATATTTTTGGCGCCTGGGAGGAGTCACGTGATACCATCGGTGTCTTTTGTGACTTATCCAAGGCATTTGATTGTGTACACCATGAATTACTGATCAGGAAATTACACCACTATGGTATTAGAGACATTGCACTCAGTCTTTTGAATTCATACTTGAGTGATAGAATTCAAAGGGTTGATGTAAATGGTAAAGTTTCCTCTGGGTCTTCGGTAACGATGGGCGTCCCACAAGGTTCTATCCTGGGACCTTTTCTTTTTCTGATTTACATCAACGACTTGCCTTACCTTGTAGAAAAAAAACATGAGATAGTATTGTTTGCTGATGACACTTCACTTCTTTACAAAGTGAATAGACATGATTTTAATTCTTCTGACGACGTAAACAATGCTCTTTCAGTAGTCGTTGATTGGTTCACTATTAATAATTTATTGCTCAATGAGAAAAAAACCAAATGTATCAGATTCAGTCAACCCAATGTAAGACATTTGAACACAGACATTGTTATTAAAGGCGAAAAACTGGATCTTGTTGAAACAACCGTATTTTTAGGTATCACTTTAGATGATAAGCTACAATGGAGCCCACATATTTGTAATTTAGTGAATAGACTTAGTTCTGCAGCTTATGCAGTGAGGAAAATTCGTTCTCTCACTGACGAATCTACGGCAAGATTAGTTTATTTCAGTTATTTTCACAGCTTGATGTCTTACGGCATCCTCCTTTGGGGCAGTGGTGCCGACATCAATAGAATTTTTATTCTGCAGAAGAGGGCTATTCGCGCAATTTATAAATTATGTCCTAGAGATTCTCTTAAAGATAAATTCAAATCCATAAATATTATGACTGTGTCGTCACAGTACATTTATGAAAATTTAATTTATGTTCGGAAAAATATACAAAATTTTCCTAAGAACAGCGATACTCATAGCTTGAACACTAGAAATAAGCACAAACTCGCTGTACCTGTAACTCGGCTCAGCAAAGTGAGGGACTCATTTAAGGGGCAATGTATACGTTTCTATAACAAAGTACCCAAAGAAATTCAAGAACTATCTGTGTATAGATTTAAAAAATTAGTCAAACAAAAGTTATGTAAGAAAGGGTACTATAAAGTTTCTGATTTTATAGAAGACAAGAATGCATTTAAATGAAATGTTCGCTACACAAACTATTTCATTAAAATTTTATAATCTTTGTTATTAGTAATTAAATTTTTACATAAATAAAAAGAACAAAGATCTATAAAAAATGTCCCTTGCTGAGTTTCTTGCCGGAGTCTTCTCAGTCCAAGTGTATTCCGAACCGGTGGTAGAATCATTTGTAACGTTCATAAGTGCCTTATTAGGGCCTAAACTGAATAAATGATTTTTGAATTTGAATTTGAATTTGAATTAGTTAATTATTAAATTACTGGGTTTTTAATAGTTAATGATTACTGAGTTTGAATTGTATGTACATAAATCATATACTGTTAACTAATTCATAGATTAAATTTATAATTTTAACAATAAATTACTTTACAGAGAAATAGCGAAGACAGTGGGAGACAATATCGATATAATTGTTGGAGGACATTCTCATAGTTTACTATGGAATGGAGATTCACCAAGTAAAGAAGTTATTTCTGGGCCCTATCCAATTATTGTTGAGACGGAATCTTCACCTGGACATAAGGTCAGTGAGCATTTTAATAAGCCCCGAAAATTAGAATCATTATGAATAAAATTAAATAAGTTGTTGAGATCGAATCAAAATTTCAATCGAAAACACTACAACAAGATTACAATAATAACGAAGTTATTAATAAATAAAAGTAAAGTGAGTCTATCTGTCAGTCTACCTATTTACTACATTTTCTCGGAGGTTTAGGCAACTCATCCCGTGCAAAACAATGATCTAAAGAACCTACATTTAAAAACTGAAGTCGTATGGTTGAGATGACGAATTGAATTTAGATGAATTTCAAAATACTAACGTGGACAAATTATATTGGGATAATATTGGTTTCGTATGTGAAACTGAGATGCAACAGCTTAGCTACTAATTTATGTTTAGAATGTGATTGGTAAAAATTGAAGCATTGTAATTAGACTCCGCAATTATATGTAGAACTTTGCGTATGCAATATACAGAAATATTATATTTTTGAAGAAAGTCTACCAATCAACTAATGTCTCCTTTATTTGCTCTTACTTAATAGAAGGGCAATTTTATATACAAAAATATTTCATTGTTTGACAGGTCATTATAAATTATTTCGTTACTAACAGAAGTAGAAGTAGATACTCATCAATATAAAAAAAAATATCTTACTATACTTTAGCCTTTTAGGCTTTATGAACGTCGACAATATATTGGCAATTCCCTTGGTATTGCTAATGTCCTTAGGTGACGGCAGCCACATACCATCAGGTGGACCTCCTGACAAGTAGCCTTCTGATATAAAAAAAGGTCCGACTGTGAAATCCATAGAAAAGTTTCATACCTAGGTACTTGAAGAAAATGTTATGGCTCCAGCTGGTTTTTATTGGCTATTTCACTGTATCTAATTATTTTAAAAAAAACATCTCTTTAGCAAATAATTATTCCAAATTATAGGTAATTTAATGTAGCTTGTGGTTGCTAGAAGCACAGCGTCTAGATGTGTCTAAACTTTGTTTATTATTTATATGAGAAAGATTATCCAAAAATTGGAATTTATAAATAAATAAATATTCTGAGACATTATTCCTCACACACAATATAAAAAACCGGCCAAGTGCGAGTCGGGACTCACGCACCGAGGGTTCCGTACAAACTTCGTCCATCGTTCGTCCATCACGGGAAATGCACAATTTTATTTATTTACCTTATTTGAGGTTGGTGCCAATTAAGCTAGACCTCTAAATTGTATCAGCGCCGATACAACTCAGAGGTCTTTATTAATTGGCGTAACTATGTATCTATGGGGACACCCTTTAATTTTCAACTTTTTTTATATTTTGGAATTTCCCTTTATTTGTGTTGTAAGACCTTGCTTTTTGCCAAATTCCGTGATTCTAGGTCAACGGGAACTACCACAAATCAAATAAAAGGGCAAAAAATCGCTTTTGTTGTATGGGAGCCCCCCTTAAATATTTATTTTATTTTGTTTTTAGTATTTGTTGTTAAAGCGGCAACAGAAATACATAATTTGTGAAAATTTCATCTCTCTATAGCGGTTCTTGAGATACAGCCTGGAGACAGACAGACGGACGGACGGACGGACGGACGGACGGACAGACAGACGTACAGACGGACAGATGGACAGACGGACGGACAGACAGCGAAGTCTTAGTAATAGGGTCCCGTTTTTACCCTTTGGGTACGGAACCCTAAAAAATTATCCGACCTTATTACGCCCTTTAAAAGACTAGGTCGTTTGAATTTCTGTTCGCTGTGTATAAAAAATATTATTCATGAGATATTGAGAACCATTTGTTTAAACACCGACTGTGTTTAAACGAAAGATCTGTCTGACTCTGATGAGATAATGTAATTTAGATATTGACAATAAATATAGATTTTGCTTATCAGCTGATTTCATTTTTAGGGTTTCGTAGCCAAATTGCAAAAAAATACTGTGTATGTCATTTTGAGTGAGAAAAAGGCCGCCGCACAGTACAGACGTACCCCGTACGGTCTATTGTGCTCCGCCCGCCACCCCGACTCGATTCTCGGAAGCGCTCTGGTATTTATACCTGGCCTTTCGCAGAACCGACCTTATCAGTTTGTTGACTCGGAACTTTTCAGTTTAGAGTCTCCAAACGAATATTTGTTCTTACGACATCGCGCTCTCAAAACCACAGATATTTACTTGTGGTGAACCAGTGGATACCTAACGGTGATAACTAAGCTGGTTCGAGCGTGACCCGGGCGCTCGCGGTTTCCCTTAAGGAAAACGCTAACCCGGACGGGACTGGACCAGTTGGCCTTGGGGGCTTCCCTAGCCAACCCCAGTTGTCGTTAGGCAGGGACTTAGGAACCCGCTGCACAATAAGATTGGCAGCGGGAGACAAGCTTAGGGCACACCCTAGGGCCTACTCACCTCCCGACCTATCCCGGTCGGGAGTGTAACACACACCCCCGGGCCCATCCACCCGGGGCGAGATAGTAGGTTAGATTAGGGCGATCGCCTGAGGTTTCTTGTGGTTTCTTTTACTCAGGAACGCCCCGCGTCCGAAACCACGTTAGTTTGCCGAAGTAGAGTAGCTCCCTCTGGCTGGCCATCATGGCCAGCCAGAACGACCACCCACCCCTGACGCTGGACGAGATTCTCCAGGACGAAGAGTCCTGGGTTTTCCTCGCCGAGCGATACGGGTCATCGGTCCTACCTCCCCGACCCGCTCCCACTTCACGGTCATCCTCAAGGATGTCCGTGATATCCGCGGAATTCTCCCCCGCGGAATCACCCGCGGAACACTCCCCGCCTCCCTCTCCCGCGGAATCAACCGCGGATCACTCCGCCCCTCCCTCTCCCGCGGAACCCTCCGCCCCGCCCTCTCCTGCGGAATCCGAACCGCCCTCTCCGCCTGCGCCTGCCGCGACGACCGGCCAGTCGTCCTCTTCCTCCTCCTCGGAGGGAGAGTTCACGACGGTCGTCGGGGGCAAGCGAAAGCGCAAAAAGAAGGCAAAAGCCACGGACGCCGAGGTAGCCGCCAAAGCTGCCAAGGCCTCCGCCCCCTCACCCTCACCCACGCCCCGCCCTCTTCTGGACACGTTCGTGCCCATGCCCATGCCCCCGTCCCCGCCCCCGATCCGATCGGACCAGCCTATCCCTTCCGCTTCGCAGCCCCAGTCCCAACACCCGAAGCGGAAGGACGCCCCGCCTCCCCTGTTCATACAGGATAAGGCCAGGTGGACAGAGGTGTCCTCCTGGTTCACCCCCAATAAAATCTATTACACTTCTGCCCGCCCCACCGAGCACGGAATCAAAGTCTCGGTCCCCACCTCCCAGGACCACCGGGCCCTGACAAAACTACTCAAGGAAAGGAGTGTAGCGTTTCATACGTACACCCTTCCCGAAGAGAAGGCCCTCCGCGTTGTCATCCGCGGCATCCCTTCCCAAATTGAAATTTCCGCGGTGGAAGCCTCCCTTAAGGAGCACAACCTACCAATTAGGTCGGTACACCGCATGTACAGTGGTCGCGGGCATAAGCCCTACAATATGGTGCTTGTGGCACTAGACCAGGGTCCGGCCGGTAAGGCCATATACAGAATTAATTCTGTATGTGGCTTTAACGAAGGCTTCTACGTGGAGCCTCCCCGCAAGGGGACCTACCCATCGCAGTGCCACAACTGCCAATTGTACGGGCACTCTGCCCGCAATTGCTTCGCCCCTCCCCGTTGCGTGAAGTGCCTCACACCTCACGCAACCAAGGACTGCGACCGGCCTAAGGAGGTGACTAAGGACACCCCCCCCCCCGGTTGCGTCCTATGCAACCAGCTCGGGCACACCGCAAATTACCGCGGTTGCTCGAAAGCCCCCAAACCATCGCGCCACTCCACGCGCCATGCCCCGCTCTCCGACCCGGCACAGACCAATCTGCGCCCGCAGAGACACTCCCAATGGGAGTGTCTAAACACAAACTCCTCCAAGGAGTACCCTCCCATCCAAAGAAAAGCGGTTGTTCCCTCCGAACAAGCCGTATCCCAACCACCACCTCCTCCTCCCAAGGCCACAGCCTGGCAACCACAAAGTTCCCCAGTCGCCTCGCCTTCTGCGTCCGCCCCGCCGCCGCCACCGCCAACTAATACTACCCGCCGCGCAAACCCGCCAAGACGGGATCAAAAACCCCCACCAGCAGGAGAGTCGGACTTTTCTCTGGTGGAACGCTTCCTCGACTTCGTCAACTTCGAGGAAGTTAGGGAACTCGCCAATATCATTAGACAGAGTGAGGGTAAAGGTCGTGCCCTCACCTCAGTCATGCTGCGGTTTGAAAATATCGCAAATCAATTGGATCACTTCAAAGTTAATCCCTAATGGCTACCACAACCGCGAATTGTAGAACCAAACCCCGATCCCTCAAGGTAGGAACCTTTAATGCCAACGGCATTACAGGCAAGCGAGAAGAGATCGCAGAATTCCTGCGAGATCATCAACTCGATATCCTTTTGGTACAGGAAACATTTCTTAAGCCCTTTCACAGGGACCCGAAAATTGCGAATTATCAGATAATTCGCAATGACAGACCCAACGCCGCAAAAGGCGGCACTCTCATTTATTATAAAAGATCCCTACACTGCTCCCCTTTGGACGCACCAACCCTAGAGCACATTGAGGCTTCAATCTGTAGGCTCGGCATGACTGGACACCCATCCATTGTACTGGTCTCCGCTTATTGTTCCCCTTCCCACAACCCACCCGACTTAGGAACGTCACTCAAACGTGACTTAGAATCCCTCCTCAATTTAGGTAGCTCAGTCATTCTGGCGGGCGACCTAAACGCGAAACACACCCTCTGGAATTGCGTCGCAAACAATACCAGAGGGCGTATTCTTGAATCCCTCCTCGGGCCACTCAACGTGGACCTGATCGCTCCTTATGAACCGACTCACTTCCCCGACAACGTGAACCACAGACCTGACATACTCGACGTGGCACTGCTGAGTAATGTAAACCTACGTTTGCACGACTTGACAGTGGCACACGAGCTTCAATCGGACCACCGACCTGTAATCCTAGAGTTTACACCGCGCGTAGGTCCCCCAGATTCAGGTCAACCCTCTCGTACCAAGGTCGTGACGGACTGGGACAAATTGGGCGAAAGCCTCAAGGCGACCTCGTCCGTTCACCTAGACCGTATTCCCGACAGCCTAGTCACCGCCGACGACGCTGTAGGCGCTATCGACTCACTCACAAGCCACGTGCAATCGTTAGTTAGCGATTGCTCTCGGACAGTGCCAGCGGAGGATGACCGACGCTGGCGCTTGCCCGAAGACATACGTGACTTGTTGAGGGAGAAGAAAGCCGCCATTCGCGCCTACGATAGAGCTCCCTCAGAGCAAAATCGTGTCCAACTACGAGCTCTCGAGCGTGCCGTCAAGGCACGTATCGCAGAGCATCGTGACAATCGCTGGGATCAGACCCTAAGCGAAATCAGACCCTCCCATCTTGCATTCTGGCAACTCTCACGTGCCCTGACAAAGGACACCGTTGCCCCTATGCCTCCCCTAAAGCGACCCAACCTCCCTCCCGCCTTCGAGGACGTGGAAAAAACCGAATGCCTAGCCGAAAGTCTGGAGGCTCAATGTACGCCCAGCTCTCTCCCTATCGACCCGAGTCATTTGGAGACAGTCACATTAGAAGTAGAACGGCGAGCCGCTCTCCCGTTACCTCCTCCCGCCACCGCCACCCCGACTGACGACGTCAACGACGTCAACGTAGTAGACGACAATCCACTTCCACCCGCGACCCATGACGAGGTGAAAGCGATCATCGGGAAGTTACACCCACGCAAGGCCCCCGGCTCGGACAAGATCACCAACAGAGTGATAAAACTCTTCCCAGCCTCCCTCATCATCCTACTAACGGCTATCTTTAACGCCGCTCTCTCTAATAACATTTTTCCACACCAGTGGAAAGAAGCCCACGTTATTGGGATCCCAAAGCCCGGCAAACCCAAGTCCGAGCCCTCCAGCTATCGTCCCATAAGTCTGCTCAACGTCATGGGCAAGATTTATGAGAGAATCATTTATGTCCGCCTCAAAGCATTTGCCGATGCTAGTAAACTCCTCCCCGACGAGCAATTTGGGTTCCGACCCAAACACTCGTGCATCCACCAAGTCCACCGAATCGTGGAACACATCTCCGCCCAATATCAAAAAGGCTACATGACAGGCGCCCTCTTCTTCGATGTCGCGAAGGCATTCGACAAGGTGTGGCACACCGGCTTGATTTACAAGCTATACACTCTAGGTGTGCCACCGAGACTCGTGACCATCCTACGAGACTTCTTGTCGAATCGCCATTTTCGATATCGTGTCGAAGGCGTCCTGTCCTCCCCTCACCCCATTAGTGCCGGTGTCCCTCAGGGCTCGGTACTATCTCCCTTGCTTTTCACGCTCTACACGAGCGACATCCCTAAAGCCAAGAATACGCAGTTCGCCCTTTTTGCGGACGACACTGCCATATACTGCTCTGGCAGAAGCCCGCCCGCGATCTCCAAAAAACTCCAGACCGCAGCCAACGCCCTAGGCGTATGGTTTCGGAAATGGAGAATAGAGATCAACCCCTCCAAAAGTCAGGCGGTTCTCTTTTATAGAACCGACAAAAAAAGACGCCCTCCCGCTCCCAAGCCAGTCACTTTATTCGGCGAGCCGATCCCTTGGGAGAGGCAAGCCAAATATCTCGGCGTGACACTCGATGATCGCCTATCCTTCGCTGCACACATAAAGAAGGTCCGCGCGCGCGCCTCCTTTGTGGCAGGACGACTCCACTTTCTTATTAACGCCCGGTCTAAACTTGCCCTAAAAAGCAAGATTAGACTCTATACCGCGTGTATCCGTCCCATCATGACGTATGCGAGTACCGTGTTCGCTCACGCTGCTCCAACACACCTCCACACCCTTCAGGTGGTTCAGAACAGATTCATGCGCAAAGCCACGGGCGCCCCGTGGTACATGCGCAATGAAAACCTCCACCTTGACTTAGGTCTCCCTACAATCAAACAATTCATGAAACGCGCCTCACGCAGATATTTTGAAACCGCAGCACATCACGCGAATCCTTTAATCATACAAACCATCACCTACACCCCGTCCCTCATCTCCCGCATCCGTAGGCCTAGGTTCGCCCTCAGCGAACCAGACGATGCCACCACTTTAGCACAAATCGAGGCTGACGAAGCCCGAAAACAGATACAAATGCGCAACCGCCAACCAAGATTTCGTCCTCGCCGGCGAGGACCGTCGCGACGTCCCTCTCAGTCTCGTCCCGTTTAAGCGGCCCGAGCTGCACATCATTAGCAATCCGACCTTTCCCCAAATATTAATATATTTGTATGCTAAGTCCTCCCACATACTCCCCAGGCAACGTCCTGAGCCGAGGTCGAGCCCCACAGGGGGCACCCTCAGGCTACCGTTGCCCTAAATTTATTTTAGTTTTAAGTAGCGGTTGAGAGCCCTCAGCGCTCGCCGCAAAGTCCGCGTAAGGGTGGAAGAAGGTCCCCTGGACCCACCACCTTCTGTTTTTAAAAAAAAAAAAAAAAGTCATTTTGAGTTTTAATTATAACTTTTTTGTTTAAATCAATAGTTGGTGATATATGGGCTTTTAAATTCGTAGAATGTGTGTGTGCCTCTCTAACTTTCCAACTATGAGGTGGACAATTTTAAGGTAGGTACTATTTCAAAGAAAACAAATACATATGAGTCAAACATACAACTATTATAGGTAATAAAATACGCTATTTAGAGTTAAGCGACCGAAGAAATAATTTCGTTCGACACTGTAATTGAGAAATATAATAATATGAAATACAAACTTAAGCTGTCGATAATATAAACTTATTTACTACTTTATTCATGCTATGGAACCAAACATATTATGCGTGGTCCGACACGCACTTGACTGGTTTTTATGTAAATAATGATTATTGGTTAGATACTGAAGTCTGCGGTTTAGTTTCACTGAGTTTATTTTATTCCTGTTTTCTGTACATTAACTAGTTATTAGTTGTATTTTTATAACATTTTTTTATCAGGTATTAGTCGTCACAGCTTCAGCATTCAGTAAATATTTGGGAAATATATCAATATATTTCAATAAACACGGGGAGTTGCAGTCCTTTAATGGAGAACCAGTGTATTTGAACCGATCTATTCCTGAGAGTGAGTAAAAACAATTTAATTTTAAAGTACAAAATGGAGTAGGTATTTATACTGAAGAGTCCGTTGTGGTTATATTTTCTTTTTATGTCTATTTATATTGTAATTTATTTTTATAATAATGTGTAAATATATATTATGGATTAAATCTATTTTGTAGTTGAAAAAAGTTAACATATTAAATACTCTATGATAATTTGTTGACTTTATATCCATGTCTATGTTACCCTGTGATTAATTTTTTTTTTAAAAGTACAGTCAAAAATTTGCACGCAGAATGCTACAGAACGTAAATTTACATATCTGAATCTGAATAATTTTTCAATATGTACTGACAATAATTAGGTATTTAACATTTTTGAAAAATCTGATTGTTTCCTACTAAATTAATTACAGGTGCGGAAATAAAAGCCCTCCTAGAACCTTACAAGAGTAAGCTACACCAGGTGGTAAAAGAAGTAGTAGGTTATGCTAATAACGATATGCTGTCAAAAAAATGTGACTCCGGAGAGTGCGAAATTGGAAATTTAATTTCTGATGCATATTTGAATGTAGTAAGTGCTCATGTTTCCATGCCATATTTTGTATTAGATATTATTACCTTATTTAAAATCAAAGTTTGAATGATCAATTCTAAAAAAATATATGCATTTCTTTTTCTTTTTCCAGACCAAAGAAGCAATATCGTCAAACTTATCAAATGTTGTATTAATTCTTAGAAATATGATACGAGGATCGATGTCCAAAGGAGGTATTTTATAATTGATACTTACTTAACTAACTGCTTGATACTTAATTATCTATTGTCATTTTATATTGTAGTCATTTTTATCGTAATAATATTCCATGAATTCCACCATTTTGGCATCAAATGCTTTAGAAATTATTTGAGAAGAAGTGACTGTGAGATTCAGCTGAAATTAGCATTATAAAGAATCCCACATACATAATGATACGCATAACGCGCAGTCAAGTAAAAAGAATTAAGCTAAGTTTTTTTAATTTCAGAAATAACCCGCGGATCAATCATCAACGTAGCACCATTTACGAATAATGTGGTAACCTTTATCCTTCCCGGACGCTATTTGCTTGAGGCTTTGAATAGGTGCTTGACGACTTGGTGGGTGAGGACACCTTTCTCTGGCCCTTGGATGCCACATGTATCAGGTAAGGAAAGCTCAGCGGCCGAATATTCAACATCAAATGCTCATTACAGGCGATGAAGTTGCCCCTTAAGTATTAAAATTTTATCATTTTTTATTATTTTTTATCATTACAAGGTCTTCGAGTAACACTGGATACTAATTTGAAAAGTGTAGTATCAGTGCTTGTAAAGGAAGAAAATGATTATGTACCATTAGACCTGAATAAAGACTACCAAGTTACTTCACTGGACTTTTTGAGTCAAGGTGGCAATGGTTTTCAGGTGAGGCTTCTATATATAAAAAGAGGTTATATATATAATATTACCAATTTAACCACAAAGGTAGAGATGCTATATGGACAAAACTCCATAGCTTTTCATTAAAAAGTGACTGATGTCCGGTGTCAGTCAGCCTCACGCCGATATTTTGAGGCCGCAGCGCACCACACGAATCCACTCATCGTGCAGACAGTCACATACACCCCGTCCCTTATCTCCCGCATCCGTAGGCCTAGGTTCACCCTCAGCGAACCAGACGATGCCACCACCTTAGCTCAGATCGAGGCTGACGAAGCCCGAAAACAAACACAAATGCGCAACCGGCAACCAAGATTTCGTCCTCGCCGGCGAGGACCGTCGCGACGTCCCTCTCAGTCTCGTCCCGTTTAAGCGGCCCGAGCTGCATATTAGCAATCCGACCGTTTCCCAAAAAAAATAATTTATTTGCATGCTAAAGTCCTTCCCTATTCCCCTGGCAACGTCCTGAGCCGAGGTCGAGCCCCACAGGGGGCACCCTCAGGCTACCGTTGCCCTAAATTTATTTTAGTTTTAAGCCACGGTTGAGAGCCCTCAGCGCTCTCCGTATAGTCCGCGTAAGGGTGGAAGATGGTCCCCTGGACCCACCACCTTCAAGTCAGGTCCAAAAAAAAAAAAAAGGTGTCAGTCAACTACCCATTTGGTACTAACTAACCCGGACATCTTAGTCAAACGGTCGTTAAATATTTCATGTTCGTCAAATAATATATCTGGGTGTAAATATCTGTTTATAGTAAATGAGTTATCTGATAAAATAACGCCTAATTACTTAAAAGCAGTTATTATAAATGTGAATGTTTGGATATGGATGGATGTTTGTTACTCAATCACGTCAGAACGGGTGAACGGGTTTGAATGAAATTTGGCACACAGATAGATATAGTCTGGAATAGCACATAGGGTACTTTTTATCCCGGGAAAACATAAGAACCCTCGGGACCGCGGGTGAAATCACGGGGCGGAAGCTAGTACTTAAATATCATGATGAAAAAATCAAACACAGACCTGCAAATAGTAAAAAAAAGCATGTAAATAGTCATGTATTCACAAATAGAATAATTTTGCTAAGCTACATCATCATGAGAGCAGCAGATAGTCAAAAATATATAAAAGGAATGGTCTACTTAAAAAAAACAATAAACGATAGTTCTATCAAAGTTTTGAAATATCGAGACGTGAATTTCGTGCATTTCTATTGGTTACTATTTCAAAACAATGATCGGACTATCGTGTGTCGTTTTTCGGAGTAGACCCTCTGAATCTAAAATACACATAGAAGATAATATTATTTTACAGATGATAAAAAAATTCGGAAGAGATTTCAAGATAATTGGTAAAGATGCAACAGTAATAGAAAACTACGTCAAGAAAGTGACACCAATTACTCCTAAGTTAGATAATAGACTCACTGTGATCAATTAAAATACTCATTTTACAATGTGATATTATGTTACTATTTATAATTTAATTTAAAGTACAAAAAATATTTTTTATTACAATTTTTATTTTTTATTTTTCAATAGCGTTACACTACTTCGTATGTGCTGTGTAAGTATTTATATATATACCTATCAGTTTATAAACATACACATATGTTGCGACTGTGTGGGCCAATAAATAGGTTTTCTTTCTTTCTTTTCTATAATCTTCAACTAGATTCTGTTGAAATTATAGGTTATCTTTTAGCATGGATCTGCTGGTACCTATAATATGTAGGTCTTTCGGCAGTTGCACTTCAAGTTTTCACTCATAGGTACTCAGTCAAGTCATTCCCATCTACAGTCTTTTGTAGTTCAAGGCAGCCTCTCCAAAGACATTACCTCACTATTATATTGATTTTAATAAAAAGTAAGTTCTATAAGTACCTCTTTAATTATAATTTTTGAAGAGCTATTGTAAGATTCCTACTCCATATGTTTATATCCACATATGTTTTTTTTTTGTAAATTTACGTATGGAGTGCTCCAAATTTTATTTTTCGTAATTTCACTACACCATTTATTAGCGGTTCATAGAAATCACCTATAATACCAAATAAAATGTCTGTAACATACAGACAGACAGATAGACAGGATGAAATTATAAAGGTTCTGTATTTTTGCTATTTACTTACGAAACCCTAAAAATACATAAATTGATTTTTATTTTTATAATATCTTAGAACATACTTTATTATTTTATACGTAAAGTCAGTTACATACGTTAAATAAATCCAATCAGGAGTTTTTAAGTGCAACCCTTTAATTATTCTCAATTTCAAGTGATTTTAAAATTCAATGCATATAAAACGCTATTTGACGAAAACTTGGGCAATCAGACAAACACAAACATCTTGGGGAGATAATGACATTTAAAGTTCTCAGACTGCTGACCGACCATCTTAGTAACGTTAAATTCTAAAAGCATTGCATTCTATTTGAAGAAGTTAAATAGTTCTATAAAACTTTAACTTACCTACTTCGTGAAAACTAAAATATAATCTTGGTATAGGGTTAGCAATGTAAGTAGCTGAACACATACATAGAACACCTGTTTACATAACTTGTACGTTAGTATATTATTTACTATAGATAATATGGAATGATAACATAAACAGGCGTTTTGTAAACGTCTACAAAAACCTACGTACTATACATTTCTACATACGATACATTGGTTAGTTTTAGTGTACTGGTATTTCTTTTTTTATTTGGATCTCTTCAGCTACTTATATTGCTGACCGTACGTTCAATGATCGATCAGCCTTACGTCCCTGATTAGGTATGACAGGCTATTCACTTTCGTTTCTAAGAAATGAATTAGTAACCTAATAAAGTATGCGTAAATTTCCAATAATTCTAAATTACGAGCAATTTGTAATCCTAATAATATTATAAATGTGAAAGTTTGTATGTATGGATGTTTGTAACTCAATCACGCATAAAAGGCTGGATAGATTTGGCACATAGATAGATCATTCTGGAAAAACATATAGGGTACTTTTTATCCCGGGAAAACATAAGATCCCTCGGGTAAAACCACGGGGCAGAAGCTAGTCATGCATAAATAACAATATTTCACATTACTTGGTATATTGTAAATAGAAATATCTTATTGAAAACTCAGATAATAAAACATCCAAATAAATGATATTGATTGAAGTATATCGGAGTTATTCTACAAGCACTTTCATTCAAATATTGATTTGTTGGATATTAATTTATATTTCAATGTAAATAGAGTTTGATTTGATTTGTGTAAATGGTTTCTTTTAGTGACACATTAAAATGGCACCCGTTTTCAAATGTCCGACTCACAGCGCGGTTCGGTGTTTAGCCCGTTTTTCGGTCGTTGTCATCGATATTGATATTTTTATGAATATTAAACATTTTGAAAAAAGTATTAAGTTAATTTCTTCGTAAAAAGTATTAAATTCCAACATAAACGTGTGGTTTTTTTTAAAGTATAGTAGTTGAAATTTCCTTGGAGACGATATTGACGAACCGTTATAATATGTATTATGTAAATTAGTAAATAAAAATAAATGGATAAAGTTACTAGGGGAAGATAAAAAAATCCGAGTCGTCTTCTCTTTTCTCTTAGTACTAAACTCCCACTAATATTACAAGAATTAACATTCTAGCTTAGCTCGTGGCGTGACTGACCCCTTAGTCTGTATAAACTAGTACCTAGTGGATAACTATTATTGGCTATTTATTTTTGTAAACTAAATAATGTCTTTATAATGTTTATTAGCTGTTGTTATCCTAAATAAAATAATTATACATAAATAAGAGCTGTCTTGCTTATGTGGTACAGTGCTCACCGACCAATGATGACATTAGTGAGATAATATAAAAATTAAAAAAATATGGTTGGAGTGACAAGAAATGGTAAGATTAGGAAGTATGAAATTGAACAATAAAAAGCCATGGTTTTATGCGCTTCGGCAATGTGATGGGAGAGAAGAGACCTTTAGCTTGCCCCATGGTTTAAGATTTATGTCCAACTATAAATATTTTGAGAACCAATATTTTATTTGGTGACAATAACTGGAAAACCTTTCAAAGTAGCTGATGGAGGGCGACGGGGCCGAGTGGGACGTAAATAAATATCTGGCGACGCTAAAAAATTGCGTTTCGTAATTCGGGACGGTGGATCTGACCCGAGCTTTTTGGTCGGTGTATTTTGCGTTAAATGCAATTCCGAATCTCTTTCCTGTGTAATAAATAAATATTCTGGGACATTATTCCTCACACACGTAACTTGTATTTTGAATTTAGTTTGCTTTAGTCACGAAAAAATCTCAGCTGAAGAAAATAATTTGTAAGAGAAAGTTATTTATCGCTATTTATTTAATACCAACAGCAGCAAAAAGTTTACAACATAATAAAACTTAACAATTTTAAAATTTTAGATTTTAAAATTTCCCCATTAGTTAATGAAACTGCACAGATTTAACTAAGAGATTGTAATAAAACATCTACATGGTTGCAAGAAAGAGTCAGCTTTAAGTATTTTATAATGAAAGGCGTTTAACACTTCCCTAAAATTAACATAATCGAAAAACGTGGGTGAATTTTAAAGTTGATGTTAGCCCATTGTTAGTGACGTAGAATTCCGTGATGAAGGTCATGAGCTCGAATCCTTGAGCTTGAGCTGTAATAAGGTACTTTGTAGTATCTGCCTGTTTGGCCAACCTCACTAAACAGAGAGGAAAATCTATATTCAAATGACAACGATCATACCTACTATATACAGATGGTGGGTGCAGTAACCGCCGACCGTTTACCTTTAAATTAATTTAAAATTACGCTCGACGAAATCTCCAACAATAACTTTTACAATTCCCTTTTAAATCAAAGACCCTTCTAGTTTTAATAATTAATTTTAATATATGGTAATGAGTTTTTGCTATTTTCTGGTATAATTAGAGGTGCCGTCTGTCGCATCTTGTCCAGCTGGCATTAATTTTCAAACCGAGGCAGGTAAAGCTGATTTCGTTTTATCTAGACATAAAGATGTTATGGAAGTTACATCCGTTTTTTTCTATATTAAATAGGTGTTGTGTTTGTCCACTGACCCACCTATTAGGGATAGTAACGAAATTTAAGATAGAAGAGGTTTGTTTGGAAGAAACCTATTCACTCTGGACTTGAAAGTGCCTAGATTGTAGAAGTTAACTTCATATAACATACATTGGACGAGATTAATAACTCCTAACAGTTAGTTAGTTAGTATGTAGTTTAGGGCAAAAATTATAGGGACGATGTTAGTAGATTGAGTTTTGCAGATTTGATAAGTATATTTTACTTAATCAATCCATTCTACTTCCACAAGTAAATAGTTTTGTCTCATCATGGATCTGCAGATCTGTGTTTTGAATTTTTATCATGAAACTTTTAACACTGTAATGGGAGAGTTCGGATTTAGCAGAATCCGTATCTGCAAGGCTTCAGCATTATTTTTATATAAATATAAAACAGGTATTTAGTATTAATAATCTAATATTTTTATTTTTTTATTTTATAATTCGGATATGATCCTACCCAACATCCAAGCCAATTTCACATTGATAAGGAAATAATCAGATATCGAAATAATGATGTATTTTATTGATTTTAAATATTCATTTACATATTATGTGCCTATCCAGTGATTACTGGGCATAAAGTTAATAGTTCTACAGGTTATTTCTAGCTTAGCCAGAGTCAGCCCAGCGGGTATTTGGTACTGTTTTTTTTTTCAACTAAAGCGTAATGATTTTGAGGTAACTAATTATTTATTTTTAAGGCAATGAATAACGTTGAATGTCGTAGCGAAGGTCATGGGTTCAAATCCTACAATGAGCTTGAATTTAATGTGAAAGTAAACATCGTGAGGAAACCATAGTGGTAGGGTATTTTGTAGCACCCGCCAGTCTGGTAGGTTGTCTAAGGTTGAAAATCTGTCGCCAAGCATTAGATGCTGTTTTGGCAGCTGCACTTGAGAGCTAATTCCTTTTAAGCCTTTGTTAATTTACCATTTTTGGCGCCATTATCAATAGCCATATCAAACACAGGCCTTGACATAGTAAAAAAGATATACAATTTTAATTGTTGAGCAATGTAGCTTTTTTTTGCAACAGTTTCACTTCAGAACTCATCTTCAGCAGTGCCTTTATTGTCTTTCATATACCATAAAACTCTTGCCATCTCCTTTAATTATACAACAACTGCAAAAGGCAAACAAAAAGTCAAACGTCTACTGAGTACCGGCACACATTCGGTTCCAATGCGGTCCCACATGTTGAACTTGTGTGTACATTGCTCGTCTCAGAACAAAAAAATAAAGAGACAATATTATACTTTCATAATTATTTTGCATTTATATTTATAACAGAAAAAATAATAAATAAAAGTCTGACTGACAGAAAACGTATGTACAACCCAAACCACTACATGTTATTTATTAACGATGATATTTGATAGGTATGTTTATAGAGGGGGCAAAATGTACATTAAGAAAGGATTTTGGAAAATTGGCAACCTTTAGGGTTCAAGAAGACGGTCAAGGTTTTAACAAAAAACCTCCATTTAGCCAACATAAATTTCACTATGGGACCAAACCTTAAAGTTCTACCACCCTTTTAAGCACTAGGTACATCATTAGTAGATCTCCTTATTTCTATGATCTGAGCTACCCGCTATCTAATTTAACACTGGCAAAGCGACCGTGTCTTTAGACCCAAGGGGCCAAGCCATACGGAAATGTACGTTGCATTATACATAGTGAGATTTACAATGCGGTGAGCCCAGTTTCGTTTACTCTCACATTGAAATTAGTCGACGTTTTACGATTATATCTTTTAAATTCTTCGATGTAGAGGTTCTTTTTTTTAGAGCTTGATATTTTCAAAACATTCCTCAATTATTCAAATTTAAAAATTCAAATTCAAAGCACATGGCTAAATAGAGTATGGACCACTGCCCTAGCCAAGTATAAACACTGTACCTAGTAATATATAATGCTGAATAGCTGAATATTGGTATTTCGTATGAAGAAGGTTTCAGGAACTTTTCATATCGTTACAATCTTGAAAATAAAATTTCATAACTAAACTATACAAGAAAACGATTTTGCTATTAACTTTTGGTTAGGTGTTTGTTTACAAACTGCAACATACATAGGTAAAAAGAACATTATTATTAGTAAATTATATTATTATTATTAAATTATACGCGAATGAAACCGCGGGGCACAGCTAGTATTGAAATAAAATAACTACAAAGACATTTATTCATTGTACATAGTTATTTTATTCAGTCAACATTATTCGACATAAAATAATGATGTAAGTATATTATTATTATTGTAATGGTTATAGAAATATTTGAATTGAATTATTTGATTGTATTGCACAATTATAAATAATAAAATAAATAATACTGATAATTTCAGCTTACGCAAATATCTTTAAAAGTAGGTTTATGGGCCACATCTTCGTGAATGGTACGTCGTATCGTCTTTATGTTCTTCTTGTCAAATAATAAAGAATGAAAATTACTTTTAATTATTTGATTTGTTCACAAAAGTTCTAGGAGAATAATAAAACCGTAATAATTAATAAATGAATCTTATGAGGTAGTGAGACATTTCTATACATGCTTAGGGCAGTTGTTTAGCCATGTCCTTTATTTATTTGTGACAAATTATAGAAAATCGTACAAAAATAATATAAGAACATAGGACAAAATAAAAGAAAAAAATATTAATATATAAGTAAAATTTTTTTAGACAATGTCACAAATGTTATTATGACGTAGCTGTGCAAAATTCAACGATTCCGTTAGGCTCAATGTAAATGCTTTAGTTGAAAATCGTCATTTTATTGTTAAATCTGTTTTTCATTTAGATTATTTGAGATAATCATTAGCAATATAAATCACGCTGCTATCTTTAATTTTAGTTTTACAATGGAGGCCGCAATGCGTAGCTTAGCATTAATTTGGTTACCATCATCATCTCAGCCGCAACAAAAATCTCACAGAAATAACTGCACCGCACAAAGAAAAACTGTTCACTCGTGTGTATGACGTTCCTCCCAATCGAACAGCGCATCGCCCGATGCATCGATTCTGTAAGGTAAATGTCAAAAACTGGACATTAACTTAACAATTACGTGAGAAGTCCGCTATCTACGGTAAAGCTGTGGGGGCTGGCATCCGATAGCTGTAAAGACACAGAATACATAATGATAGGAACGGTCAGATACATATGGATAGTTACAATATACAGGTGTATCGTATATTTGGTACGTTCAGCTACTTATGTTGCTGACTGTACTATTGTAAAGACTAGTGTATTTATTACCTACAAGTCAGTGCAATATCTCGAATCGAGATTGGTTCTCCCGCACAGTACCGCGCGCAGGTTGTGTGCGTGTGTTTACGTGCCTAATTTGAAGGACAAGGTCATATTAACTGATGACCAGCGAAAATATAGGGTTTTTAGGAATATTATATTGCGTATCCATGATACAGTTTTTCCATGAATACGCATGAAAAACCAGGCAAATTGGAGCAAATTATATTTTTTATTAAAAAATTAGTCACGCCCAAACAAACAGTAAATATCTAAACGGATAAAGATGAATCTTGGCACATATATAGATCATATCCTGGAATAAAACATAAGATCCCTCGGGTACGCGGGTAAATAAAAAAGAAGCACATCTGCGAATAGCGACTTTATTCATGTCTAAGTAACGATACTTAGGTTGGTACTAAAAGTTATACATAATATCTACCTAACTAAAATGTAGAAATCACGTCGGCGGTGAAAATATTGTGACCTCTGGCATTCACTTCATAAATCAACGAGCGGAAGAGGTGTACCTATCTTTGACAGGATGACGACACAGGAAGAAAATGTGCCGGGAAGTGCGAACGTTAGATAGTAGTTAGGCACCTCTATATTTTATGTAATGCGCTATAAATAGTCTTTGGACGTCAATGTTTGTTGGTACTTTGATTTATTTTTTAAGGTTTACGTATTATGATATAAAAATACTATACCTACCTATAAAAAAAGTTTTCTTAAATCTTTAGCCCCGCGGTTTTACCCGCGTTTCCGAGGGATCTTAATATGTTTTCCCGGGATTAAAAGTACCTTATATGTTATTCCAGGGTATAATCTATCTAGGAGCAAAGTTTTATTCAAATCCATTCAGCCGTTTATGCGTGATTGAGTCACCATCCATCCATCCAACCAAACTTTCGCATTTATAATATTAGTAGGATAGTTGGATTTACCTAAAAGTTTCTAAAAGTATTATATGTGCTCTCGTAAGATAATCTTTTTTAATGTAATTAATAATATATATTAATACGCATACGTCCTACAAAAAGTCGGTTTTATTTAAAAAGCCGGTCTTGAGTCCGACAATTGGGCCTGCAAAGTCTGCGATTACACTAAAAGTTCTTTGATGTTTTATTTTCCATCTTCACGACCTCTCAATCAATTTCCTTGAGCTCGGTCACAAATAGCTTCGCAAATTTGTTGAGGGTTTTGATTTAGAAGCCTTCTGACGTAATTTTTAATGCACGCCATGAATTATTTTTAGAACGCCATATTATTATTGTTATATTTGTTTATGTTGAGCTTTGTTACTCAATGTCATCATAATTAGTTAAATATAATATAGGTTTCTATCACACAATATTTTATATTTTTTTGCATTTATTGTCTTCTATCTTATTGTTTTTCCTGCTAATGTGTGTAGGTATAATTTTGTAATATTGTGTGTATGTTGAATAAATTTTATTTATTATTATCTTTATTTCTTTGTTTCTTTCTTTAAAATTTAGTAAAATCTATGATTAATTTATAGAATTTTCTCTCTAGATGCGAGTGAAACTGCAGGAAAGAAGCTAGTTAAAAATATATGTAAGACTAAAGCAAGATGAAAGTACCATTCTAAAAGTCACAATTAAAACTTGCCACAAACACTTACATTAATTACCGCACTTGAAACGACAATGTGAACCTAAAGGCCTTTCACACACGCCGAGGCACTCTTTTGACTATAATTATTCATGCAGTTCGCATTTCGCTTGTTAGATGTTCGTCAACCCTTGTCCTTGAGCCTCCCGGGGCATAACCTCAAAGGATACCCGGACAGCTGCGGTTTTCACATCTTTGTACCGGGCTTTATATGTTTTTGTAGACGTGGTGAATTTTCTGACAACGCTAGGGCAATAACTTTGGTTAGTGTGCCTACTTTATGCTTTTGAGTAGTTGATGTAAAATTTACATATTTTTGAAAAAATTTCATTCACTGAATAACTTAATGTTATTTTTTTTTCATGCTGAACATTCCTTCCACTCGGCCAACTGATCCTTAACTAAGCAGAGTACTTTGTACTATAGAATCCAGATAACTGATGACTACATAATTCTACTAATTTTTTTTCTAAATATAACTTATTATAATAAGTATATAAAATACTCTTGAGCAGGATTTTTAATAAGCTTTTTTTGTACTAAAATGGTAGGTATACCTAGGAACATAATATGAAGTGATATAAGTACCTCTAGGTAAATAGGTAGTTAGTTATGTAGGTAACTAAGGACTATATTTATCATACATAATTGAAATATAAGTATCAATAAAATAAAACATATTTTGCGATAGATTCCTATATAATGTGTTGATTTTTCTTCTTGTTGTTAAAACAAAAAAAGATCTTAAACCAACCAAGAACGGTTACCAATTTTAATATTTCATTAGAAGTGTTACCAAAACAATGCCAATCTTAATATTGCATTACGAACGTTCAAAGCGCATGTGTCAACCACCCGAAGCGCGCATGCGTGGTCTACCAACAAAAATGGCGGAAAGAGCCTTACTCAGGCCCCATTGTAGTAATAAATTCCTGCTATAAATCAAGTAAAAATACAAATACTGGCTGGTTATAAAAAATACATTTCAAGTACGTTTGATTTTTAAGCCGAGGGCTCGAAAGAAGTTAACCGTGAGGTCTTTTATAGTGCAATGAATGTCAGTTTTGGTTGTGGATATTTTAGTACTGTGTTGACAGATCAGTAGCAATCAGTGAAGATGAGTGACTATGATCATATTTTTCAAGGATATTACACGGGCTCGATCGTTTAAAAACTCGAAGTCATTCTACTGATGTTTTTGAAAATAGAACTTCAAAAACTAAAAAACATTTGAAGATGCTGATTTTAAAAACAGTAAATGAGATGAATTTATATTAAACGACATCATCTTTTGATCCAAGGTAAGTGGAAAAAATGAACTATTTATTATTTATTTACTATGTGATTTTTATTTTCCTTTAGTTTATTTTCTGTTCTGTTCTCTATTTGAAAATAATTTACATACCTTTAACAATATAATAAATCATGTTAACATTTACAAAAACAATGAATACAAAGGCAATAATAAAAAATATAGAATCAAAACTAAAACAAAACTAGTAATTCAAACTATATTACCATGAAAAATGTATACAACTCTTTTAAAAGTGAGTTACACATAGGTAATTATTCTTTACATGTTGGTAATAGAAGTTTCAATATCTTTTAAATTATAGAATTGAGAATTGTACTTAGGTAGGTCCTTCCACGTGTTTAGAAATCGATCTCTTTAGACTACTGTCATGTCACTTAGTTAGTTTTAATGTCACAGCAAATAATGTTAACAGTATGTCAATTAAAAATATTTTCAACAATTTATACATCTTTATTAAATGATATTGTCATGCAAATTATTTTATGACTCGTTTTTTATTTATTTGAATATAGATAATATTTGTGTGAACGTTTAAAGTGCATTATTGAATCAACATTTGCAATTGAGTACTGTGTTTTACCAATTATGTTAATCGGATAACATGATTTGAAACTGGGTGAAAATGGGCTCATTATGACATGTATAAACAGGTACCTATTTCAAATCATGTGGTCGTCATAATTTATGTCATTATTTTTTTATTTAAAATTTTTATATTTGTCTTATATTTTATGTAGTTTTGGAACGTCCCAATCGCATGCCAATGGGTTAAAAAAAATGGCAATATGCAAGTCAGTCTCGCGCACTTAGGGCACAGAGGAATTAACCTAATTTTATATGCATCTTCTCTACATTCCGTTTTCCGTGAGAATTTTAAGACTTAGGATTTTTGTACGGGGACCTTCGAAATCAGACAAGCTATTTAATAATATTGTAAAATGAAAGCTACTTCAACTTTGTTAGCTTATAAAAGTCTGTAAAGGTATTTGATCGTTGAAAAAAAAGGGCAACATAATAAAGAACCATAATAGTTTAATTACCGTGTCACTACTGTAAATTTTATATACTGTGATCACATATAACCATACCACGCCCCCCACAGACTTCTGTACGTATACAAATACATTTACTCTCAGACGGGATCTAGCTACGTGCTACGAAAAATCGTAGAACGTAGCATAATATGGCGTAGCATATGGAGCCGTAGGATGATGGACACGTTGCAAATCAAAATGACACATGAGCAACATCGCCCAATAATCTTTTAAACATTATAAGTATAAGCTGTTAAATGCACTTAGCATTTGTTGATTTCATTTAGCATTTAAATATAAATATATTATCTATATTATAATGTATTTGGATGAAAAATGTATTTTGATTATATTATAAAAATATAATTATAATGTATTTGGATCCAAATACATTCATTCATATCCCTGGAATAATATATAGGACATTTTTATGCCGGGAAAACAAGATCCCTCGGGAACGCAGGTGACACCACGGGACAGAACCTAGTTGTCTATAATAAAATTCCATAAGGTCTAAAACATTATCTCCTAAAATCAGTATTCGACTGGTGGATTTTCATGAACATTACCAAAGCGGTAAGCGATTGTCAATTTTACTTTAATAACAGCCCGAGTAATGCGCTTAAGCTGAGTAAATGGACCGAAATTGATAATAAAATTAATTTCCTTACTTCCCCTACGCCTTTAACGAGTTTGTAGGGAATTTATTCATCTTTATTCCAACGTCGATACAATAGCTTTTGTTGTATGGGATCCATTGTTTTTCTCGGAGCTGGTGAAGGCTTTAGAGATTAATACTTTTTACTCAAGGATTCGCTCACTTTCCGATTCATAATGACTCAAAATAAAATGTCGATCCGTTACTCAATCACTGCATGAAAAGACAAACCAAAAAACATACTTTCACATATTTGCCTACTAGCTTCCGCCTTGTGGTACCCGCTATCCTGAGATAAAAAGAAGCCTTTGTCATTCTTCGTCCGGTAAACTATCACTGCTTAAACTTGCTTCGATACGTTGCTATATGAAAAAAAACCGGCCAAGTGCGAGTCAGGCTCGCGCACCGTGGGTTCCGTACAAACTTCGTCCATCGTTCGTCCATCACGGGAAATGCACGATTTTATTTATTTGCCTTATTTGAGGTTGTTGCCAGTCAAGCTAGTCCTCTAAATTGTATCAGCGCCCATACAACTCAGAGGTCTTTATCAATTGGCGTTTCTATGTATGTATGGGGACACCCTTTAATTTTAATTTTTTTTATATTTTGGAATTTTCCCTTTATTTGTGCTGTAAGACCTTGCTTTTTGCCAAATTTAGTGATTCTAGGTCAACGGGAACTACCACAAAACAAATAAAAGGGCAAAAAAATCGCGTTTAGGTACTGTATGGGAGCCCCTCTTAAATATTTATTTTATTTTGTTTTTAGTATTTGTTATTATAGCGGCAATAGAAATACATAATTTGTGAAAATTTCAACTGTCTAGCTATAGCGGTCCTTGAGATACAGCCCGGAGACAGACAGACAGACGGACGGACGGACGGATGGACAGACGGACGGACAGACAGCGAAGTCTTAGTAATAGAGTCGCCTATAGCTGTTATATAGCTGTTACCTGCGGGCTTACCCGCAATCCCGTTAGGGATAAAAAATAGTTTAAATAACTCTACGGCCCATAAACTATATGTAAAAACTCATATTGTAATCCGTTGCTCGGTTGCTGATGAAAAAAGGATAAACCAACAAACGCTCTTTCCAATTTAGAGTATTAGTAGGGATATAAGGATTCGTATCGCCTGTATTTAGTATTCATATATATATATATATATATATATATATATATATATATATATATATATATACTAGCTGTTCCCCACAGTTTAAACCGCATTCCCGGGATAAAAAATAGCCTATAACCTACCTTAAGAATTGGACAATCAAATGCAAAAAGGATTTTTCAAATCCGACTAAAAATCTCTGGAACAAAAATACTCTTCGGTTTTGTTTCTCAATTTGTTATATTCAGGAATTCTAGGAATACAAAATGTTTTTTTATTTTATCATTTCGTATTAGCAGACTTGGAGCCCTGGTAAGTCTATTCAAAATGGTTGTGGCTTAAAATTAATAACCGTTGGAAGATTTAAAAAATCAAGCCTTAATTTTCCATATTCCTAGTTGTTTACAGCCTAGGGGATAGATTTGTCTCTTTCACACTGCTTGTTTTAAATTGACATTTTTACATAAGCTTATATAAAAACATCATTTTCATTTTAATACCAAAGTACCTTTTCCATGTTTGAGAATTATTATATCCGTTAACATGAGGTTGAATTGAAACGTTTTTAATCGTTTTTCATAAGGTCCGGCAATAAAAAGAGCCGGTTATGGCCCTATTTATTTTCTGGATTCGTTCCGGAGTTCATCCGGATAACGGATTATCGGAAAAAGGGTCAGCTCTTAAAAAGTTGCACAGATTTTTTTCGACGTACTTACTTAGTAGCTAACTTCTATAAATTGAAATTTGTGTTTGAATTCAACTGATGATTTGTGAATATTAAAGGTTAGTATTATTCTCTCAAAACATTTTTATTTCTGGTATCTAGCCGGTTGTAATGATTACAAATTTTAATAAACACACCACCATCTTAATGATTTTGTAGCCTATAGAAAAGAGTAGCACTACAAAATTTCTAATATTTGCAGCAAAAATTCACTTTTTCTTTTTATGATATATGTAGTTTTACGGGAAAAACCGTGTAGTGATATATCATGCTTTTTGTTTTTTTTTTTGCTGCCCTGTGTATGTTGGCGTGACAAAATACCACAGAAACGCGTGTTATCCGCCATTATTTTGGATTTTCAACGTGACAACGTTTATTTTTGCAATGATAGATAGACTTTTACATGAATTTATTAATTTGATATCGTTAATTTAATCCATACTAATATTATAAGTTAAGGGTTTGTTTTTTTGTTTGAACGCGCTAATCTCAGGAACTGCTGGTTCGATATGTTAAATTCTTTCAGTGTTGGATAGCCCATTTATCAAGGAAGGCTATAGGCTTTTTATCCCGGGAAAACACAAGATCCCTCGGGAACGCGGGTGAAACCGCGCGGAAAAGCTAGTTTAAGATAAAAAGTTTTATCTCGATAACTCGGAACGAAATATTTTACTTTACAAAATTTCATACCTAGGATAGTATATTTTGAAATAATTAGGTATACACACACATACCTAATTAATTCTCCACTGAGCTTATCCGCCTATCTGTTATCTGAGAGAGTTTCTGAGTAACATCTATTGAAAAATTATCAAATTTTATTTACTATGTATTTTGAAGGAATAAGTAAAAAGTTTAAAGTATAAATGTGACGCAGCTCGCAATTTCCCGATCAGCATTTTTCAGCAATTACCCAAGCCGAGGTTCAAACAGTTACGCACTCGCCCCCACTCGCCAAGCGATCTTGTAAAGGTCTAGAGCAATAGAAAAAAATGAAGAAATGTACATGTAAGAAAAATATATAATTATATTGCTATCTATAACTATCCAAACACACTAAAATAAAATATCCACCTAATGTTCAATATAGAATGCAATAATCCCAAATACATCTCAGTTTACAGGCAATTCAGTCACCAAATTAACCAATATCGCTTCATTATACCCATAAAGTGAGCCGTGATAATAGGTTTAGCAACCACTATTATGTAAGGAACAGTTACGGCACAATCTATGGAAATAAAATAGAATATCAGACTTAACGATTGAGTCGTAAAGTGGACATTCAAATTTGTCTGTGTTAGTGGCAGCGTTTTGAGTGGTCGTAAATTTGTTGACCATAAATCGTATTCATAGGTCATTTTGTTGGTATAATACTGTTTGATAATGTTTCTGAATAGACATTTGAGTTTCTTGATTATTATATGGAAGATATGTTTGAATGGTCGTGACCACAGATATATATCGTGGTCGTGACGTTGAATGCCGTGACGTGCCGTCTGACATCATCGTACCATGATAGGTTATGATTGTGTTTTTTTTTAATGCTTTCTGATTACCTAATAATGTATACTAATAATAAAACAAGCTCTTATGCAGTGACGAATCCAGAATTTTGGATTGGGAGGGGCTTGACTCAGCTGAGGGTAGGGTAGTAGGGTATGGTAGTAGGGTATGGTAGTATTATCAAACTCAATTTGAGATTTGTCAGGGGTGGATCCAGATGCTTTTCGGGGGGCTTGAGCCCTTTAGCCCCCCCCCTTCCTCTCTGGATCCGCTACTGTTCCAATGTAATTAAAAATAGTAAGGTAGGAGAGTGATATCGAAAGAGCAATTTGATAATTTTATTTTTACAATATTAGTTTCAGCGGCACTTCTCCATTTTTACATTCACCTTTTAGTATGCGAAATAAACAATCTGACTTTTTAATCCCGAAGTTAATGCAAAAAAAGAAAAAAAAAATTGAAAACGCAGTTCAATTCGCCTTACTCACACCCCTGTTTGCAATTCAGGAACCAAAGCTCAGGGGATCAGACCCGCTTAATAACAGACAAAACTAGGCCTATGGCACACGCCGCTCGCAAACAAAACCTTTAAGTAAGCTCCGGGAGTTGCCCAAAATGGCGTGGGCGAACAGCCACGTTTGACTGGAATCGATTGGGAGGAGTTAGAAATTGGATACAGGAAGGAGATACCGATTCTATTGTTTGAGATCATTATTCTGTGTAATTTTTGTTTACGTCAAAGATTTAAATAGGATAATATTTTTTGTATCATGGCAATTGTGAATTCTTGGAAAATTCTTCAAATACTGAGTACCTATCCAAAATCTAATATCCAAATATAGCGCCTTCAAACATTTTTTGCTCAGGTATCTATTCCATTTGAAAGGTAAATATTTCACAGAAATAAAACCCTTATAGGTGAAGATCAATATGGCATGCATTGAAAAAAGTGATTGATACATGGTGCGTAAATCCAATATTTCATTTCATGTGGTTTTATAAAAAAGTTCAGCTACATCAAAAACCTTTTTTTTTCGAAACGAAGCCAATCAATAGTTTAATCATATACGTATGCCACTTGCCTCGCTCTATCCAATTTCGCTACACTCCACTATTTCAAGTATCGGGTAGTACCTACTGGGCTACTGTTCAATTAAATTGGGCCCTGTACTGTCCTACGTTCATATGCTTGTTCGGTTTGCTTGTCGGTACGTGCATCGACTGAAATATTTTGGCGAGAGGAATTTCTGCATTGACCATTGTAACCCTTGTTTTATCTTTACCTATATTCGGGCACCCTCAAGAATTCTGTTTTCAGGAATCTTTTAGAAGATTGCATTATTTTGGTTTTCATCTTTTAGGTCTCATTTATTTTCTTTGTTCGAAAACATAACGTTGCAAACTACAATTCATTTTTATGTTATGTTCAAATTGTATTTGTTTTAATGAGATAAATAAAGTTTGTTTCACAAAGCGTCTAACTGCATTTAAACATGGCGGCATTTTGAAAGCTAACCAACTTTTATTCAGATTGCAAAAGAGACTAAAATACTGCAGGATTAAATACATTTCTGTTACTAAAAAAATCTGTTTCAGTGTTGTAAAAACTCAGTGTAATTTAATTGAATTTCATTTTATGATATGACTTAATATTTGAATATACCTACATAGTAAAGAATCTAGACTAGTATTTAACAAAATGATACTGTTTTAGAACATTAAAATATAAATTAAAACCCAGTCACGTTTCATATGAAATATGTAACAAGATTTAACACGCTAGCCAGATGAATATTAAGTAATAGGTACCTTATATGAAAACTTAAATTTTATTTTACGCAATTTTTCAAACAATTTTATAGTTTTGACGAAAGTTTCCGTATCTATTTTGTTGTTCGTGAAGCATAAGTTTAATGTCTTCTTGTTTGCTAAGCATTGATTACAAACCTCAATTTACCCACTTTTAATTTTGGCTTTGCTTGTTTGCGGCGACGACGTCGTGTGACTGGTCGGTCACTTCCCAACAACATGAGCGAAGGCAAATGGCTGCCACATGCATCATACTCGTGAACAGGTGCTGTTTGTGGGGGCTGGTCTGCTTGAGTTTGCTATTTTCTTATTTACTTGGTCACTCATCATTGTGTATTTATTTTACATTACTAGGATTTCCAACAACAAGTACACTAAGTTAACATAACATTAAATACAAAATATGGTCACTCAGCACCATATATTTTAGTATAACTAAACAAACATATTCAAAACTGAATTTGTGTAGGTAATCCCAAATATTCTCAGAATCTTATTAAATGAATTCAAAGTTCATTTAAATCTGACACAGTTACCTACCACTTATGGAATAAAGAGCGATAGAAAGGGAATACAAAATGAAGGCCAATTAGTGGTTGGTCCCCATAGAACAAACAAAGAAAAACAAAACTGAAGTAAAATTAGCACTCAGCGGGCATTTTTACTTATTTACGTATAACCCAGTCTAACATGTGCAAGCTTGTTGCAGTTATGTAGAACAGCTTTATGCATCCAAGGAACAAAGCCTATTGTATTTTCTGACGCGCCACTTCTCGACGCAGTCCTCTTTGAGCACAAAAGATTATTTACACTTAACATAAAATATGCTACATTTTAATTCAATCAATTGTTGATTTTACGGTAAAATAATAAGCACAATAAAATTCCTCAACTTTGTGACCTATTTTTGCAACACATAAAAATACCAGTATTATAAATTAATCTCAGTTTTATAATTAGGTATAACCTATATGCCAGGTATTAAATGGTCGTGGTTTATAGATTTTAAATTGTTGTTTTAATTTGTGTGGGCTGAATCCATTCTTGTATAATTTTAATCCTTTTTTCCTGGGTATACAATCCCTTTTTTCTTTATTTCAGAAGTGTTTTAAGCAGGCAGGCTTTATTTTTTTTTTATATAGGTATAGTAGTTATAACATAATTATGATGTCAAAGAAAAATGTTCAAATAAGTTCATAAAAACCACTCGTTTAACATAATTGCAACAATTTCACCGGTACTAAATTAAACATTGTTGTCAAGCTAAAACGTCGGAATATGTTAAGCTGTTATTCAATGCAAAGATAGCTGTCAAAGTAGTTCCCTATAAAGCGACGGCATAATCTGCGAGTGTGAAAGCGCTCTTATTTAAGTTTGGTGCGCTGCTCGGTGTATTTTGAAGTTCGATGTATGTAGTGCCTATACAAGTTTGTCTCGTCATGTATTATCGGAAATGCTAAGCCTCGTAGGCTAGGTTGTACAGTCACGAGCAGAAATACATTCAGTTAAGTAGTAAAATTAGATTGCGATTTTCTCGTGGAACGATTGCAACTTAGACATGTATCTAGTTCAAGAGTTCAAAAATACTATGTTCGTAACACCATAACATTTCAATCAATACTTTATATATATTTATGCCCGTGACTATACCTGCCAGAATTTGATTTATGAAAATTTTACTACAGATAAAGATGATGTTAAAGTGTTTGGGATATTTGGACGGAATTTACTTTACCTTTGATCTACAAGTATAGTGTGTATATACTATTATTTCTTTTACTATTAATACATATTGAAATAAGTCATTACAATTGTATTATTATGTACAAAAGTTCAAAGCCATGTAATATTTGAAGGGGAGAATATTTGTTTCCCATGGTTACTGCGGATCTAGACTTACCACTACCATACATAAACTTGCCTCCTATATGCAGTTGATAAAAACATCTCTTCCTCCTCGAGAACTCTGTATCAAATTTTCACTAAGTCTAAAAGCACTCAGCTCGAGACATATACCTGGTTACTGATAGGTATCTATTTACTAAGCCACGAGCAGTAGATACTGAGAGCATTACTAAAGTTGATTTGCGGGTCTAAAACGTAGCTTTGTTCCAATCATTTTGTTTGAAACCTGATGCTGCAATTGCATTAGGGTTTCATTAGGATAACGATATCGTCAATAAGCTACGGTAACCGCTTACCATCAGGCGGGTCGTATACTTGTTTGCCACCTTAGTGGTATAAAAAAAAACATTTTCACATCATAGTTATCTACTTAATATGCCCATTCATAAATGTATAATTTTACAGATAAACCCCTTGAGGTGTGCGCTGCGTGGTTTTATAATGTGTTTTTTGAAATTAATATCTAATAATAATAAAAAAAAAGTATACTTACATTAAAATTGTTAAAAAATCTGTCGCCATGCTACTGGTGTGTTCCGGTAGTTACGCTTTCCAATAGAAGATGATCCATACAAAAACATCAGTAATAAAGCAAACGATATCTGGGTAAAAATTCATCCGCACACCTTCCATTCCGGCAAAAGTAACGTGACGATACCAAAATCCAATTTCGGGTGTCGCCACCGATAAAGATTTTGCATAAATCAGTGATATAATCCAATATTACCGCGCTTTAGCCACCCCGCAGCCTAATGTTCTACCATTGAAATCTCTATTCCAATTTAAATGACTTATTTCATTACCCCTGCGTGCGGCCGTGCGGATTCCAAGCGAATTCTGTGGGCATAAATTCAGAAATTGATAATAAAATTTTAGTACGTCGGTATTAGGTGAATTGTTATTTTCTATCAGGTCTGTTGGCACTTTGTTATGTGGTACCGTGGTAGAACTGCGTGGGATACGTGACGATTCGTTGTTTAGATAAGCTTGCTATAGTGATTAAAAATGGCGTTCCTTAGTTTGAAGAAAATCATAAGAAAATAATTATATTACTTTCAAAACGAGACCATAAACTGATATTTTTATCGTGGATATTCTTATCGTGGATATTCTTATTATTAAGAAATTATAAAATATTTCATGTTATATAAATACGTTGCTGGTTTAAAAAAATAATCTCAACATTAGAAGACATCACAATTTTTTTGTATACATCAAAGAAATAATGCCGCCTTGATTCCTTAAAATTAAAGTAAATACTGACTCCAAAAACAATTACACACTGCGCGTGTTTAGTGTCGTGTACATGAACAGATGGTTCGGACAACATGTGGTCACAGTATGAGTTAAAACAGTGAAACAACTCAAGTAAAACGAATTGGTTAAATAATATAATAAATGTACTAATATAATTTTTAGAGCTAAAGAAAAGATAAAAAATGTGCGTCCGTTCGTCTGTCTGTCTCCGGCATACTGGGTGATTTTGTTATCACTGGCAATACTTGCTAGGGTGGAAGTACTCATTAAAATAAACAACTTTTATAATGGGACTAACTGTGAAATCATGAAAAAAATATCAGCTGTTCCATACAAAAGTTCAATACCTACTCGACCAAAATGTATGAAGCAACCATATTATTTTACGCGATATCAGAGTTAGCCCTATAATAAAAGTTGTTCACATTGATGAGTACTTCCACCCCTGCAAGTATTGCCAGTGATAACAAAATCACCCTGTATTTCAGCAACTAGTATTGACATCGATTTGAAATTTTGATTCGTTTTGAATATTGCTATTGCTAACCTAACCTAATTGCAAATGAAATGCTACGTAGTTTTCGACTTATGATAAAAAAAATGCAAAAGCATAATTATCATCTCTTCAAAAATATTTGAACTCGTTCGTCTCTTATCTCTGAATTTAATGTGAAAAATCTGTAATAATTACAATAGATAAAAATGTATGTATTATAGGAAAAAATATAACGATATTTCTAGTACAAGCTTTGCTTAGTTTGGGAGTAGCATTGTTTTTTAGAAAATATCAAAAAATCATCACAAACAAATTCAGGAATGCGGTTTGGTCTTGTTAATCAAAACAGCTGTCACCGCTTTAAAAATATTAGATATCAGGACTTTTTACAATATTTCTCAAATTAATATATTATTTAAGATCTTTGGCAAAAATCAATATTCAAAGCTTTTTAATGACGTTTACATTATTGATTGAAATTATACCTATATTTTCAACAAATCAAACGTAAAACCAACTATATAATATGCAGTATAATATAGTATATTAATTTTAAGCTTTGATACCTATAACGCTTTATGGATTTATACTCCGAGCCTGCCCTTTGAATGATCAATAATACAGTGACTGTTTGGGATAGGTAAAGTAAATCCAGTAAATAAAGATCTTCTCATTTGAAGTTAGCATTACTGCATTACATAAATTTACTGTTCCCTCGTCCTAATACCGTGTCGCACTCGGAAGTTTACAATCTGTACGGAACTTGGCGATTAGTTCTAGATTTAATGCGAACAGCGTCGACTAAAAACACGCTCTGGACAAGTGCTCACTAAGTTCTGCAAGGAAACTTCTTCTTTGGGTCTCATTATGAGTTGTAACCGGTTTGTCTACTAACTAATTTGTGTTTGGAGCTTATGTGGTGTCCTTTATTGAACTTGGTCAATCGTTGACTTACATCCAGGGGCATTGCGTATGATATTTTGTAAAATATTTTTATCTTAAAACTTTAATTAGTCCGAGGGTCTCTATACTAATCGTAAAAGTATTACAGAAAAATCAAATGAAAGTCAGTCCTGTCTAAACAAAATTGCTTTTATCCGAAAACAAATTAAATGTGACTTTGAGACAGTAAATAGAAATCTACTAACATTTCTTAAAACTGAACACCTAATTGCCCTTTACTCATCAAGTAGACACGCAGCAGGTTATTTCACAATTTCACGGCACATTAATTCCAACGTAATCAAAGGTTATCTAACCTACCCATCTCTTAAACGTTAGCTACATAGACATTTTAGTTTTAAATTGGAATTTCGGAGACAAAATTTTCATTAAAGAATTTTCACTAAACCTTGTCTAGTTCAAAGAAAATACAAAATTTCTCAGTGCAGTTTTAGTACTGCCACTTTGCAGGGCCTTGCTGGGGCTAGTTCTGTAGTAATTGCTCTCGATATAGAGGGTGCTTGTGAGATAGAGAAATTATTTGGAATGTTCCGGATGGTCGGATGGTATTTGATATTCTGAGTCGGTTGTTTGGTTATCTGCTACCTCCCCAATTTGTATATACACCTAACGTAGAATAGGATGTTGATAATTACTTCATTTGTATCTATTTACTATATTGTAATCAAGAATAAAGTCTTCATGCCTTGTTATTATTATACAATATATTTCTCGTTAACGGCTTTTTTTATAACAAAAAAGTGTTTGAATAAAGACGTTATGATGACTGAAAGAAAATCAAGGTCAAAAAACATCTCCTAATAATGTCTTACTTAATTACAAAGCAACAATAAAGTATCCAAATTAAAGGTTACATCTTAAAGGTAATGTAGCGGAATCAACAAGAGATCTCTATTGAATGCTTGGCACTCGAGATAATAGCTTTGTAATGGGAAAACTTCATCAATAATTTATTTAGTTACCGCCCTATTAATAAATAACAGGAACAAATGAACAAGTTTCAACGACAGTGATTAAGCAAGTTGTGAAATAAAGTTTTCGGTCAATAATAAACATTTTTAATATTATCTTTTGATGATAAATTCAAAAGATTTATGAGTTAAGTAGTAAAGTGCGTTATTTTAGTGTGTAGTTTATGTTGAAAAATTATGTTTATTTGCTTTTATTAGTATAACATGTGTTCTCAAAATTATGCATAACTATACCTTTTTCACGAGCTAACATAGACTATCTTTACTTGCTACATTGCGATAGTGGAGACACAAGACAGCTACAAAAAATAAATTAAGTAACAGGGCTTTTATATTGCAATTGTACGAATTATATTGGTGTCATTTAGTGAAATAAGCGATTCAGTACCGTGCATTAATAATTCACTACTATTTTAGAGCTATAAAAGTTTTATCAGAAAGCCATTTTCGTGTATTAAAATGCTGCTCACCTATCTTTACAACGTGGGCTTTAAAATTTTCCTATATGAAATTCTACCGGATAGCCAAAATATTTTACCATTCCAGTATGCACCCAAAAATGTTTTTGTGATAAATGTTTCAAAATTTTACAAAAAAATCCTATTTTTGATAAGTCAATCCTAAAATTTAGGTATAAACTTTGCAACTTACATATTATTATAAACTTAGGTATCTTTTTGATTAAAAAAAATATTTTGACGGTGTGGTATTTGTTAAAATAATGTAGGTCTTAAAAAAATGAAATAAAAGCGAACAACTGAATAAATAAACAAAAACTACTTATCAAAGAACAGTCAGGCTGGCATGCTAATAACGTGTATTCCCTTCTTTTTCTTTTCTCTTTTTTATTGGCCCGCCTTTTGCTGGTAAAGCCCGTTTTATTTAGTTGAATTTGGGGTTATATAGATTTTTCAAATACGTTCGAATGACGTTCTATTTGAAGGTATTAAAGCTGGTTAAATAAATAAAATATTCTCTCTTTTCAGATGGTTCTTCATTGCAATAAACATTTGGAGTATATGATTACCATATTTATGCTTAAACTACGGCACTGAAATATGCATAAGCAAGAAAAGAATACTTGAATTCGAACATGGATAAAAGTAACAAAAAAAAGAACCATGTGAATGGGAAATACAAAAAGAATGGTAAAACCGAATGTTATAGAGGTGACGATGATGTCATTACGACATGCTGTCTATGTTTTAAAACCAAGAAGAGTAAGAAGAAGAGTATTATCGCGGGTTGTGTCACGAATCTGGGCATATTTGGTTTACTCCTCGCATACACTTTACTTGGAGCTTTCATATTTCTGGCAATCGAAGGAAACGCTGCTAAAGTTCACCAAAAGACACTAGCAACCACTTCATACCAGGCAAGCGAAATTCAGAAAACTGCACCATTATCCAAAATAAATGGTAGTATATCGCAGGCCAGTGCAGAATTAAGGTCGCAAACAGTAGAGAGTATTTGGGAGATAACAGTATCATTAAATATTTTGTATAAGGAAAATTGGACAAGACTGGCTGCTCAAGAAATTGCGAGGTTTCAGGAGAAGTTGGTGGCTAGGGTGGCAGCAGATGTGTCAGCCCAGTATGGTGGAGCACGAGCACTTGAGTCGGCACCAGCTTTGGTTGTTGATGAATACGAGTGGAATTTTGCAAAGGCATTCCTTTATTCGTTGACAGTGCTTACAACTATAGGTGAGCAAAATTAACCATTCTTTAAAAATCATAATTATATCTCTAATGGGCTTCTTCATTCATATGATTCAAGTCGGTACGAGTTGATATTTTATATTATGGAAGATTTAGTATCTTTAATAAAACTTCATGATAATGAGGTACCTAGTGCCTACCTTGAATTAGTGGATGAATCTGAATATACTTTATTAATGAGAAAATGATTTTATTGTTTATTTTGTTACAGGTTACGGTAGTGTGGCGCCTAAAACAGCTTTGGGTAAGGCAGTCACAATCGGGTATGCTGTCATTGGTATTCCTCTTACTCTTCTATACTTATCTGTTGTGGGTGCTCTATTATCACGTCTAGCTCGAAGCGTTTTCAGCAGAGCCTTATGCTGTTGTCTGTGCACAAAATGTGGATATTGTTGCCTCGACGATAGAACTATGTCAAACAAAGAACGGAAGGAAAAAGTAAGAAGGCAAGATGATTACAGAAATCAAACATTACATTTACAAGAACCTTATTATGTCCGATCACCATCAGGTACTATTATATCAGCATCTCAAGCACATAGTATTAGCACAAATTCAATTAAAGACAAGACTCAAGGTCTTAGTTTTCTGAGGGATTGTGACTCAATGAGCTGTACCGACACAGATTCCAAAGTTTCTCTCCGTGGCTTCTCTATTCTTGCACCGATATCTTTATGTCTTGCTGCCATATTCACTTACATCTTCTTTGGAGCCCTCGTTTTATACCAGTTAGAAGGTTGGAGTCCCATAGACGGTGTCTACTTCTGCTTTATGAGTCTCAGCACAATTGGCTTTGGACATTTAGCACCAGGCGCAACCCAGAAGAACGGCGCTTCAACTGGAACCGTTTGGTTCTGCTCGATCTACATTATGACTGGCCTAGCTTTAACTGCAATGTGTTTCAACGTACTGCATGATGAGATTGTGCATCGTTTAAGACATCATGATAAGTTATTAAAAGCAAATTCTCAGAAGGTGTTGACTTCAGAGTTTTTGCATAGATCTTGACGAGATGAAAGCGGGAATTTGAATGATGAGACGTTAATTAAATCTGAAGGAGAATCACTACCAGAGGTGCTGCATCATTTGTCTGGTTCCAGGTGTGAAGGTGGCGCTATACGTCGTGCTGTATGTACGTTAAGGGAGGAAAGAGAGCCAGAACGCGTGACTCCTATGTAATAAGGGGTACCTAATCAACCTCGAAGCGAGGTGTTCTTTTTATGTGAGATAAATTTATCAGTGCCAAATAAGGACGTTAAGTACTATAATGAGATCAGTGTGCTTATGTAAAAGTAACATCTGAACATTGATACATAGTTCATGATACTGGATGTTTTGGGAGCGAATGTTTAATGCGAGAGATCCTCATTATAAAAGTATATTTTTGTTTCAATAACAATAATTATCCTAATTAGGACATAGTCTTTGTTCACAACAAATTATAAATGAAATACAATCTTTGTATAGAAGATCCCCTCAAGGTTGCCGTTGCTGCCGATCGGCAAGGTAACAACAATTATCCAATTATTTTATAAGTTAATTTTTAAGTAATTTGTTAATGTACCTAAACAATTATAAATAACATCAATTGGTTTAAAATCTTAATTGCCTACTTAGAATAAGATAAGATTTTTAACATTTTGGAACATCTTTAATATAATAAACGACGTTTGTTTCCAGACGGTAAAATATCAAGTATTTTAATCTATTGATAAACCGGCTCTCGTAACAATAAAAAATATATACAAGTAATAATAATCTCGTAGTATATTATATTGGTCAAAATCATTTTTTTTTTGTAAATAATTGTAGATACCTACTATTTCATATATGGAAGGATTTAATTTTTAAACATTAGTTTTCATTAATAACTAACATTTAAGTAAAGAAATGACTGACCATATACGTTAATTATTTTACATAGAAAACTAATGAATGAACCCTAGGTATTATATTAAAATTATAGTAAACCTTTGTTTAATTCGATTTTGAGATATTGGGATGTATATTAAGAATGTGTAACTAGTAGGTAATAAGAATTATTAAAGGTTTTTGTACGTAGTTAATATATTTTATAGATTGATTGAATGATTTTATGTATTGTTGTATTGAATTAGAATTAAAATAAATTATTCCAAATAATATTGTATACAAAAAAATAATAATACATTAATTGTATTACGTGTCACATAAAATATATGGAAAACGTCGGTTGTTTAACGAATGCGAGATGTTCAATCGATCATTTGAAGGTTTCGTTTAGTTTAAAAGTTATAATACAATTTATAAAAAAGGGTTTCTGTAGCAATCACCATACTATACATTGTGAACCAAATATTAGAAAAAAATGATAAAAATATTAATAATGCGTGATTTTAACATTTTATAGTTTGAATAATTTTCAAATAGGTGTTAAATTATGGTTTAATTTTAAGATTGTTTATGTCATAATATTATTATTTAATGGAACTTACGGAATGATTTATGATAATTTTGACCTCTTCATTTAATTTTGATGTCCTGAAATTCAGGCTGTCTAAGTAAGGCTACAGTTTCATATGTTTTTTTAAATAAAAATAATTATTTTAAATTACCTACACTTGTCTTCCCTTATTCTAAAATGTTGAGATAGATGAATTTTTGTTTTTTTTTTTAAATAAGGATCTTTTTATTGAAATTTGAATAGTTGGTTTGAATCTAGATTTGTACCCATAATATTTAATCTGCCAAATCTTTTTTGTTTGTGGAATTGTACTATAATGTGTAAAGATACATTAATAAATAGTGAATAAAAACTTGTAAGTAAATGTTGTGTCGATATTTTTTTATTCCCGCAATTCTAAGTGAAAGAAAATCAGCATAGTAAATTTCGGCCATAATCTAAACAGTACAAAGAAAGGGAGATTTTTATAGAAGTACTACTAGTACTTCATCACCAGCTGATGTCCCATTTTTAGCATTAAATGCCGTCGAAGGTCTTTTTTTTACACACCATTGTTGGCAAACAAGCATACGGCCCGTCTGATGGTAAGCAGTTACCGTAGCATATGAACGCTTGCAACACCAGGGGTATCACTTACGCGTTGCCGACCCTTTTCTCCTCCCCGATAAACTCTGGCGACCTTACTCACGCGCAGAAACACAACTATAAGTTATTTGGCTGCGGTATTATGTAAGGTGGAGGTACTTCTCCAGTCGAGGTGCACTTTTAGCGACATATCGCTATGGTCTACCTCTCTTAATTGCTTTGAATCCTACAATAAGCTTGAGGGGTGAAGGAAAACGTCATGAGGAAAGCATAGGACGATTGAGGAATTTTTTATAGTATGTGCCAGGCTGGCTACTCTTCAAGTTTTAAATTGAGCTAAGCTAAGCTATCTACAAGTACCTTCCGATGTATACTGGCAGCTGTACTTGAGAGTCAGTTCCCATCCAGGCTTAATGTGCTTACTACCATTGGTTATATAATCATTTACCGTGATGAAATTGTGGCATACCATAAAGGATCTAATTAAAATAATAATAAGAAGAATTTTATTATAATCCTGTTTTATCTTTATAGCTTTATTTGTACCTTTGTACAATTACACAAAGAGTACTAATGTACTACATCGTAGAAGTAACTTCATACTTACTTGTTACAGTTGAAATATATACATAAAGATCTTAGGTATAACCATCTCAAAATTTGTGGATACATGTCCCTGATGGTTGTAGCAATATTAGTAGGAAGTATAAGGCCGGCTGCGGCGCTACGGCGTAGCTGACGTCAGAGCTACGTGACTACGCAGTACGTAGTAGCTGAAAGCTGGTTATAGATTTCGTAGAGGGCCTACAGTTCTTATAATAAATTAAATTCTTTATCGTTTACCTTTTATTTCAAAAAAGTCAAACTACTTACTCGCTATTTCCCGTTAAATAGATTATGCAATTCTTAATAGTGATAATATACCTACATGTATAAATTCGTATCGTCTAAACAAAACCTGAGTTGAAAAACTCTTAAATGTTTTGTATGAAATTCTTTTATACCGTTTATTCCGTTATAAAACTACTTTGTATGGTATTGTTTCCGTATTGACGCATTGTTTTGATTTATAACCACTATGGGGTTAAACGCAACTTTATAATTCAAGTGCTCACCTGTTATTGAAATGTTGATATTTATCGCCGATACATTAAGTGAAACCCCCAAATAATGGAGACTAATGGCCTGTTATTGACATTCAATTCTTAAAATAAATTTGTGCTATACCTATTTATGATATAACTAGTTTCCACCCCGCGGTTTCACCCGCGTTCCTAAGGGATATTGTGTTTTCCCAGAATAAAAAGCGTTGCTAGCCTTTCTAGATAAATGGGCTATCCAACACTGAAATAATTTTTCAAATCGAACCAGTAGTTCCTGAGATATATAGGAGCAATTGACTAATAGGCAACGCATATATTACATTTGGTGAAGATTTAATATTATTATGGCAATTCCCTTATGTGACTTATTTTAAAAAGCGTGTTAAAACATCGACTGGCAGTAAATATTTAAATAGGAATATTAAATTAAAATCTTGTATAAATCTGGAAGTGGTAAATGCAACCTAAGAAAAATCATGAATAAATAATTCAACGAATAGTTCTTAAATGCATCTAAAATAATTTTAATTCCTTATTAAGGTCCTTAAATGACATTGGTAGTGTTTTTACTTTGATAAACAGGTTAATTAGTATAATATTATTGTGGCAGAGGCATTTAAGGCAATTTAATTTGGTTTTGTGCTTCTGTGACATTTTCTTCCGCTATAATTGGTTGTAGTAAAAATACTGGAATTACTTTACGAGGAAAAAAATATAATTAATTAAAAAATAAGTGTCCTATAATTTTCAGTAAGTTACTTTTACGCACCACTTTTTTTTTACTGTGTCGAAAAATAAATAAGGGCATCGTATTATACCTACTAAGCTATTGGCTTTGAGGATGTTTTATATATAACATTATAGCTTGTATTTTATATAATGATTGTAAGTAAATACTTGTTTTGAATAAATATATTAAGATCCTAAACTCTCGTGTCACGATGTTGGTCCGCGATGAACGCCGAAACTACTTATAAGATCTTTTTTCAAAATGTGTGGTTTGTTCCAACTTAAAATATTATTTCCTTTTAACATAAATAAGATTAAGAACTTTATAGTCATCAATCGAAATACTAAATAATTAATATTATTACGACGTTATGCAATTAAAATATTAATGACTTGTCGCTCATAATTATCAAGAAAGTAGACACCAATATTTAATCATATAATTTCAATATTACTACTACTAGATACTGAAACTCCCAAGGAAGAAAAAGTTGAATAATCTACAAACCCCGTAATCAAATCCAGGTTCACGATCAAGCCCCTAAGTTACTGCTCATTCACGAAGGCGTTCCTGAGTAAGAACAGGTAATTGAATAAAACACCTTTAAATAAAAAGTTCAAACATTATAACACAAGAACATTTACCTAATTACATCACCCACCGCAAAATTCTCGGCAAAACAGGGTTGAATGAAACCAGATGCCACGATAGCTTTGTTTTCCACGCTTGTAGAAACCAGAAACTTCATGTATAATCAACATTTTGGTCGTTACGTATTTACAACTAAAAGTCAAATTTGTTCTGTAATACTGTTGGCTAAAATTGTATTATGGTATGTAAAAATCTAACCAAAGATGGTAAGCACAAAGCACAAAAAACCTAGACGGGAACTAGCTCTAGTGTTGCTGTTGGAATATACTAGAAGTTGCTTGCCAAAGGCTTTTTAATTCGAAGGTAGTTGCCACCAGGTAGGTAGCGGCTACCACCATGCTATCGTTTCCTTACGGTATTTTTATTTACCGAAATCTCGAGTTTATTGTAGGATTCGAATATTCATCACTACATTCAACGTTACAACCACCGAGTTAACTTCACCTTGATATTTTTTTCATAAAAACGATACATTAGAAATGATGATTATTAAAAATAATAATGATGTTTAATTTGGTGACATGTGTGAAGAAAATCATATTAGAAAATTCGTATCAAATATAATTTTGCCGAAATATCGAATGAAACGACAGCTTCAGATTATCCGGCGGATATTAAAATATGAACGTCCAAAAAATAACGTATACTTCGACGTGAACCGTTAATTTATCAAGATTTTATAGACATATTAGTGAATGACGAGAATTTTAAACCAAAAAACAATTAATGGAAGCATCTATTATAATATAAAGGGTATTTTTCAGATAAAACGTTCACATTGAGGGGCGTTAACGCGAAGGCCGGACGTCGATCATTAAGGCACTGAAATATCCATTGAAAATTTGAACGGGAAAAATATTGGAGAGCTTTCTACGCGTTACAAATTGAAAATATAGAGGCTGTCGGTTATTGTTGCTGCCATCACGTTGCAATTTCAAAAATCAGCCGTTGTGTACCACTGCCATAGGTAGACGCTAACGGTTCATTTCCTCTACCTTTGATCTTTGGGATTTAAAACAACATTCACATAAATATTCTGGGTCACCTCTCTGTGACTGATAGCTTTATGAAACATTTATCTCCTTTTGATTTTTACATACTTATACCCTAGCTACACTTCTGCCGAAGGTCAGGGCTTGTACCAACTGACTAGGTTTGAAGGCCCACTTGACCATTGAAAACGAAAATCTAAAAATGTACAATTTAGATAGCTTAGGCAATAAGCGGTCGGAAAAAGTTAGTTTTAGTTCATAAAATAACTTAATGAATTTTAAAATTAATTTCCAATTTTTCAGTTTTTTTAATCTGTTTCTAAACAAGCGAAACAGTAGCTGCCATTATAATGACGTCATACGGTGCTCTATGTTAACTAAAAAGTGTCAACTGAAGAATTATTTTTATTAATTTTACACTACTATTCATGTATTCAGGAACAGCACACTAATAAATAGGATAATAGCTCATTTTTAATTTATAAAATTTTATAAGTCCAATTGAGACCAATATCAGCGCATTTATTTACTTACAAGAGACCAAATAACGTCAAGACCGTAGAGATACACGACGTCCAGCGTTTTCATCAAACTACTCACGACATTTGAAATTTTAAAATTGAAATGCATTTTTCTGGCACTTATCGATTGAATAAAATTTTTGTGTTTTTTTTGGTGGCTTATTAGCACCGTAGGAACGAATTGAGACACTTTTCAAAAATGAGTGTAACACCCTATTACATACATACATCCTGGTTTGCTTAATATCCATTTATTAATGGTCTCAGAATGAGAGACTTAATTAAACTTGGGTTTATCTCATTTTTGGTAGTAGATATAATAGAAACTAAATTCGAATGCAATTCACTCGCAGTTTATTGATCGAGAACTCATATTATGTGTATTACGGATTTATTGTAAACTCGCTGGCGATTTTCACGGTGGAATAGCCGCGAATTGCTCCACCACCGTCGATGTAATAGCTTTTTGAGCTCTTGTTATTGTGTGTTTTGGATATTGTACTTGTTATTAACCATTATTTTGTTTTACTTTTGTGTGACTGACAGAATAAATGTATATACCTTAGTAAAACACTATGCTTAATTGGTTGCAATTTGAAAATTTTTCTTTCTAAAGATAATAATAATAATAAATATTCTGGGACATTATTCCTCACACACGGCCATCTGACCCCAAACTAAGCAGAGCTTGTAATATGGTAGCCAGATAACTGATATACTACATATACTACTTTTCTTTTGTAAATACATACATATATAGATAATTACACCCAGACACAGGACAAACAGACATGTTCATGCACACAAATGTTTGTCCTGAGTGGGAATCGAACCCACGACCTGCGGCGTGATAGATAGGGTATCTTACCAACCACGCCAAAGATAAAACTTGATCGCAAGATAGTAAAGAATAAAGATAACAGTAGTATTTTAAATAGAGGAATGTACCTTGACAATTATATTATAGTCACATGTTATATGATAAAAAATATGGCTGCTATATTTTAATAAAAATGCTTGTAAAAAATTCAATGCTCTTTTGTAACAGATTTGTCAATTATTTTTTTTCGGACTAAAAGAATTTAAAACTATTTTAAATGTCAGTACATTGTAGAAACATTCGTGGAATTTTCATTTGATTTAAATGAAAGAGTTTTTCAGGTGTAAAGCTGAATATTGTTTTGAACGTAAACGCATCACTGGAGTTAATGGAATTTTTAAACAGGAAATAGAACAACGCTTTCGGTACGGTTTAGGTTATACTTGTTGTTTATTGCCTAGACTGTAGTACAACGTAAAATAATTTTAAAAATCGTCTTTCGTTCTTAATTTTTTGTAATTTTGGGTGAAATAACTTTGCAAATTACAATAAAATTACATAGGTAGTCAATTCTTCACACAATTACTTTTTTTTAGTAATAGTATTTTTAATCAATAAATTAATTCATGACATGGTTTAAATAATTACATTTCGTGAGTAAGATAGTTATTCTGACTATTTATGCTATCACCTCATACTTAGATAGATATTACATTCATAAAATAAAAATTTTTACCTCAACATTTTCCGCCAACAAAACATTAATGTACACTTGAGGACAAAAATATTGCTATTATATATACATTTAAAAAGTCTCCTTACATTATACATATTAAAGTTGCATTTAGCGGCGTCTTTTGTTTTAGAAAACTACGTAACATCCTGTGAACACCGGAACATGATGCGCATACTACGGTTGCAACGTGAATTAACTTTGCCTGTTGTTTTACAGTTATTTGTTGCATAACAGTTGTATAATAAACTGTAATTATGGCACTCATGAATAACTAAATATTCTTATATGACTTGCATAAGTTCTTGTAAATGCAGCACAATGCTTAATCCATTTTTTTGTCGGAAGGCTGACAAGCAGTCAAGCAGTCCACCTGATGGAAAGTGGCTACCATCGCCTATGGACATTAGCGATACCAACGGGTTTGCCTATAGACTTCGACCTTTATAAAGCCTAGAAGGCAACTGGCTCTCAAGCTTAATTGCCGCTAAATTATAATATTGTATTTATCGAAAATCCAGTGACTATAATAATATTACATGTCTAAATACCTACAAAAAACATAGTTATTAATATATTTTTTTCCAAAAAATATTGTTATAGGACATCTAGGTATATTGTGTTTTCCTCCTCTCCTGTATTGGGCGTAAGTATAAAATAAAGAATAGGTAGATACTTCTAATTTAATACCGTTTAACTAAATCGGATGAGATTAAAAATAAAGGTTTTGACCACAATGCGATTATACAGAATATTCGCACCGATTTTACATTTATTTTAAATAAATTTTAAGTATTTAGGTTTAAATATTTGATCATTTTTAGACTTTACACTAGTTTACACACAACTAGGGTACAGTTATAAAAAGTGTATGAGATTTTAATGTTCTACTTTTAAAATGTTAACAATGTTTTTTTTTATGTTTCTATGAAAATCAAATTAAAACTATATGATACCATAGATAAAATAAAACTTCTTAATTTCAAAACGAATATGATCCATAAAGTAGGATGATAATGATTCCCATGTGTAAAGGATGATCACAGGTACGATCATAGGATTCTGCATTTTGATGAAATGGACCGTTTTACGTCTGTCTTGTCTTATGCGGATAAAGTTAAGCTATTGACATATGGACTTTAAGTTTAGAGAGCGCTTTATTATTCTAATAAAATCAGCTAGATGCAAGAAAATTATGGACGTTATGAATTTATAGTCAAGTAAGATTAACAAATTAAGTTCAGCACTGAACATCCTACATGACGATGATAATTTTATTATTTTTATTGTATGAATTGCATAACCTACATTTATTTGGAATCTTATGATTAAATAACAATAAAATCATACATCGTCGGAAAAAAGCAGACGGTTAGTGAGAGAAAACGGTACGTAAAAATCGACGGGTGGCCGAAACGACCGCCATACGTGCACCGAGTCATCTCGGATGAATAGTTGCGGTCAATGCACACGTAGGTATGTAATATTAGAAAAGAAAGGGCTTTTTGTGATATTTCAATACATAACGTAGCTTTTTATGTTTTATTCTGTCCCGTATTAATATTGAAACGGCTTTCTTTACACTATTTAGCATCTTTTATTTTTATAAATAAAATAAGTTCTAAGGATATTAATATAATTTTTTTGAGTATATGTATGGAATAGTAGAAATTTTCTTTTATATGTCAAACCTTTTCTTTATTTATTTATACAAAGTTTATCTCAATATTGAGATAAGAGCATTTCATTACATAAGAACAGTATATGCTTTCAATATCGTTAAACTACCGTTAACATTACGGGGTGAAATGCGAAATCTTAACAAATTCTATACTACGTCTAGTTTCAACGATATCCAAGAACGGTTCACAACGCCATCTCATTATGCAAAGCTGCTCCTACAAGCCAGGATTGTCGGCATCGAGAAACAAAAGCGCATTCTTTCTTACCCACTTTATGATCACCCCACCCGGCCCTACCCCGCGAGGGTGTATCTTTACCGATAAATATCTCTTAAAAACGTTTCCTTTTGTTTATCTTTTGAATTCCGCTGATTCCTTTTCTTTTTAAACCTCTTTATTGTCTAGCGTCGGGTACTTTTCCGGCTGTGTTTTCGTTTTTTCCGTCTTCAGAGTAAGCATTAATGTCAGCGTTTCGGCAAATTGGTGATTTTTAAGTCGTTCTGTGTCTTATATTGGGCTTAATATATTTCTTTCTTGTCTCGATAATTTCTAGGGTTTGATAGTACGAGCTAGAATGGAAATTTAATTGACTGAAACCGCGAATAAATGTTATATTTGGTTTGATTTTTTTTTTCTTTACATTTTCCCATTTTATATTGATGTTATCAACGACATATTATGTATAGATCTAATACTTACAGTGCATGTAGCTATATTTGGCATTCCAGGGCTAATTGACGAAAATACAACAAATTTAAGGAAGATTTTACACTTTGGATAAGTACATACATCTAAATATTCTAAATTTATAACGCCTTCATTCATTTACAACGCCTCCTATCTAATGGAGTAGGATTACAACAGATCTGTCAGAATCAATTAATTTTAGATAAACTAGTTCCATTGATCAACCTTTGTTGTGATCACAGTTAAATCCTACTTGATAGTCTTGTAATCTATTATAATCCCTTCATAATAAGCTAGGCTTTTGCATTTGACGTTACTCGCTTATTATTTGAGAATCATCCTATGCTCTTTTCCTAGTGTCATAAAATTAATGAATGAAGGAGCGGAACATGCTTTATGTATAATAAATTAATTATGTAAAATAATGAAACTGCGAATTTTGAATTGAAAAACAAAAGCTACTAGCAAGCCAGCTTTATCGGTTGTGAGCGAGTCCACTTACCTTGTGACTAACATACTGTTGCCTGTCGACGTTGTCGTGTCAATCCATTTGGGCGTCCCGATTAAACCAGCGATGAATTTGGTAGGCAGGTATATAAAGGTATAAATGTAACGAATTTAACTCCCTTGTTATTCTACAGTTAGGTAATCCCGTGGTAAAAGAAATCAAAATATTTTTACAAATAATCTGAGTATGTATCTAGACTGTAGGAACTCCACGTATGTAAGAGAAACCACACCTACATATATTGTAGGTCGGTACTTTAGTCACAATACACCCAGTGTCTTCCCAGGTTAATTGCTTCCGCTCTGTTATCCTTTATACGGTTTTATCACGGAAGAGTATCGTTTAACCAACAATGGTTAACGATGTATGTAGCTTTACGTTACATTTATTGTATCAATTTGGGATATTCATCTATTTTACCTGGTTTATTTTGGAAGCGCCATTTTTTATTAAAAATATTCCTATGGCGCCTTTTATGTTGTAAGTAATAAGAATTAAAGTAAAAATGTGGATGTGAAAAATATGAACGATTCATAGTGATGTATCTGCATCGGTTGGAACCAGGATTTAAGTGACTTAGTACTTATTATTGGCCATTCATAATAAAAGGAAAGCTTAAGTCAAGTTACAAATCCGGTTTTATAAAGCGGTAAACATCATAATATTTAGATGAAAAGTAATGCAAACAAATCATCGAGACCACAGCCGTATTTAACAAAGTTAACAAAAGTAAACAGTTGTAAACAAGGTGGTAATGGTAACAAGTATAAAATCATAACTAAGTCGGAAGAAGGTCGGAAGGTACGGGAAGCATAGGACCCGTCCGCGTGCTACCTCCAATTATAGCGATTTACGACTATGGCGTGGCATTCCACCTTTAATGCCATGGAAACAGTACGTATGGAAGGAGCAGTAGATAGTCTTCTAGAATTGCCCGAAAATTGGAAATCAAATTTGAGTTTGGAACTGTCGCTGGCAGAAGGTAAGGTGGTAATAGTTTTTTTAAAAACAAAATGTTTTCATGTTTCCAAGTTTCAAACCGGCTAACACGACATTTAGACAAAATATTAATTTAAGTTTCTACTTTAACACTGACTGACTTAAAGACAACGCACAGCCTACGTTGGTAGATCTAGAAACATTCAATTTTGCACGGGTGTTCTTTATAGGTACGACGACGTAGGTGAGCTAAGAATTTTTTTTTTGAAAATTCAGCCCTAAAGGGTGGTTAAATTTGGTATCAGTTAGAAAATAAAAAGAAAAAATATTTTTTGAATTGGCTGAGAAAATTTAAACCTGTATACATACGTATAATTATTTTGTCTCTTCTAGAACCACTATAATCATGCAAGGAGTGCCAACATCAGGTACAAATTAAGGGTAACGCAGAATATAGCTTTATTTATTTATCTTAATTTAAGGCTAGGAGAACCATAATGACCCACTTGGATTTTAAAAGGCTTAACTTGAGCGTTTATATATCGCCAAGAGCTGTCTCTACTTTGTCGGAGGAAATTATTTTATTTATAACTAGCTTTTACGCGCGGTTTCACCCGCGTTCCCGAGGGATCTTGCGTTTTCCCGGGATAAAAAGTAGCCTATATTGATAAGAGGATACCTATCTCTTTTGGTCATTTCTACACACCACAATTTATTTTAAGAAAAAAAATATTTGACCTATTAAATGGAAAAGCTTTATGATTTTGAGGTAAATAACCTGAAACATAATATTATTATGTACATAGCTAGAGACCTGCTCTATTAGATGGAAATGTATTCTGGCTTAAGTAAGCAAAATGTTTAAATAGATACGGTAGGTACCTATAAATACTACATTATATACATACATATACCCAACATAGAGTTCCGGTATCTACATATTATGATATATCCTTCAATTTACTATCACAGGTGTTACAGTTTACACTGGAAGCATTGAACTGATCAATTTGTACCTCACTATAAGTTTAATATAATAAAGCTTGTGTAAATGCAAATTACTTTGTCATAAGCTTCATGATGTATGCGGGTAGGTACTATTTATATTTAAATAATAAGATTTTATTTTCATAGATAATCATTTATTATTTTGATGAAAATTTTAAAGCAAATACCTAACAAAAAATACAGTTACGAATGAGAAGTGTTTAAAATCAAATACATCCAAAAAAGAGCGTAAGATTATGCCAAATACTGAAAAATACATTTTTCGATGCGTTAATGTCAAAAGGAAACGGTACCTGTAGGTGCTCATTATTTTCTATAATCCCCCTTATCTCCTGTGAAATTGAAACTCCGTTTCAAAAGTCCAAAGACCATTTCAATTGATTTACCGTTATTCTAATATTGATTGCCTCTTTTAGGGGCTCTGTGTGATATGGCACGTAGCATCCGGTGTCGGTTGGGGCAATAATTTTGATTTACGTGCCCTTTGGGGCTTAGCTGGACAATGTTATACAATTATTATTGGAGTTTGCGTTAATTTGGGATCAACAATTTTGTGTATGATAATCGCCTCAAAAGGAACAATTAAGTGCTCAGTTTTGCGCTAGTTTAGTTTAATTCTAGGTGATGTGTAAATTATTCGTATGAATGATATACTTAATAGGGACGCATACGTTACAAGCAAACAAACAGGCAAACATTGATAATATATTAAAAAGTATTTAATCATAAATATTCAGGAAATAATATCATACAAAGTAAAAATAACTATACTTATAGTTAAGGCTCATTAAGGTTAATTAAAATAAAAAAGGTCATAACAGTAAAATGAATCGCCATAACAGAAAGTAGGTACACGCTTTCAAAGTCAAAGTCAAAGCCATTTATTCAGTTTTGGCCCTAGGAGGGCACTTATGAAGGTCGAATTTACTGAAGTTACCACCGGTTCGGAAATCAGCCTTCAACTGAGAAGAACCGGCAAGAAACTCAGCAAGGTTACATTTTTTTATATAGTATATCTTTTATATTCTTACTATTGTTGGCTATATTTTTTTTTCAATAACAGCAAAATGTACAATACAATATACAATTAAAACAAAACGAAAAATACCAATATGAAGTAAATAATAAAATGTAACGCAAACAAGTTCTTATTAAATAATAGCGAATACGCTAATGGCTACAACTAAACAAAAAAATCAATATACAAGGTGCACCTGTGCAGAGTGTAACTATTTCCAAACATCCCTATCTTCAATATAATGAGCTACCTTGTAATAAGCCTTTTCCTTCAGAACTTCTTTCTTTACGTAAAATTTGAATTTAAAATCGGTCATCTTGGTTACCGAGTTAGGTATTTTATTATTAAAACGAATGCAATTACCAAGGAATGACTTGCTAACTTTGGCTAACCTAAAATATGGAACAACTAATTTCTCTCTTTGCCTTGTATTTATATTATGGACATCTACTTTTGTTTTAAACATTCCTATATTTCTACGTATGAACATATTTTCATAAATGTAAAGTGAAGGCAAAGTCATTATATTTATTTCTTTAAATAAATGTTTTAATGAGTCCCGAGTACCTATACTATAAATTGCACGAATTGCTCTTTTTTGTAGTATAAAAATAGTTTCAATATCGGCTGCTGCTCCCCATAATAAAATACTGTTACCGTTATACCATTTATACATAACGTTATGTTTACTAAACTTCAAACTATTGAAATCAAATTCCAATGTTTCTAAAGAATTTATATTGCAAATGGGATTTTTCACTCAACGGATACTAGAGAGTCAGCTCTGAACTTCAAATAGGGTTGGTAAAAATCATACTATGTAGGTAGACAAATATTTGTGTGTGCAAATATATGAGCATGTCTGTTTGTTCCTTTTGTGTGCATGAATATGTTTATTTATTTGTTCTGCGTCTGGGTGTGAATATCTATTTCCTAGTAATAATTATTGTGAAAGTTTGTGTGTTTGGATGTTTGTTAACACTCAACTCCGTAAAGGCTGAACGGTTTTGGATGAAATTTAAGGAACTAAAGGAACTTTATACCAAATTAAAATTCATGAAAATTCATTCAGACGTTAAGTAATAAGTAACATACACACAAACAATTTTACAAAAACGAAAAATGTTTTTTTTTTAAATACTATAATATACCTACTACTTAAATACTATAATTGTTATAATAACTAAAGTTGAGGCAAAAACTAGACAACAACTAAAAAAACATTGAAACGATTGAATATCAAAACATACTAATATTTTAATTTATTGACAACCCTGAAAGTAGATTCTCCAAACGTTATTAAAATGAACCAACTTGACGTATGCGGGGAGTCTATCTTAAAGTAGATCGTTTGTTTTCTTATTTTCTAGATACACAAAACAATATTTCAAACATAGTATTGTTTGCATTATGCCATCTTATTCGTTTTAGAGAATTGTGTGCAGAATGTTATTACATTAAAGTGAAATATATGATTATTTTTTGTATTTGTGAATGTGGGAAATAAAAGAAACTAGCTTAGTTTATGCTTTGAATTTATTGATTTATGTTTAAATTAAGATACCAATATAACAAAAACAGTTATAAGTATTTTATGTTCTTAAAATAACTGATCAATTATATTATATAATACTAGCTTTTCGCCCGCGGCTTCGCTCGCGCAGACTTTATAAAATGAAGAACCGCTTGACCGATTTTGTGCAAACTTCACATAAACCATCTACTAAATAGTCCAAACAAAGCCTAAAAATTTGGTTTGCATAGGTGAGCCTGTTCTTGAGTTATAAAATTACAACGAAAAGTGGCATTGATTTTTATATATATAAGAAGATAGATTATTATATTATATTATTATATAAAGTGTATTGTGTAAAGTGTGTGAAGACGATACCGTGTAAATATTCTAAACCTTACAAGAGTAAGTCTTTTAGGTTTAAGTAAGCCCTGGAGTCTGCCCAAAGGCCTATATTTGTATATTGTATAACTGTTGTAAAATAATTTGTACTTAAACTAAATTATTTTTCTGTAATATGACACTTTTTCATTCTGAATCCTTTGATATAAAAACGATTCTGTTCAGGATCAATCAAATTACAATAAGAGTATAATAAATAAATAGGCTCTCAGAATTACAAGAGCTAGTTAATAATGTATCGTCATTTTAAAACAAACTAAGATGCATTAACATTTACATATATCCTTATGTATACAATAATTTGAGCCCATCCTATAGATCATTTTAACCCAACACGTTTTAAAAACCTAAAATATTTCCCCATCACTGATATAAATGGCCGAAAAATACGCGGAGGGCAGTTCATGTTCAAAACAAATCGTTACGGACATTATCTGCAAGCGATTTCCACAACAGCGACTGACAAAGTTGGTCGCGCTATTGATTTACGGATTTTTGCATAGAGTAATAATAAATTAGACGAGACTCTCGTTTGTATGGATCATAAAAGTATTGCTATCTATTTATACAATCAAACATTATAAAATATTATAGCCAAGAAATGTAAAAAAATAGTTTACTTACTTATTATTTTGGGTTACTTGTATTTCTTTTCCTGGCTAAGTAGTATTGATAATTATAGATTTCTTATTGAATAAGATTAAATTAATGAATTCGAAGATTTGTTAGAGCGTAATTTAAATCCACCGATAGACTTACCTATTTCCACTAACCAATACTTGAGAGGCTTCTAAATATGTCAAATTGTTCAAGTATTTTTCCCATGGATATTTTTATTATAATTTGGTATGGAATATGTGTCCTATAAGGGTCTCTTATTATTATTTTTTATTATGTCAGGCCTGTATTTAAACACAATGTCCCCATGGTAAGTGATGATATAATAAACCTATCAATGCTAAACGGCTTTTTACAACAAAAAAATAGAATTACAGAAGGTTAAATATTCTAAAAAGCTAAAACCAATCACTACGTCCTCTCTAAAGACAGGAACGTTTAATAAATAATCAATTTGTACCTATTATTATAATCTTTGGCACCTTACAGTTCATTGGCGATGTTGGCATATAAATCAAATTTAGCTAAACTGTCGGCTACGTGTTTTGATGAACTATAATGCAGTACAGTCGATAAATTCATAATAAGCAGGGTTTTGCGATTGATTTCACACGCGTAATGATGATTTAAGTTGCCTTTATGGTGTCGTCATTGTGAGCAGCCAAAGAGAGCCGCCGGTTTTGTTATAGGCTTATTTTTCTTTACACCTTCAGCTACATTAGAGTTCGATTTACCAAAGAAGTGCCGTGGAATTAATGAAAATCGATCTTATTTCTTTTGTGATAGAGGTGGGTCTAAGGGACGTCTTTGGTGAAATGAACTCTACTTACCATGGTGAGATCTTGGTCAAACACAGACCTATATAGGTATGTATATAGATAAAAATACAGTATTTTTATTTTTTAATTAGAAAAGGACGTTATGCTACTAGGTTTATCATGAACTTTGTTGAAATTTTGTATTGAGTGCTATGGGTGTAATTATCTATACATGTATGTATTTACAAAAGAAAAGTAGTATATGTAGTATATCAGTTATCTGGCTTCCATAGTACAAGCTCTGCTTAGTTTGGGGTCAGATGGCCGTGTGTGAGGAATAACGTCCCAGAATATTTATTTTATTTATTTATTTATTTTGTCTCAGTGTTGCTATTAATCCCATTTCTTGTCACGTTCATTATGAATCGTGTAGTTCTGTAATAACCTTGGTAAATACTTCAATACAGTCAACACCATATGCTGGCTCATAATTTTCGAAATGGTAGATAGAAGTATCAGTAGGTATAGACAAAATAATTTATATAAGGCGATGATGGCTCAGTGGTAGTGACATCGGACGCCGCAGCGAAGGTCGTGGGTTCGAATCCTACAATGAGCTTGAGATTTCGGTGAAGGAAAACATCGTGAGGAAACCATAGCACGGTGGTAGGGTACTTTGTAGTACCCGCCGGGCTGGCTACCACCCTCAAGTTGAAAATCTGTCGCCAAAACACCTATTGGTGTGTTCCGGCAGCTGCACTTGAGAGCCAGTTCCTTCGAGGCTTTGTGTGCTTACTACCTTCGGCTACATCATCACTTACCATAGTGAGATTGTGGTCTGTGGACACAAGCCTATATAAAGTAAAAAAATATATATATCAACTAGCGGGCCCGACAGACGTTGTCCTGTCCAAACTCGATTACGACGCCATCTACCGGGTCCAATTGTATTTTCAAACCATCCAGGGACCCGCTCAAATATACACACAAAATTTCATCCAAATTGGTCCAGTCGTTTAGGAGGAGTTCAGTCACATACACACGCACACAAGAAATATATATATTAAGATTGTTGATATTAGGTAGGTATGTTATGTTAAAAAACCATATCTATCTACTACTAGTCTTCCGCCCCGCGGTTTCACCCCTGTTTTACGTTTTCTTAGTGGATGCCCACTGTATAAGGTATCTGTGTAGGTGTGTGCAAAATTTCAAGTCTCTGGTCCAGCGGTTTGTGCTGTGCGTTAACATATCAACAGTCAGTCAGTTTACCATTTTATATATCTACCTACTATAATATTGTTAGACAAAAATAAGAGAAATAATGCTAAAATAAATATTTGAATAGTGCAATAGTGCATTGTATGTTCAATTTAAAGTGTTAATAAAACATTGTAACATTGCAAAAGTTGAAAATAAATCTGAAATTCATTTTGTTTGGATCAACCGATTGTTACGAGTAGGTATATCGAGTTCCGAATGCAGTATTGAAAAACTTGTTTTATTTATGTTAACAAATGTATTCCAGTGCTGACCCGTGATTTATTAAAGCATACCTACTGTATTGATTTAATTCTTTGTTTTATTATTAAAATATATAGCCATGGCTTTCTTTTTAATTTAAGACTAAGGCTGAAGGGATTTTAATCAATATTGTCCTCTGAGAGACTTCTGTATTAAATAAAGGACCAATATTAAGATGAAAATACAATTAAGTTAAATTTAAAGGGGTGTGACAATATGTTTTACACTACCCTATACCCACGATTCCACCCGTAAGTTAATTTTGTCTCTGACTTTTTACACTGAACTTAAACGGCCAATGCGCATGTCTCTTTAGTCACCTCAATGATAGATACATACTCAAATGATCCTCAAGAAATTATCTATAAATATCTTTGTAATATGGTTGCTATGCTATGCTTTATAATATGGTTATTGAGTTACTACTATACTAACGGACACACCCTCATCTTGCTATAGAAATTTATTTTAGTAGCAACTGTTACCAACCTGACGATTATATAAAAAAACATTATTCCTTACACCCAGCCATCAACAAGGGACTAAGTACTTTCGATAGATCTTCCTGCCGCAGTTTTTGCTACTATCTTCTCCCGTCCCTCAAAATCTGCTACAGCCAATTATATCTCAACTAGCTGTCCCCTGTGGTAAGCCCGCGTTCCCGAGATTAAAAGTAGCCTATGTCCCTCTCCATACCATAAGGTATCTGTGTACAACATTTCATCGGGATCGGTGCAGCGGTTTAGGCATAAAAAGGTAAAGTTAGAGAACGAATAGAGTCTACTGAATGGAATAGTTTCTTGTTTGCGAGTCTGATTTTCTTCCAGGATGTGGCAGTCGCTGAACATGGTACTAATCCTGTAGCTCAGAATAATGGGAATACCCTGTTGACTATTTCCTGAAAATTCGACAATACTTACTCATACACATTCAACACATCGCCACCTGGCTCGTTTGGTAATGGCCGGCATTATTCTCCCAAAGTCAAGATGGCGAAATCCGACGCAATCAAATATAATTCACGGCTAAAGGCGGCGGTCGATATAGCATTTGTCATGCCCACCTGCTCACCCACCCACTGTGGAGGAAAATATTATAAAATTTAAGAGAAAAAAATATATATGAATCTAGTAGCTGTAGTAGCTGTGACGAAAGTTTTAATCGGTTTTGTTCTTTTTTAATTTATATTTTTTTTATTTTTGCAGTTTTATTGCAAACTGTGTTTACAAGTATGAGAGTAGGTGATAGTTTAATTTAGATGCGTATTTTCATGCGCAACACTCTTGTTGTTAAAGTTTATGGAGATCATTGTCGAAGATCATCTGACATGGATAATAATCTACCCTATTGACAAGATTGAACCCTTCAAATGTGACGTAAGTATTTCGATTATTAATAATATTCTATACTGTTATCCAATGTATGTTTTTTAGTAATTCAGCTCTAATTTACCTGTCAACAACATTAAAATTTTCTTTTAACTAACGTGACATTGCGGAACGAAACGACACGAAATTATGCTATCGGCTACTGTCGCCATTCAATCAAGAAGAAGAAGAAGAATATTCTGTAGTCTTTTACAAAAAGAGGATCAGACATACAATTATTAGGTGTAAGGGACGGTCCTCCGCAAACTGACAGGGTGCATTCAGCTCCTTATTTTGAATCATATTCCACCGGAAATTTTCTGCGGAAAATTTTCATATTTTTATCGTTTTTTCAGTTACTATTACTTTATTTTAATGTAAAATTAAATTATTTGTACACAACACTTCTTTTACGTAAATAAAACAACTAAAATCAAAAAATCAGCAAAGGATGTTGAAATAAGACGCGGGGTGGGCGGCTGACGAATCATACATCAAACAAAACAGGTTTATAGGATTACCATGACATTTCGGAAATAATGTCATGTAGCGGGGATCTTAGTATGATATACTGAATTCACCCCATTAGTTTGCGGAAGGCTGTCCCTTACACCATGTATTATTGCAACTTTCCAAATTTTCTTTGACCAAAATACGTCTATTTTCTTTTCTATTTAATATGCGTAAAGTTAAGTATATATTTTTGAAATTTCCATTGACTATTTTGTCTCAGCCTTTGTAGATGGCATAAAATCTCTGCTACTACTTCCGCAATATCAGCTAAACTAACTTGTTCAATAAACAACAATACGGTGAACATACGGCATGTCTGACAGCTAACTGATTTATACCTGACAAGGTAGTGAGGGCCATGATCTCGGGTTCTCAGTTTGGGCCCTGCGGTTTTATCGACAACTGCCCTCCGCGCGTAGGGTTGACACGAGAGATTTATGGCTGTTTTATTGACAAACAAAGTGTTTTTTAAAACAAGGTTATTTATAACTTTATGCTAAAGCCTATACACCCCAAAAAGGTTTTCATTACATTAGTCGAACGCTAAAAAATCTCGCAAAGTTTTGTTGACTGTATGATGCAGCGAAAAAGTTGTGGTGATATTATTATGTTTATTTTCGTTTATTGTTGTGATGACACGCTACAAATTAATTTTTTGCTGACTCAATTCACAAGTAGTGTTGTTGGTTAGAATCATTTTAATATCATACGTTTTTTTATATTTTTTAAGCGACGATGATCATTTACCACCTCGTCAACCGTCTATCTGCTTGTCAAAAAATAATACCTGTAACATAGTATTCAAGCTATTCAAATTGATTCTATTACTGATTTTGAACAAACTAAGTAGTATTAGATTACTTTAATAAAAAGTAACGATGCTTGATTTATCATAAAAATATTGTTGATTAAGAGTATTAAATATCTTCAAATATTTCTGCTGATCCTAAATTAGCTTTTGTGGTAGATAATTGACTTACCTTTGAATTTATTTAGTTCTACAAATTCAAATTCTATTATAATCTAAATTCATAGATCTCATTAGACGATTATCAAAAATTCAACTCGGTTTAAGGAATAATATATATCTTCTATTCTTTAATATCTATCTAGCAATTTAACGAACCGTTTTTTCTGCATCGTATGATAGTTTACGTAGTAGCCCTATACTATTGTGTCAAACGCGTGGCACGCAATGTTGGCCGTCGCATATCGCATCGCCGCCAACTTCATGTTTTATGGAGTCCCGCAATTGGCTCCCACGTTGTTCCCTAACATATTGCGTATTGTGTATTTGGCCTTTTTCTGTTTGTGTGAATATTGACTAGGTGAATGAAGGTGATCGAAATTCAGGAATTCTTTTGTTTTTGTGGTTGAGGCATTTACAATAGTCATCTTCTGTAAAAAGTAATACTTTTACAACATAGGAATCAACTGTAAAAACTAATCTTAGCTAGAGTTTAGTTGATGCTATTTACATTTGGTAGACCTGCATTTCCCCATAATCTCACCCCGAAAGTGATGACAAGGCTGAAGGTAGTATGCATATATTGTCTGACAAGAGCAGCTACCGAAATGGGTGCTCGACACTGCACCTACATTTAGGCAAACTGCTTAAGCTGATATTTTTCACCCTTTCTTTCGCTGCATTTTATACTAAGTATTAATCCATATTACGTAAATCTACACACTTATGAAGCTAATAAAATATTCATAGAATATAAATCTGTGACTACAACCCAAACATTTCCATTGTTAAACTATTTTTTTCCACTCTCTAAGAGATAGAGTATAAGTTTCAGCACAAATGCAGTAACGTAGATGCAGCTTTAAATTCACAGCGAGTTCGATAGTGGAGAAACGTTCAGTGCTGTATATCACGTCATCGACGTAGGTACTTTTGCGTCGGACTTGGAGGTGAATTTTATCGAGATATTCTCACTATCGGGATATAGTGAAGTCAATTTACTTGATACGAGTAGCTATCTTATAAATGACAGGTGAGTGGGACAAACTTCAGTTGACTGTTCAAAATTCAGGGTTGGTAGTTACGTACTTGGCATTTTGAAAATTCAAGGACACTAAGTGCATTGTATTATTTTATTATAGGTACCTACTCCTAAAACCTACTTTATGATTGCATTGATCCGCATAAGTATTAAATTGAACAAAAAGCTGTTCATAAGATCGTAACATCAGAAATGATCTAATTGTTGATTCTTATCAATAATGCAAGTTCTTAACAATAAGCTAAATAAATCTTTTATTGCTTTGAGAGGTACAGTACAATGATGGCTTTGGCATTTTAATTAGGTTTCCGGGGTTTTATAGCATAAATGATGTAGAAGACCTACCATTTTGTAATTCAGTCAACACAAAAAGTCATGTGTCGTATCCATCTAAACTATAATTCAATACTAGCTTCCGCCCCGCGGTTTCACCCGTGGTCCGGGACAAAAAGTAGCCTATGTGCTATTCCAGACTATAATCTATCTCTGTGCAAAATTTCATCCAAATCCGTTCACCCGTTAATCTATATAGTTAGGTTTAACTAGCAACCCGCCCCGGCTGTGTATGAGCGCAATTTATACACACAAACCATCCTCGTTTATCGCTCTTTCTATTAGTTAAAAAGGGTATCAAAATCCATTGCGTGGTTTAGAAGAAGTAAGCGGAGAAACAAACAGAGGCATATTAAATTAGAGATGAACATTCCATCAAAAATAGACTAAAGGTTGTATTAAACTACTGTTTTAAAAACTATCCATAGCATTCCGGTAGTTTTGGTCGTTCGCAACTTTCTAACAATAAATATTGATGTTACAGACTCATAACGGACATTGTTTATTGGCAGAAGATAATATACAACGACTATACTTTGCCATAACTTATATCTTATTCTGGGCACGCAAGTTTCTTTGAAATTTCACTGTGGATGTGAAATTATAAATTAATAATGAAAATATTTGTGCAATGATTTATTATTTTCGATGCAGGACTATGAACCTAAGAAACTTTTTTTTAAAGCCATTTTCTTTCAATAGAAACGTTAGTGAAGTGCAAATGAGTTATTATATTTTATTCAATAAAACATCAATAAAATCTAATGTTTTTGCATTTTTTTTATTTATTTCTCGGAAAACTAACAGCTATTTATAACATGTTATTTTAATAGTAGAAATAGTAGAATACAATAGATCTAAATAATAGCCTTTTACAAGTTTTCAAATTTATTCAAAATAAATTATATGACAAGAAAGGCCTTGCAGGCCTATTCAAAACTAAATACAGTTAGTTAGATAAGTAATAGCAGTGTAAATAAGAACCGAAGAACTATATCACGTAGAAGGTAATATCTCACATCCAATATAACATTCAAAGTCGTTTCTATATCCGGTGTTAGTTGTGGAAAGGTTCAATTATAAGAATTTACCGCACCCGCGGGTAGTTTGCCCGACAGCCGGTGTCAGACCTACATCGTAAATTATGCATCTACCTGCTTTTTGCTCTGGAGTATGGTCATAAGTTGAGAGACGTTTACACAACCTAATCTGCCTTCTGCATTTAAATAGAATGTACATTTGTGTTGAGCTTAAAATTAATTATAATTTAGATTATTATTATGATTCTGCCATAATTTGTCAACAGGTAGACCGTGAAACCCTCTGCATCCTTGCTAACTTTACAAAAAAGAAAATGTTCTTTCAACGCAGTTTGATCAGAAAACAGTTGGTACTGAGCGGCTCTCTTAAAATAAAAGGGCTGTAACATAAAGATATTTAGAATCAGTTAAATTTCATAATATAATTTAAAGAGACGCTGGAAATAAGTACCCAGAAGCGACTGAATATGGAGATATTTTAAAATTTTAAGAGAAGGACGATCTATGACATCTGGGGCGTAAAATTGGAGACAAACATTACAATAGATTATGTATTACTAGGATCATAAACTGGGATTTTAACTAATGACCATCATAAAGTCATAGCACTCTTCCATCAATATTGAAAGGAAACACACGTAACATTTGAAATGGCCGTTGGTATTAGTCATTTATATCGCAAGCTGCAGCAGTTTGGGCCAGAATGACCGAATATTTGCCATAATGCGAGAAAATGCGAGAAAAAAGTAAGTTACTTGCCGAGAACTGGCCGGACTTTGAGTAATGACGCCACATTCGTGAGCCCCGACGCATATTGCGCCAATCGAATAATGGAAACTGTGGAGATTGATTGGCTTCTTCCTTTTTGAAATTTTTGAGAATTTTTTGCTGGAAATTTAGCCCGAGTTCGAAATACCTAATTAAATATTTATGTTTTGTATAATTATCTGCCATCCAAATCAAATTTATTTATCAAGTACGTAGTAGAGAAGTAACTTTTTGAATAAATTATTTCTTGTTTGTACCTATCTAATAGTATTATTTAGTCAGCACAACTAGAGAACTGATTAATGATTTGTAAAAAAAAATGTTTGGTTGAGAATCATAAACTATAAATATATAGCATTCAATATATATCTTGGGTGAGGAACCTTTAATGCTAGTAAATTATACGTTTCACCTACTCTATTCATTCTATAATCTTCTAGAACATGTCCAAGCAGAATTTCCCAACGACGCAAGCTATTTTCATTTTGATCAGTCATTCCATTTATCAATCTCATGTTTTATTGTCTTAAAAAAAAAATATTCTCTTTGGGTAACAAGTGTACAATCGATGCAATTATATTATGATTTATTATCATTTTCACGTTATCGATATTTTGATCGAGTTAGCCGTTGAATGATTTTGATAAATCTTTGGATTGTTAAAATAATTAAGGAGAGTTATTTCTTGTTATATTTTATTTCACAAATCTATACTAATATTGTAAAGCTGAAAAGTTTGTTTGTTTCTTTGGTTGAACGCGCTAATCTCAGGAACTACTGGTTCGAATTGAATTCTTTCAGTGTTGGATAGCCCATTTATCGAGGAAGGCAACTTTTTATTCCGGAAAAACATAAGATTCCTCGGGAATGCGGGTGAAACCATGGGGCGTTAGCTAGTTCAATATATTTTTTTTGTAAAATAATAACAAGCGGATAACAATAATTGGAAGTATTAAATGCTAAGTAGCACCTTATTAATAAAAACATTAATTATTTTTAAGATGTTTGATCTTTTTTTTTTTGGTTTATTAAAATAGAAGTTGGTACCTACTAAAGAGAGTGATTCTTTCTTCGTTCTATCTACTGAAAGATATCCTCGAATCGTGATATAAATATAAATATACTTACAAAACTCGATTAAGGTCACTAAATTAAGTGGCCATTATATAACATTACAAATAGACCATAGATAACATTTGCACAGGCTACATATAACGTGATCTGTTAAACCACGCGTGCATTGCCCCCATTTGTCTTGTACTGAGCCAGCAATGGACCTTGACGAAAAGCAATGTATCACTAACATCGTTAATGGATAGTTTTATACAAGTACATTTCATAGTGTTGGTTGTGACATTGATAAAATAATTTATATCGATAGTAATAAACGAATTTGAAAAACGAACGTGGAGACGTGTTCGTGATGAATGATTTTAGCGAAAGAGGTCTTGTTTTTAATGGTATTACTTATAGTGGGGAAGTCCTACTTATCAATATGAACAACTGTTAATTTGCTTGAAAACAATCTGTATAAAACGAGATACCTAATTGCAATAATAATAGTAAGAGATATCTTGCAACACAAGAACAAAGCATCGAAACGATTTTTAAAAATACTTTATCGATGTATATTTTTTACGGACAGCACTATGTACTAAGTTTCAGGCTCCATCGAACTCAAAGGATATCCTATCCTACAGAAAATTTATGAAATGGAAGTAATACCATTGATGAAGAGGATATTTCGAACATCTTTTAATTTTGAAAGTTATCAGCAAACTTACTTTTAGGATGGGTTGTTTCATCTTCTTTTGACGTAGAAGTAAATGTTAAAGATTGAAATAATAGACAGCATCGACCTTGACCTACGAATAGGTGGTTACTATACTCTTTGCAGGTAGTCTAATTTGGATACTAAGCAGAGCCTTTGTACGATCAGCAACAAAAATATGTAAATACCTTATCTATCATCATTCTGTCATTATTTTGGGTTTGTTGACTAGTTGCCATCAAATTTGGTAAAAAATGAATTATTTTATTATTTTGTATTATCCAACAAAGTATAATTCAAGGTCACAATAACATGGGTGTAATTATTATTTATAGCACGTTGACTGGCTTGTCAACGTTATATTTTTTAACGATGACAAGCATAAAATTATATTTTTTTAAATTAATCATTATTTTACTAAATATCTTCAACCCAGATATAATTAATTATCAATTATATTTTTTAATGCTGACTATACATAGCTATGGCCAGACCCTTTTCATTTACATCAAAATTTAGTGAAGTGAATTTTTTATCCTTTTGAAGTCGCCACGATGAAGCCTAAAATGGTTCAGAGACTAAAGTAAATTGAGTAGAAAACTTCATCGTTCATTCTCATCAAGGTGATTCCATTTCGGCTTTTATTTTATATTGAACTTTTTATGGCTTTTTGACTCGACGAGGGTGCTCTTTGGTATGGTCTGACTGCTTGGTATTCTATTAGTTTATTGTATCTATTCAATTGAAAATGCTCTGTTTCATTATGGATGTCGGAAGGTTTCACAGAATTTATACACCTTTAAGGTTTCACCTATCTATACACTTTTAAGGCGATGACAGTTCAGTGGTAGTGACGTCTGACGCCGCGACGAAGGTCGTAGGTTCGAATCAGTTTGAGCTATCGGTGAAGGAAAACATCGTAAGGAAACTATAGCTCGAATATCGGTCGAGCCGTTCTTAAGTTATAAAATGGTGTATCTAACCCGATTTTGTTTTATGTATAATAGATATAATTTAATTTCCCATTTTTCACTAGCTTCTCTGACGCGGTGTTGCAAACGATGAAAAACGAACAATAATAATGAATGCAGCAATTACAGCGGGTAATATTCTGGGAATGCATCCAGCAACTAATGTATACGCAAATTAGTGTAAATTTAATTAAAATTCTGTTGTTACGTTAATAATGCACCTGGGGCTTGAAATTGAAGATATTTCAAGCTTATAGTGTTTCATTATTGTATTGCATTATAATTGTATGTGTTAATGACCGAATCCTTTGAGAATATACTAGAGTCTTTTAAACGCAACAGGCCATTTCACCCCACCATCACTTAGTTGTTTAAATTATTCTAGAAAAAAATGATAGGCATATTCCTATGACGAGTCGTTAAGTCTATCTATTCAAATAAATGCACACCTCTAGCTTCTATAAACGTGTAAATTCGAAGCAATTGTACTGCAAGTAATAAATTCGGAGCAATGTATACACATAAAGGCAAGTGCATACTGTCGTAAAGAAAACCGCAACACTATCCAACTGACAGTTTAAAACTTCCAAATCAACAAGAACAGAATGATCCCTTCCATTCCCTTCCCTACTATTATAAATGCAAAAATGTACCTATTTGTTAGTTTGTCCTTCATTTACATAGCAATGGAGCAACGGATAGACGTAGTTTTTTATAGAAATAGTTTATAGACGGAGAGTGACATAGGCTACATTTTATCCTGAAAATGCGGGAAAACCGCGATGCAAAAGCTAGTTTTAAAGTCTCATGGCAATTACTTTACTCTTAGCTCATAATAATTACTTTGGGTTTAATTTTTTTTTTTTGGTATGAGAATAGACTGTCACAATAACATAAAGCATTTTTAAAAATATTTACAACATAAATAATACTCTTAAAATATCATTGTAAATATAAAAAAACATAAATAAAATTAAACATTAGGCCTCCGGATAAAAAATAAATTTGTTTTATCGCATTTAGGTTTGTTAATCTATATTATTACGAGTACCTATATGTATAGGCCTTCATATTTTTTACATTCGAATTTGTCGGGACACAATGCAGCAAGGACGAATGCCTTTACGAAGCGGCATTTCGCGAGACTTCAAACGCGATAGAACACTGTATGTTTTTTACGCTGTGGTACTAATGTGTTCTAGCCTTTACCACTCTAGACTAATACGGTGGCCACTACCACAATGAAATGTTCTCGTACTAGGACAGAGTATTGTGAATGTAATCGAATTGTAAATTCACTATCCTAATTGTAGGCGATTAATCGTTTCGATCGAATCTATGTGCACATTGATATTATAATGACAGGTTTTAACTGAATTGCATGTTTGTACAATACGTTTGGATTTAATATGATTAAAAACAAAACAATGCGATTTCCGTTTTTTTTTGTATAATGATGATTAATTAGCTGTCAATTTTTCATGATTATGGCTTGACTAGTGATGTACTTTAGAACTTATGCACAAAAACAATCAAAAGGGGAGGTAATATTCTATCGTAGTTATTGTAGACTTATTGCTATATAATTCACAATGCAATCTTTTGTACTATAGCATATATTAAGTACGTATGGGCTCTGAGTTACTGAGTAGTATTTTTTTCGAATCCAAAAATATTATGATATATTTTCGATAAAAACCACCATAAAACTACAAAGAAATAAAAGAAATACCAAAGAATAATGGCGCATCTATCTCGAAAATCCTAAAACCGAAAAGTGAATACGTGGGGACACATATGAGATTGCAAGTGCCGTGAAAATTTAATAAGGTCACCAGTGTCTGAAAATATACTTAGGAAGCTGGAAAAATTCAGTGAGCATTATAAATGCATCGGTTGATATACAAATGCAATAGTGGCTTTCATTGGTGGAGAAAGAGGAAATTGTATTTTATTTTAATGTTATAGAACTCAAAGTTGAAACTTCTTCGTTTGTCCATTTCATAATCATTATTAATATTAAAAGCTTTTATTTAACTTGCAATGTATGTATGTAAGTATGTTTGTTCGGGTGGAATCTTTGAACTCAATTTTGAAGTAGATAATGTAGATATTTTCAACCGATTGAGCTGAAATTTGTATACACGTTTAGTTTGGATGACAATTCACGATATGATGTGTGACATCATTCTAAATCCAATATGGCGGACCATCCAAGATGGCGGAATAGTTATTTTTAATGCATTTCTACAATATGGATATCAAATGAAAGGACTTGTTGAGAGTAACTCGAAAAATTTTCTCCGAAAATTTTTCATATTTTTATCGTTTTTTTCAGTTACTATTCTTTAATTTAAATTTCAAATTTAATTCTTTGTACACAACACTCCATGTAAATAAAATAGCTAGAATCGAAAATTGCTATGGATTTTGAAATACGAACGTCGCGGGGAGGGCGGCCGATGCTCGCTGCGCTGCAGTTCGCTATGTGCGTTTTGCCACGGTACCGATAACATCGCGTGTGAGGTAATCAAAAAAATCAGGTATATTCCAGGATTCCCATAACGTTCTGGAAATAATTTCATGTACTGGTCATCTTAATTGATATATTGAATTCACCCCATTAATTTGTGGAGGGCTGTCCAAAATAAACACGGCTGTACAAATAAAGTATTAATTAGTAAATATCGAATACTGGCGGAACAAAAAGTTCGTAATAATTAAGAAACAATTAGATCTTTCTTTCTCGAAGGAAATACTAGTCAAATATCGCTGTAGCTATCTCTTAAGTTGATATATACATAGTTGATAGATATATTATTATTATTAGATCTTATTCTTCAAATTATAAACATTATTTAATTATAAACGTTAACGCAATGACATAGGTATCTCAATAGAAATCTTCATGTCGAAAATCTTTTATCATTCGTCTACAAATCCATTGTCACCTTTGTCGAACATTTTCACACCCTCTCATACCTACTTACAAACAACCACACAGTTATAAAACAAATCTCGTAAAACAAACGAAAACTAATCTTGCTCAGGTAAAATTGAACAATATACAAACGTTGTACGTGTTATAAATCCCTATTAAATAGGTACTTACAACAGTATTATTTTCAAGATAAGTGGAATATATGAAAATAGACAGTTTGTCGACCATTGGTCCTCTTAATACAAATACCAAAACGAGTTACAAACACGGCGCTTAGAAAATGAAAGTCAAATAACCGGACCCTCATTTACACGTTCGACACACTAGAAGATAGGATGACAAGCTGCTGGGTATAGGCACACAGCAGCACTCCTTTGTTTAAGAAGAATATAGTTGGTATATACTTGTTACCGTTGAATGTAATCATGTTTTACCCTAATTTCGGTGATCATTAGCCAACATTGTTTATTGTTGAACGTCAATTTTTACACAGTTATGAATTTTGAAGGCAGTACGTTTATTGATGGCGGTGCCTACAGAATGTTGACAAAGGTTAGGTACCTTTATCAAGGATAATTCTCCAAATTTGATACAAGTTACCATATTTACTATATCTGAACTATTTAATAATATATAGATTTCAAATGTTGGAAGTTATATTGATGAATAATCACAGCGGTGTGTCACATAGCCACTCCCGGGCTATTCTCTCGTTGTTATCCCTATAGAGCAAATTAACAATTGAAACTAGAAATTAATTACTACAACTAGTGGGCTTATAACTGCCCGACCCTTTTTACTAGGGTTGTTGTGGTATGTGACCCTTCAACTTGTTTGTGTTAATCCTTTTGTTGTATATGCAAAAAATTGCTGTGAATACATTTGGCTGTTGCCAAAGACATTTAAATTTTATAGTAGTACTAGGTGTCCTCCGCGGTTTCACTCGCGTTCCCGAGAAAAAGATAGCCCATGTCCTTCTCCATACCATAGGCTATCTACGTACCAAATTTCATTGCGATCAGTTCTGCGATTTAAGCTTGAAAAGATAACAAACAAACTCACATTCGCGTTAATAAAATAAAAAGTTAGGATATCTAAAGGAAGTAAATGGGACAGATGAAAGACGACGAAGAGATTAGGAATTATTTTGAATAGACATAGAAACAAATTTGAAAGTAGTGTCGCATGGACATGTTATCAGGCGCGGATTCAGGATTTCAGGGCGATAATTTTTCGTGTGATAATTTATCAGAAAATGTATTCTCAAAAATATATAAACCAATAGTGCAGTTGCTGTCGGAAATACAGTTGAATTAGAAAATAGTTAAAAATATTAAAAACAGTATCCATTCCTGTATCCACACTTGCATGTTATGAGGGATGAAAGCCATGTTACTGAAAGACTCATGAATATGAAAGTACACGAAAAAGAGATGAGTAGATTGTGTAAAAAATGGAAGACGAGTACGTTTTGCGTCGACCCTTAATGATTGGGAAAGGGCAGGAAGATAATGAGTAAGTATATTATAGCAAACGCTTTAGGCAGATGCGCATCTGCAAGATGTATGAAGAACAGGAGAGCAAAAAATTATTGATTTAATCCGTTGCACACTTTTTTTTACTGACTTCAAAAAAGGAGGAGTTTTTTTTGTATGTTTGTTACGCGATTACTCCGCCAATTATGAATTTATTTTGATGAGTCTTTTTTCGTTTGGTAGGTCATATTTGAGAGGTGGTCTCATATAAATTTTATGATCTGATCATAGACTTTAAAGATATGATGGAATTCCTCAACGAAAAGGAGCACGAATATCGCAATTGAAATATCTTATTTAATATTGTCGACAATTTTACTATCATTGATATGCATATCCTCGATCAGAGACAAATCTTGATATCAAAATGCAAACAAACAAAAAACATTGAAAACGGGGTTCCCTCTTAGAAACATTAATATGGCTTCCATTCATGAATACTTTAAATAATTCCAACAAAATAATACAACGTGGATTGCAACGTGTTTGTACCGAGGGTCGGGGTGTTTATGTAAATACCCTGACTGTAAAGTTCGTGGGATTTCATAGGGGATCATTTTGTTCTTACTTTTTCAAAGTTACTGAGTGGGGAATTCAAATGTAAAGTAACAAGTTTTCTATTGTTGACAACGGAATGAGTTTTATACGCTTCGGGCTTTATCATTTACGTTTTCCACAGAACTATTTTAGTTCTTTCAAGTGTGTTTGAAATCTGGACTCTTTTATCCCCATACATAATTAAAACAGGTAAACAAATTTCCATTTTTATTGTAAGTACTTAAGAAAACGAATATCAAAAATAATTAATGGCATACACTGGAAAATGTTGTACAATAGTGGACCCTCTTATAAATAACTAGCATTTCCGCGCGGTTTCACCTGCGTCCCCAGGTTAAAATATAGGCCATGTTACTCAGAGATAATGTAGCATTCTAATGGTGATAAAGAATTTTTGAAATCGGTTCAGAAGTTTTTGTGTTTATATTCGTTACAAACTTAGAAAAATACCAATCTTTCCTCTTTATAATATTATGTATGATAAGTACAATAATTAATAATTTCATGTATACATAATAATAATAATATAATATATAATATAATGTTATAGAGCTGAAGAGTTTGTTTGTTTGTTTGTTTATTTGTTTGAACGCGCTAATCTCAGGAACTACTGGTTTGATTTGAAAAATTCTTTCAGTGTTGGATAGCCCATTTATCGAGGAAGGCTATAGGCTACTTTTTATCCCGAGAAAACACAAGATCCCTCGGGAACGCGGGTGAAACCGTGCGAAAAAGCTAGTTACAGATAAAGATAGTAAGAGAACCTCTTTTCAAACCAGCCTTGCAACTACTACAAGTTTTTTAAAATTAAATTGACTTATTTGTACATTTTCTCGAGTGATCATTATGTCGAAGTGTCGAAGCTCGAAATAGGTCAGGGGTGACACCTCTTGTAAATAAATTAAGGTACCCCTAGTATTCTCTGCTATTGTGTTGAGTTTACTAACTGGAGACCCTGACACCGTTCGATTGCTTTATTATAATAGAGGTACGATTTATTTTTAGGTTTTCGATGTTTTAACTTTTTAATTGGCATGACTTTGGCTGGAAGATGTCGATAACGAGGACAAAAAGTACATTAAGAAAAATAAGTAGGTAATCAAGAAGGTGCCTACTTATTCACAATATTTTTAATTGTGATTTTTTTTTATTTAATTTAATCTCACACTACCAACCTAACCATGCCGTAAAACACTGCTACCTACCTATGTATTCCCATTTTTTTGTTCAGTTATTTGTGTCTTTTTTTTTTCTTCTATGTACCTATAGGTTTGACCACAATATAAACATGGTAAGTGACCATGTGGTCAAAGGCGGATAGCCCACAAAGCACGAACTACCTATAAAGTGCAGCTGCCGGAACAGACCGCGTGATGGCGACAGATTTTCAACTTAAGGATGGTAGCTAGCCAGCTAGGTGGGTTCTGAAATGTACCACCATACTTAGGTTTCCTCACGTTGTTTTCCTTCACCAAAAACAATTGTAAAATACAACGTATTGAAAATAATATCTCGCTATTTCTGTAACGTAGGTAGAGTGCATATGTTTATTTGAAAATAAAGCTCGAGCACTCGACGTTAAGCTATGCCAGCAAAATAAAGTCTATTTATTCAACCTCATTTGTATTCAAACTGTTTTGCTCGATGCTAAAATATGTATTGAAAAATAAAAGGGAGGAATTAGTAGACCTCGCGAAAACGCTGACTGAACCAATATAAAATACGAGCCGCGGCAAGTATTCCGTATTTTATTGGTTTGCAATTGATTTTTGTTGGCATTTTCGCGGTGGTATTTATTTGGTTATGGTTTTTTCCTATAAAGGTAATTTTACACAAAGAAAATAGGTACATATCATAAATACAATATACGTCGTTCTTGACGGGCCGGTTGGCGTGATTGGTAAGACACCCTATATACATCACGCCACAGGTCGTGGATTCGATTCCCACTCGGGACAGACATTTGTGTGCATGAACATATCTGTTTGTCCTGATTCTGGGTGTAACTATCTATAAATATATTATCTTTAAAAAAAAAGTTTAGGTATATATATCAGTTATCTGACTGCCATAGCACAAGGTCTTCTTAGTTTGGGGTCTAATGGCCGTGTGTGAGGAATAATATCCCAGAATAATAATTATTATTATTTAAAATATACCTAATAATTTTTTGAGTTAAATTTAAAAAATCGTATTAAATGTAAAGATATAATATTTTTATCGTATGCCCTTTAAGATAATGTCGAACACATACTTAAAACATTACTACAATCGCCATGCCTATTTAATAGTATTTAAATTGAATAATCAAGTTAATTTCCAATAAAACAAATGACGGTTTATGTTCTTTTCTAGAATGCAAACCACCTCTGTCACGGAGAACGGTTGAATAGTTGAGATGTAAAAGGTATAAGTACGTAACTAACTAAATTATAACAATGGCATCAAATAACGGGCTAAGATGTTATCGTGACCTATATAAATCAATAATGTGTTTGTCTAGGATTTCTACATCTAAGGATTGTAATAAGATCGTTGCAAAATTATCTTATCAACTTGTAACTTGAAATAAAATGTTCATCATCGAACCCACTTCTGTGTGAGTGGGGATGGTTTCCGTACTTAGTCCTTGAATTGGACCATTGTACGTGTATAAAAATAAAAATGTTATGAAACATACAAACATATTAAGAAAATTTAATATCACTTTTACTTTACCTGCAGTAAGTACTATATGTAGGTACCTTCTATCAGAATTTATATCCACGTATAAGTAACTGACTCGGTGGCAAATTTAATTAAAGCCCTTTTGCTAAGAGAAGATTGATGGTGTTTCAAGAAGAAGCAACGAAT